>VDFB02353493.1:95207651-95432734 GCA_007258455.2 Sequoia sempervirens | reverse complement strand
CCACTCCCTCCTCTCTCTCTCTCTCTCTCCCAAAGTATCTCCCTCCTACCCCCACTCTCCCTTTCTCTCCCCCCTCCATATCTCTCTCTCAAGTCATAATTTAAAATGAATATCATTTATATTTGTATTAATATTAAAAATTAATTTTTAATAGAGGGGGTTCAACCGAACATGTTTAGAATGTTTGACTGAACCCCCTTCAAATATATTTTTTATTGTATTTTAAATGGGTTCGGTCGAACCCCCATTCGATCGAATATGATTTTTTTGTTTGACCGAACCCACTTATTTTGACCCACATCCTCTCAGGCACCAAAATTGCTCATAATTTCACACTTGGAAGCTCGATTTGAGAATGAAAATGGAGGAGATCTCAAAAACCCAACTGGTATTAGGTTGCCCTCAAAACGAGCTATCCAATGAATATATTTTTAATATGTTTTGATTATATTATCTATTTGTTTTTTAAGTTTTATTAAATATAGGTTTTTCATCGAAAATAAATCTCTTTGTTCTGCACACGTGGAAAAATAGAAGATTATCAAAAAAAATTAAAAAAATATGAGTGCACCAAATATTGGAGTCCTTGATCCAACAACAAACAAAAAAAAAGAATTTCGATACATATAGTAAAAGTTATGCATTATATGGTTGTGTTATGTCTGAATTGTAATTGATTTGACTTTGAAACTTGATTAAAGAAAAAATATTCAATAAAAAACTATCTAACCAAGTGGAAGCACTTGATATCAGAGTTACAAATCTAAATTCGAAAGAATTAGAATTTCATCTTTCAAGGAAAAAAATTTATACGTTATACGGTGTGTGTCACTTTTTAAAAATGTTGTTTTTGAAAAAACCAATTTCGTGGGAGATGGAAAAAGAAGTGCAATCTGATTCCAAAAATTTTGAAAAAATATTTTTAGAATCTATAGACAAAATGTGACAAGACTCTAGTTTGCATCATCTTCAATTTCCTCGCGGTTTAACCGCTATAGGTGCTTGAATGTGAAGATTTAGTTAAAAAAAAAAGTCAGTGTCCAGTTTGGCCAAAAATTGTAAACCACTATTGTGGGATCACCCCTGAATCTAAGAAGGATAATATTTAACTTGCAATGACAAAATAAGGAACAATCTGCAAATGATACTCTAAGATAACCTGTAAATATTGTTGCATAATCTATTAAATTTGAAAGTTGAGTTACATGAAGTCACTTTGCTGAAGGCAAAGGAAAAAAACAAGAACTAGAGGAAAAAGATTAACTTTTTCCAATATATACAATGAAATGCAACTCCAAAGTGCATGAAGGTGAAACTGAAAGTCAATTTTAGTATAGAAAATGAAAATTCCAAGGCAAATCCCGAGAAAAATAAATATCTCCAAAAGAAGAGCTCAAACTCGTGCAAAAATGAGTGAACTCGGTCTCAAACTCGCAGTCACAATGTGTACAACTGAAAAGAAACTCAAACTGAACTGGAAATCCATAAGAAAACTGCCTCGTTCTTGTCAACTCACCCATGATAACTGAAACTCCATCCTTGTATTATGTATGATCAATCTTCAGTTGATAATCTGATGTGAAACTGAAGTAAAGTGCCAAAAATTTCCATAACTCGCATGATTAACTTGTTCTCCAATTAGCTTTACTTGCATTCTTGCATGGATCTCCAATTTGAGGCTATAGTTACAACTTAACTTCACATAATGTATTTTATTTGCATTTTAAGATGGCTAATTTAATTAAATGATTTAAAATCTATCATTTAATTAATTAACCTACATTGATTAATGCAAATAAAGTTGAGGAAAAATGTCAAGTTAGAAAGCCTAACTCCCATCTCACGGCTTCATACAACACACTTAGCATATATTTTAAATATGCATTCATCATTATAAATAAATTGGCCAACCACACAACAATTGTAACATTCATAAATCTCATGATAGGGTTGACCATATCATTGCTAGGCACTTGACTTAAAAGTCAAAAACCATAGGCAAAGAAAGACATAATGGTTTTGTTAAAATCATGAGCAAAAATCAAAGTCTTCTCGACTTCGTGCAGAAAAATACCATCGAACCCTAACTCTTAAATCATTTTCATTTTGACTTGAGTTTGGAGAAGGCTCCTCTAGTGCGTCGCCATGCCTATGCTAGGAAGGGTTTGGAGCTCGACCTGCACCTTTTTTGGGTATTCCTGAGTGATTTTCTTCAAAAGTTTCTACAGACAACTCATGGTAAATCTGATTCTTTCACAAGAATGGCCATTTCTTACCATTTTGAAGCATTTTTCAAGCTTATACAACCGCGATCTTGTCTTTTTATTGATGCATTTCTGCTCATGTATTTTCTCTGTGTATATTCTTTCACTACCTCTGGCCGCCATGGACAAGTTTACCTCACAGCTTGGAATGCAAATTTTGCTCTATTTTTTGTTGATTTTCCCACAGTCTGAAGGCAAATAGAGGAGGTATGCTTCTACTTTTTCCTATTTCGAGCTCTCTTAATCTCCTTTGTATGGCATCATCTTGTATTCCGGCCAAAATGGAGTATTTTTGTTACATTTCTGAAGGTGTTTGAATGTATATTGGTCGCCACTGTTAGCTTTGACTGAGCTTTTAGAGATATTTCTGATGAACAATACCCACGACTTGGAAGTATTTCTCTATCTTACTTGGGTTGCATCTGGGTATACGCAAAATTCTCTCTAGGCCACAGGCTTACCATGCTTGATCTGGTTTTCCTCTTTTATGAGCAAACTCAAGGGTTTCATCTGAAATTGCATGCTTTTTACATTTTCTAGAAGCTCTCATGTGACTTGATGTTGAAACTTGAACCCTACATTTATCTTGTTCCCAGTTGATAAGATATTATGCCAATCTTGAGCTCAATGAGAGGGAAAGTAATGAACATGTTTGTTCTTTTCAATACTCACATAGTCGCTTCTTATTATTACAAGATTTCTACAAAATAAAGAAAACCCCTCATAATGGCTTTCATGGTCAAGGGTTCTTTGATTCTGTAGACCTTTATTATGAATGGTCACGGGCATTACCCATTTTATTTTCCTTTGAAAGAAAACAAAAGGAAACTCTTCTCATCAAATCTTTGTTCTCCTGAAACCCTTATTTTGAGATGGGTTTTTGACCCTTCATCTTCAACTGCATGTAAGCATTTATAGACCGCCATGGTTGCATCTCCATCTTTTTGGTGTATCTCTCAAGCTCACTTGAAGCAAGATAATGGATATCTTCTGTTCCCCCATGCTATGGCTGCAATTTATGATGGAGCTTGCTCAAAAATATATTTGGCATTCTTGGCTCTTGACTGCTCACTTTGGTACTTTATGCTGGTACTACAGGATAGTAACCCCCTCTACATTGATTACTCAGTGATTATTACAATTTTAATCAACTTCACAGCTATGAGCCCTATAATGACCTCTATAGCTTATTTTTAGCCTTTATATATATCAGATCATAAAGTGCCATTATAATAGTAAGACTGTTACTTATAGCTTTGAATATGCTTTTTGCAATTTTGTGATTATTGACATGTTGTTGTGATCTACTCATTCATAAATCACCATATGATGTGATTGTGCCTTATCATTTTGTATGCTCATTTTGGTGGAATTAAATTGGAACTCTGTGTAAGATGTAAAATCTGTTGCACCTTACCTATAATAGTGAACTCAAAAGATCACCAATTTAGTATTGTAGTTTCTTTAACTGTCACTGGTTTTCCTCACTAATATGTTCTTCTATTGTTGCTTTCTCCAAGACTTCACCTTAATTGGAATCTACTCCATTATGAATTCCTTTCTTGACTTGACAATCTTGAAGTGAAAAATCTTTCCCCCTTAGTCATAAGGCTGCCCTGTCTTGCTTCATGTTATGCTTCATGTTATGTGGCTGTCCTATTGTGATTTGTAGTCATCATCTCAGATTATGCTAGTAATTTGTAGTATGCACCTTGATTACTACTGTCAACCTGACAGTCATGTAGCATATCTTTGACTGATAATTCATGCCTCCATAATCTTGATAACTCCTTTTAAATGAAGAGTGGATGTGGACTTGTTCTATCCGTTTCTTTTGTCCAACGGTCCTATTCATGACTATTCTCGATATGAAGCTTTCATGTATGAACATTTCATTTCAGTCTTCTATAGACTATGTATATGACTTTAAGGTAATGAAGAACAGTTTGACATTTTGATGTACTCTCTATTTCCCTTCAGTATAAAGGGGCTCTATACCTCATTAAAATGCAAAGTGTGAATGCAAGGTAGAGCTGAGACAAGATAACAGTGAAGTTGATAATCTCTTAACATATTCCTGATTAATATTTTGGTATGATGAGCAATAAAATGCTTTGCTCAATTCTATTTCCATCATAATGAATTAGAGACTTCTTTATGAATTTCTTTATTACAGTAGTTCTACTTGATGACTGCTATGACTCTCATGTATGAATGTTGAATGAGAGGATGTTTTTCTGATATGTCGGGCTCAACCCTTGTGGGATCCCGTTTTACTCCACATATCTGGTGAAAATAATCATGAACATAATGAACCTGTTCATGCACATTGAAACTAACAAGTTAGTAAAAATAATCAAAACTAAAAACTTCCATTGAACTTCGTTTTCCTTGATTGCCAGCGTTTGTATTTCAATCATCTGGTGAATTCCTGATTGGATATACATTACATTCCTGTTGGTAGTGTAGGAATAAAGTAGGATGTAATTTATCATTTCTCTAGCACCATTCTTTCACAATCTTGCAGATTCATGGAGCATGGAATCAAAACTGTTGCAGCTTGGAGACACAACAACTGAAGACAACGAGTAAAACGATTCATCATCACAGGCAATGATGAATTGCTCCCCTCCTTTGTGTTTACATTATCTTCAGTAGTGTAGTATTTCATCCCTCTTTGTATTCATTATTTGATTAAGATAATCAAATTCAACTACTCCCGTAGCTTGTGCGGGATTTCAGTATTTTACCAAGTGAATAAAACAACATTTATTATACGAATTTCCAATTTTCTATTACAATACTTGCATAATAAAACTAAAAATCAAATGTAATCTAATTTTTTATGACAGACAATGAATACTTTAGCAACAAAATTTGAAATTTTATGTACCTTTCAATGATGAATTCAATTAAGCTCTACCTATTTGAGCTTGTAGTGAAAAATAGGTAACAACTCTTTTTTCCTATATTCTCTATAATGTTTTACATAAATTGGAGGGTTAATAATCTCTTCATTATTTTTAGTTTCAATTGTGCTTTTCAACCTTGATGTTTTTGAACATGTGTTGGCTATGTGTTTTGCAACCTACACTCTTAGTTGATTAACAATCAATAAAAAACATGAAAATATGAATCAACTAAATAGGGAAAATAATACATAAAAATTTAGACACCTTGTGATATATATGCATTTTTTAATGTTTAACCATTGAACTAAAAAATCTAGATTTCTATTTTTTAAGAAATCATAAATTTCAAATCATCTAAATAAGAAAAAAATTAATTAAACGATATAAATAGTTCATATCTTTCAATGTATAAATGGTAAGCTTGGAAAGAGAACAAATGACCTTCTTCACTATTTATGGATCCAAAATAAGAGCTCTATAGGGAGAATACATGGTGGTGTTATTCAAATTGTGGTTATTTAAACAATGAATTACGAATTAGTAATCATAAAATTATTGAAACACAACAAATTCTCTTCTTTAAAATTTAGGAATTGTAAAGAAAATTTGATGAAAATAACTAGTGTTGGTTGAATAAAATACTATTTTAACCCACCTTTTTGTAAGTTAAACGATCAACTTTAGACAACATATTTTGAATGTAATGAAAAAATTATCTTTGATGAACAATCAACTACACAATCAATTAAAAATACCATAGAAAGATATTTTTTTTAACTTTTCAAAATTGTAAACAATTCTTTAGTAAGATAAAATAAAAATAGCTTATGTTTGGCAACATCATTTTTTTGATAAATGACCAACTAATCACTATGTTTTTGTCAACACTTTTCTATAACTTAGAAATCCTAAAAAAATGTTGATTTAATTGAAACACACAATGTGTTTTTCAATTTAATTTTTGATAGATAATCAACTAAACAAGAAAACATAAAAATACAAATTATCTTTCTTTCAATTTTTGTTGATAAATGACAAAATAAATAATTTGTGACAGTTGTGTTTTTCAACTAGCCTTTATTTTACATGAACAATGAAGTAAACAAAAATAAATAAATAGGGAAACATTTTGTGATGATTCTTCCTTCAAGAGATTAAACCAATACTGAAAATATAGAAAATATAAATTGCATGTAAAATCTCAAAAATTATATTTGCATTAAAATTATAGGCCTCTTAGAGAGGTAAACCTCCTTTGAGTTCAAGACAATTAAATTCATGATTACTTAAATAATAGACTATTATATTTAGTTATACTAATTCTAATCAAGATAACTAATATTTCCCAAACATATGAGATTATTCAAAATAGTTAAAGGGGCACATTAAAAAGTATTTTCATCTAAAGACTAATACAATAAAGAAAGAGTTAGGATTAAGGTTCCCTAGTACCCTCTCCTTGTTGAAAATATTTGTCCTCAATGTTGAAGGGAAGGAAACTATTACTAAACTTGGTGAACTGATTCTCAAATTACATCTTTAGGGTGCATGCCATACCACTAGATCAAGACCTCAATGACTATGTTGTTCTAAAGCTAGTGGGAGTGCTTATCTAGGACTACTTCATACTAAAGAACAATTAAGGCTTCAATATTAAGTTTAGGAAGAATGGTTTGAATAGTGACCAATTATCCTGGAACTTTCTTCAAACAAGAGACATGGAAGACATGATGAAAACAAGAGGAAGGTGGGAGTTCTATCTTGTAAGAAACATGACCAATCCATTAAATAACTTTGTAAGGACCATAAAACCAAGAAATAACTTTTTGATGAGTTTTTACTCACAAGGAAGATTATTTATAAGGCTACAATTGGAGGAAATCATATCACTAGGCTAGAAGGTACATTTAGAATGGTTTTGATTTACTTACTAATTCATGCGATTATAATCCATGTGGAGGCTTTCATAAAGGATCTAAATAATATTATCCCATGTGATGAGGGTAGTATTTGTTGCATTGAATAAAGAACTACCTATAATGTAAAAGAGAAGAGAAGATGATTTATGCCAATATATTTCTTCATATCGAGTCATGTTTGTGATTGTGTGATACGAGGTGTTGTATCGTTCTAGAAGCGATAATTGCTTGACCCAAAGGTTTTGTCGCTAAGAGAAAAAAATAAGGATATGTTTCCAAAAATAATTTTATGATTTTATTTTGGTCATCTATTTGAGAATAATATCTAGAGCTCATCTTCAAAGTTGTACCTAATTTACAAAATAATTCTTGCTAGAAATGACTTATAAATGTAGCATCACAATCGTAGATTATACAAGAGGGAATGTCATGGAGATGGAAAATATAGTCAAGGAATATTTGGACTTTGGTGGTAGAGGTGTAGGGACGGGCCAAAGAATATAAGTGAGCATATTTAGAGAGACAATTTTCCACTAGAATTGGAAATTCCTTCATTAGATCCATAGAAATATCTGTCCAAGTTTGAGTAGGAATATGTAGTGGTTGGCACAAGCTTGGATTTTCCACCATTTCACCCTTATGAAACTAGCATGTATCACATTTAATAATGAATTATATAATAGCTATTTGAATCCCATTCAAAAATAAATATGACAGATCCACTCATATTTTTTTTTTTTTGAATGACTAGTTGAGGGAGAGATATGAAATTGATGAAGAATTTGAGGATATAGAGAAAATTTTGGAAGTAAAAATATGAATCATTTGTACTATAAATATTGACTATTAAAAAAGTGATTGGGGGATGAAGCAAGGTCAATAGAAATTTGGTGGATGAGATGTTTTGTGGATTGATCCTAGAGCCAACCTTGTTGTAGATCTTGCAACCAATAAGAGAGGGGCATTAAAATTGCACAAAGGGTATCATGGTCCTCATATTTGTGAAAGAGGCATCAGCAACCGAATTCTCATTTTCATTCTTATAATTTATCATAGTCATAACCCATGAGTTTGGTAACCTCTTTTTGTTAAGTTGGGGAGGATACTCATTGCTTTAAGAAACATTCAAGACTATGGTGATTTATTTTGATACCAAATTTTTCTCTTGACAAATATTCCATTCATTTATCAAATTTATGTAGTATGACCATTATTTCCTTCTCATAAGTAGAAAAAACTAAATTTCACCTTGATAGTACCTTGTTGGTGAAGGTAATGGGGTGACCATATTTCATTAGAACAACACCAATGCTATTTTTAGAAGTATCATTTTTTATGATAAATGGTTTGGAGAAATCAGGAATGACAATAATTGGTGTTGTACACATAGATTATTTAATTATCTCAAAAGAATATTTTGTAATAGGGGCCCAAAAGAAGCAATAATTTTTTCATAATCCTAGACAAAATTTTAATAGTAGCTTGTGAAACCAAAATCCATGGAGGATTTTGAGTATCTTAAGTTGAGGTTGAGATTGCATGGGATGAATTTTTGTAGGATCACCCTGAAAAAATATAGAGGAAACAATATGGCCAAGATACTCAATTTCCTTTCAACCATAGGAGCACTTGGAGCGCTTGACACATAACTAATTATATATACAAGAAGATATAAGTCCAATTCAAGGTGTTGTAAATTTTTTAATCAAGTTTTCTATAGATCAAAATGCTCTCATATAAGACCAAGTTGAATTTATGAAGAAAGGGCTAAAGGAATTTTTCCATCAATCCTTGAAAGAGGGAGGAAGCATTAGTGATCCTAAATGACATGACCAAAAATTCATAATGACCTTGATGGGTGTGGAAGGCTATCTTAGGAATATCTATTTCATTGAGATGAATCTAGTGATAGCCAAAGCATATATTTAATTTAGATAAAATTAGGCACCATGAAGCTCATCAAGTATTCCATCAATGAAAATAATAGGAAATTTGTTCTTGGTGGCTAGTTTATTTAATGCATAAAACTTAATGCAAAGTCTCTTTTTTAAAATAAGAAAAATAAGTGCAAAGTATGGGTTAATGGTGGGATGAATGACACTAGACTTCAGAGGTTTCTATACTAAATTTTTATTTTCTATTTTTTTAAGGAACAAATACCTATAAGAATGAAAATTAGAAGGAGCACACCCTACAAGTAGTGGAATATGATGGTCTTCCAAATGATGAGATAGTAACCTAGTAGGATTATTGAACACTATGGTATTCTTATCTAGGATTAGTTTCAAGTTTTTTGAATGACTAAAATCAAGAGGAGTAAACTAAATGAAGCATAATTAAATATAATCATGTTGGTTCGTGAACCCTCTTTTAGAAATTCCTAAGATGTTACAAATCTCTATGATCAAAGCTACTTAGAGGATGGAACAATGAATGAGAGACAACTAGATCTCTCCTACACTTCAAAACTTGCAAAACCCAATAGGAAACCATATCAATGGACATTAGATTCTATATGGAAGGAAATAAGTTTATCATGGTGTGAAGTAGATAGATTATTCATGCATACAAGGAAAGTATTATTTAAATATTGCACATTTTTATATATTCCTTGTACCCTTAATTCTTTGGCATGGATGTGGTAAAATAAAAATTAAAATATAGATCAAATAATTATCATCTTATAGATGAGTCAGTTGGGAGATTTCCTATAAATCGATCAATGCATATTAAGGGGAATGCATAGTCACCAAGTATTTCCATCACTCTACATTGACAAGAATTTTTATGATGGTTTAGAATATTTTTCACTTCATTACAATGATGGTTATTGTCTTACAATAACCTGAACCTTGAAATGTAATCTAACTACAAATTTCTACTTAGTAATCCTTTACCAATATTTCAAACCCTACTTGCTTTTTAGAAATATTTCTCTCCTTGAAAGTGTACTAATCAAAACAAAAAATCGTATGAAATATATATAGAAAAATATTTTTCACCTTCCATATATCTACCTCTCTATTTTTCCCTCCCTATATTTTCCTCTCCTCCCCCTCTATCTCCCTCTCCCTCTTTATCTCTATTACTTATCTTTATCACCTCCTTTATCTCTCTCTTCCCCCCTCTATCTCTATCGTCCCATCTTGCCCTCTCCTTCACTCTTTATATGTCATTATCTCTATCTCTCTCACTTATTCACTCAATCTCTCCCTACATCTCTCCTACTCTCTCTCTCTATATATCCCTCTCTACCTCTCTCTCTATATCACTTCCTATATCTTTATCTTGCTCTCTCCAACTCCCCCTCTTTAATTGTCTCCCTCTTTTTCTCTCTATTTATCCCTCTCCCTCTTTGTCTCTCCTTCCATCTCTCCCTCTATATATTTATCTCTTTGTCTTTGTCTTTGACTCTTTGTATCTCACCCCCTCTATATTTCCCAAGTTGTATCTATCCCTCCATCTCTCCTCTCTATCCTAGGTATCTCTCCCTCTTTCTATCTCTATATCTCCCTCTCTCCCCCTCTCTCCCTATCACTCCCTCTTTCTATATCTGTATACTTCTCCTCTCTCCTATCTCTATTTTTCTCCTTCCTCTTCCTCCCTATCTATATATGTATACATAACTATCGCCCCCCTCTCTCTCTTATGTATACACACACGCACACTCCTTGTTTCTCCCTCCCTATCTCTACCTCTATCTCTATATCTATCTCTTTACCCCTCTATCTCCATCTATCCATATTTCTTCTTTCATCACTCCCTCTATCTCTATCTTATTATCTCTCCATGTCTCTCTACCCCTATATCTTTCCATCTCTACCTTTTATATATATCACTCCCTATATCTTTGTCTTTCTATCTCTCCCTCTCTCATCCTCTCCCTCTCTCTCCCTTTCTATCCATCTCTATATATTTACGTCTTTAATCTCTATCTATCCCTCTATCCTCTCTCTCTCTCTCTATTTATCTCCCTCTCCTCTCCATATCCCTCTCCTCCATCTCCATCTCCATTTTCATTTTCATTTCCATCTCTATCTATATCTCCTTACCCCTTTGTCTCTCTCTCTTGCTCTTCCCCCTTATCTCTCTCTCTCTCTCCCTATTTAAAGCATAACATGAGCCTATTGGTAATGGAGCTTGATTATCTACCTAATTTAGAGGTTTGGTTTTAGTTGTGTGTAGATCCTTATAAGTGGATGCATAATTGATTTGAAGTTGTCACTTTTATATTGAAATTTGAGACCTTTGGTGCACAAACAACATCATTTTCTAAATGGACTACCAGTTGACCTCACGTATACTACACAAATGTATGAAAAAAATAGACCAAAATTTTCCCTACTTTACCTTCCACACATCTTCGGCGTACCCATTGCACACCAAGGTGTGATTGTAGTTTAATATTTATTATATATTTTAATTTAGTTGGTAAATTATTATATTTGAATGTTTTTTATAACCTTTAATTTTTTGTCTTATTTTTCATTGTATAAAATCTTATATATAAATTTATTAATTGGGAAATAAATAATTAATCGTATGTATAATTACTAGCACTTGCATCTAAAGGAGGTTCAAGAATTATATCGATAGAAAACTATATGTATGTTAATATGTTAAAAGTACATGTGTTTGTGCATAGATGCACTTCAAATTCTAGTTGCATGTGGTTGGATTAAACAATTAATAATAAGTGCTAAATAATATAATGAAATAAACTTAGACAAATCTAAATATTTTCCTTAAAGAAATTAAGTATTATCTAATTATGAAATATTTGCATGCAGATTTAAAACATAAAGCAATGCAAATGAAAAAAAATAGTTGCCATCAAATTGACAATAAACATTGCAAATGGAAACAAAATATTTCCATTGAGTTGTGAAATCAATATTTATTGGCTTTTATATGATAAGTGAGAATTTTGGATTTATTGGCTTTTATATGATAAGTGAGATTTTGGAGGCTTTTACCTAATATTTTGGAGGACAGATTTAAAACATAAAGCAATGAAAATGAAAAAAAGGTTGCCATCAAATTGACAATAAACATTGCAAATGGAAACAGAATGTTTTCATCTAGTTGTCAAATCAATATTTATTGGCTTTTATATGATAAGTGAAATTTTGGAGGCTTTTTCCTGATATTTTGGAGGCTTTTGAGACTTGTTTCAGGCTCAAATCTCACACATCTAGAAAACGTGGTAGAATATTAGGGCTATGAGATTAGAATGTTAGAGGTAATAGTGTACAACTATAGGTCTTCTAAATAATATTTTAGGTTATAGGGTGTAGAATTTTAGGATTAAGATTTATCATTTTAGATTATAGATGAAACAAGTTAAAGTTTAATTATTAATAATTTACATATCTATTGTGTAACGAATTAGGTTAGGCATTGATATTATAGAAGAGAGATAAAACAATTTAAAAGTTATGAAAAATAAAGAGTAGATTTGAAATAGGTTTAGATAAAAATGTGTTGTATACAAGTCATTTTTAAAATAAAAACATGTTATTTTGTGAACACATTTTGTGTTGAAAGTGTTCAACTACTTATAGTTGAATATAAGGGATAGATATAACTTTATTAAGTGTTATTAAAAAACATTGGGATCAATTAAATTTTCAATAAGTTATACTTAGAAGAAAAATATGAGAATATCTTTATAACAAATGGTATTGTAGTATTCAACTATTAGGGAATTTCAGATTAAATTTTGGTCGAATCTTTAAAAAGTCATTTTTGGGACACTTTGTGCTAGACGTGTTATTTTAATGAGTTGCATTATGAATCACACCTCCAAACCTTAGTTGTAGATAGATAAGAGTCAACTTTACATTTCTAAATAAAATGGAGGTCTTACGATATTCCATCTAACACTACATCTTGACGAAATTAGCACACAGACTATTGACCCCTCTCCCCTCTCAACTAAAAATGAATCATAAAATATGATTGAAAATGTTGATACATGTCCTATAATCCATCATCCATGATGGATCATAAATTATAATAGAAAATGCTGATAATAAAAAACTCTGTTTGTACTGAATCATTCTGTCAACAACAGTTGATAGATAAATAGAATAGTCTAGGTAAAATTTCTGTTTCCTGTCGGTCCCAACATTCCCCAGGTTTTTGACCAGATAGAATTCAGTTAACTTAAGGTAATACCTGTATTACTGAAGACCTCCCATTAAACAGCCCGTGTGTTCATTACAGTACAAATTAGGTGTACCTAACTACTTCTGTTTTAATTTTGATCAAGTGGAAGCTTCCAAAGAAAAACACGTATAAAACGTAGACAAGAGAAGTAGGTAATTGTGATAACGACATCTGTAGAAAACTGTCTGTACAACTGGGGTTTCACGGGGCAATTGCAATTATAGAGGCGTGCAATATTTTTCTTTGTTTTTTAATAAAAGAAATTTATTTTAAGCCTCAAAATATTTGTGGCGTCAAGACGTGAGAATATTTCTTTCTATTTCTGGTCATTTTCAAAAATTATTGAGTTGAATTTAGTAAAATATGATAGGGTATATTGGTTAGGTCTTGGAGGAAATGATTTTGATAACAAAATTATAGTCATTTGTTATGTGATGTTTGGTGAACAAGATTATTTAATTTATTTATTGAATATAGATATTTTTGGGAGTATTTATTATTTAGAAAGACTTTCTAAAGAAAAATGATGGTTAGAATATGATAGGTAAAAGTAAATAGTTATGTTTGTCAAGTATTATAGGAAATGACATTGATAAAAAAAGTCATGTCATGTTTGTCCGTACAAATCTATTCAGTGTACCTAACAATAATACTTATAGATACTTTTACTAGTATTATTTATTTGGAACGACTTTTCTAAAGAAAAATAATTTAGAGTAGGATAGGTAAAAGTACATAGTCATGTGTCAAGTATTGCAAGAAGTGATATTGACAAAAAATAATAGTTGTTACATGTCATATTTGTCCAACGAAACTATTTATGCTTAGTATTATTCACTAGTATTAAACATTTGGAATATACTTTTCTAAATAAAAATAGTTTAGAGTAGGATAGGTAAAAATAAATAGACATGTTGGTAAGTATTGCATGAAATGTCATGACACAAAATAATATTCATTTCATGTCATGTTTATCCAACAAAATATTTATGCATACCTAATCTAATAACGTGATAGATACTTTTACTAGTATTAATCTAGTAATACTTATACTTTCACTACCATTCACTATTTGAGAGATGTTTCTAAAGAAAAATAATTTAGAGTAGAATAGGTAAAAATAAATAGTCATGTTGGTCAAGTATTGAAGGAAATGACATTAACAAAAAAAAAATAGTCATTTTATGTCATGTTTGTCCAACAAAACTATTTACGCATACCTAATCAGATAACACTTATAGATACTTTTACTAGTATTAATCATTTGAAAATACTTTTCTAAAGAAATATAATTTAGAGTAGAATACATTAAAAATAAATAGTCATGATGATCAAGTATTGTAGGAAATAATATTGACAAAACAATATAGTTGTATTTAGTCAAAAAAGTTAGTTTTGGGGAGAAGATCTTTGTGTTGAGATAAAACAAAGTTCATTAGAACAATTTTTTAAACCACCATAATTTAGGTGGGCCGATTGATTTGCAAAACTATTTATACATACTTAGAACTATATAATAACACATAAATATTTTTACAGATATTAAACATTTCAAAAAAAATCTGATTCCAATTTTTCCCTTACCTAATTAGACCTCTTTACTTTTCAAACATAAAAAGAAAACTCAAACTCTGAAGTATTAAATTTTGGGCATTTCTTAATACACTCCTCAAAAGCATTATTATTCATATTTTTCTATAAAAGTCTTTCAATACCAATAGGGATTCAATTTCTAATTCAATAACAATCTCTGAAATCAGTTTCAAAGAGAAAGAGAAATGATAAGTTGTAAGATAGTAATTCTGCTGCTCTATGAACAGGAGAGAGTATAGGGGAGAGGATTCAATAGTTGTGATAGTAGTTGTTTATATAATGCTCAATATTTTTATCAATATTGGACCAATAGTTGTGACTTTAAAGTTGTTAGTGTTGATGATAACTACCTATAATTAAACAAAATGTATTCCTTTGATCTAAAAAGCAACCAATAATGTGATTCCACATCAGCGCTCAATAAAACATGCTGTGAATGCACAAGTATTGGTCTCACTTTTTTTTGGGTCTTTTTAGACACCTTGACAAAAAGCATGCTGATGTGGCATCATATTTGATGATGTGGCCTTGAAACCTTAGTTATAAGCAGGGGACTTGCCAAATAAACTGCTGTAAAAAATTGGAAGTGATTTGAAATTTCCACATAAGATAATTAGAAGCGTGAAGTTAGGGTACACAACTACTGGGTCCTCTCCCCTATTTTCTTAAATGCAAATTCATCCATAAATCCTGAACACTTTGTATGGGTAAATATTCAAGAGTGTCCACAGTCAAAAAACCTCTCAAGTACTTTTTTGGGTGGGATGTATGATAAATTCCAACAATCAATATTGTATTGTATTGTCTGGTACTTGCATTGCTTTTGAATTTGGAATTAATAAAAGAATGGTATTATAGTATGTGAGGAATTGTTGTCTTTACCTTTTTCAAGTATCTTTCTTATGCTGCTCGTGCTCTTCACATGGGCTCTGCATTTTGGAGTAAGTACCATCGTTGTTTTACTTCTTTACTGTTTTATACTGATTTTTTAATGCAATTATCTTGTTGTTTATTGTCAGGGACAAAGAAGAAGTGCTCGTGCAGATTACAGCAGGTTTAATTGTATCTATTAATATTGCCAAACACCTCAAAAGTTAGCTTCTTCCTTGCACAGAAGAGGTGGTTTACTAGTGAAGACAGTCATGGTTTTTAAATAATTGAAAGTGTAATAAACTACAGTTAGATCCTTATGGTGGTACGAGGGTTACGTGGAAAGTCACTATCCAAGAATAGGAATACAAAAATGAAATGGTTATATACATTTGCATGGTACATTATGAGCAATAATATTATTTATATATTTGGTTCTTATCTTTAAGATGCAGTGGTTTAATTAGGACAATTATAGACATGAGTAGGTTGAGGTGTTGTGATATTGCTACCAGGATTCGATCGTGTAGTTTTACGAGTCAAACTCATTGACCCATGTTTGCTATCAGAATTCAACCATGTAGTTTTACGAGTCAAACTCATTGACCCATGTTTTCTATCAGAATTCAACTGTGAAGTTTTACAAGTCAAACATGTGTTTGGGTCAATGAGTTTGACTTGTAAAACTACACGGTTGAATTATGATAGCAAACATGGGTCAATGAGTTTGACTTGTAAAACTACACAGTTGAATTCTGATAGCAAACATGGGTCAACAAGTTTGACTCGTAAAACTACACGATTGAACATGAAACATGGGTCAATTAGTTTTACTTATAAAACTACATAGTAGAATTTTGATAGCAAACATGGGTCAATGAGTTTGACTCGTAAAACTACACGGTTGAATCTTGATAGCAATATCACAATTTGACATGCTATGGAAAATACCTCCTACTTATCAGGTAGAGGTGTTCAATCTATGCGGTTTTTGTATTTTTATTTTATTTTATTTTTCTAATATAAAACTTAAAGGGGTGTTGAAAAATTAAGGTTTATATTTAGTAATAAAGTCACCTTAGTGACTTAGTTTTAGTATTAAAATGTTTTATTAGTTGGGAGTTAGTTTCTCATGGGGTAGTTTGAGGAGGTTGTATGAGAATATGAGAATGCAATGCTTTATAATCATTTGTGTAATATTTTACAAAACCTCAGGTGAATAATAATATTATTTACATATTTTGTTGGTATCCTTAAGAAGCAATATGGTTTAGTTTTTACAATATTTATGCCTACATTTTTCAACAAAAATGGGGCTCTCCTATAAATTATTAGTAGATCTAAAGAAAGGATCTCATCTCCTTCATGCTACCACAAGATTTTGGAACTATATTGGGTGGGAGTATAAAGAAAGATGTGTTCGACTTATGGGATGAGGAATAAAATGAGTTTTAGAAAGAAAAAATAATTGAACACCTCCAAAGGTACAAGATATGCCACATGTAAACAAGGTTCAATTGAAAATGGCGGGGTTAAAATGAAGTAACATTTTCCTATTTTCTAATATTGCACAACCAAATTATCTATAAGAAAGGACCTTTGAATAAAGGGTAAGGCACGCCTTTGAAAAAAGGTACATTGATCAAAGGTTCTTAGCTAAACCTTCAACTTTTGCTCACCTAGTTTTCAAGAAAAATATTATGATCTACAACAAGCTTTAAAAAATCAAATGAATTCACATTGGTCAAGTATTGTCATATATTTAATCTAATTATTATATTGTTTTTTATTTTCTAATTATACTAAATGGGAAAATATTACTCTAACATAGAATTAATTCAAATTAAAAAATAAAATAAAAATATGCATGCACTAGTTTTTGGAGTTTTGTATCTAGTTCACAACTACAATGTCCAACCAAAGGAAAGGTATGTAGATTACATGGGTTTGAATTTATCCTAGGATGCTCCTACAAATAAATGCATCCATTTAACACTTTGGGATTTGGATGATATTTTTACCACTATAGAAAGATCTAGAACCTTGGGATTGGCAAGGATTTATCCTTTATAATTTTGGAATAAAAAAAGTGGGGCTATATAAAGATGAAAGATAGCAACATGGAGACAAAAAAAGGAATTATTAGGCCATGTAGAAGGATAAGGGACTATAGGTATCTAAGTCATACGTTCTCTAATCACTTTCATCCAAAAGAAAAATAGAGTTGATTTATAACATTCGAGTAGAAAGGAATAAGAAAAGAAAAGGAAGTCTTTGAGGAGAATAACGATGTGAAAAGGGACAAAGGTAGACTTTAGAGAATTCTATTTAGTCTAAACATGGTTGGAAAGATAAGGAGGTTGTGTGGCAAAAGAAAGGGGCATGGTTTAGTGACCTTGTAGTTGGAACATAATAGTAAATCTTGAGGAAGGTGTATTTTAGTTTACAAGCATGAGGCGAATAGAGGAGTTGTGTGCATGAGGGTAGGATTGGTTGTCAGTGAATTACATACAAAAAATAGGCATCTTGTATGAAGAGGAGTACCTCATATGTAGTTGTGAGTGAAGGGGACTAAATCCCTTCTATTTTATATATTGTTGCTAAATGTAAATGCCTATAAGTTGTATTCTAGAGTATATTAATGAATGGTTAGATAGTTTAGTTATTGCTCAATATCGAGTAATGTGTCTTCTTGTCTTTACTTGAATTAGGGTCTATTTTCTTATTGTATTCTTGATAAGATAGGAAAAGGTTTCTTATCTTCCATGTGATTGGATTTGTGTATATCAAAGGTCAGAAAATGAAGAAGAAAAATATGGAAACACAAACAAAAATGAGTCCAACTTCACATCTTATCACTACCTTCAACTAGGCAAAAAGGAATGAAAATTTAAAATGGAAACTAAAGACTAATGCAAACCTAGGATGATTGGATGTGCTCATGATGTGCTTTCAACGTTGAATTGCACATGGGGGTTCTCAATATAC
This sequence comes from Sequoia sempervirens, assembly GCA_007258455.2. Lineage (NCBI taxonomy): Eukaryota > Viridiplantae > Streptophyta > Pinopsida > Cupressales > Cupressaceae > Sequoia > Sequoia sempervirens. Next base: position 95,414,017 of record VDFB02353493.1, on the reverse strand, counting down.
CAACATGTACTTGTTCCAAAATATTCTTCATAATTTGGTTGAGGATGGGATTTGATATATAAATTTGGGATGAGAGGAATGAAGGGTTGAGATTCATTTGAAATGAATGGATATTATTGAATGAGGGGATTTTTTAATTTGAATTTAAGAGAGAGATGTAAATAAATGCTAGTAGTTGATGTATGGAGGGTTGAGATTGATTTGTTTAATTGGATGGTTAAAATCTAAAGTTGATTTGGATTCGGAGAGATGGTAATTGGAAATGAATGGTTAGGATTTAGTTGATTGAGTTGATCACTAGGATATAGGATTGTCTTCATTTAGGATTTGATGATTTAGATTAAAATTTATTTTTAATTGATTGGTAATTGTAAATGGATGCTTAGTATTAATTTGATAATTTGGATGGATAGAATTAAAGGTTGGTTTTATTTGAGCTTTTTAGAAATTTTAATTAGGAAAATAGATGATGTGGATTTTAGATTTTTATGGTAAAATATAAAAAATTTATTTTTTAGGGAAATGATGGGCATTAGCTTAGTTAATTAAATAAAATAATTTAATTAATTAATTAATATTAGGATGATATAATTAAATAAATAAGATTTATTTAATTAGTTGGAGGGAGAAATGTAACCTAATCAATTAAGTAGTTTATTTAATTCATTAATATTGGAGGTGATATGGGAATAATGATAGAAGTTAGTTAAAATAAAAGGGTAAATTTTATGTATCTATATTTTTCCCTCTTTGAAATGGTGTTGTAAATAAAATAAGTGACATCATTTCAATAAAATAAAGTATAGGTGCCTAATGAGGTGGTAGGTTGCCCTAGTTGGCTAAAAATAAAATTAGTAGATGGATAGGTGATGTCGCCTTGAGAGAATAGGTGGGTGAAAATAGCATGGCTGATCTCTCAAAAAATAGATTAGTAAAAATAGTGATAAAGGGTGAAAAATATGGAGAAAAATTATAGAAATAAGCAAAATAGGATGAAAAATGATGAAGTGATATGAAAAATAATAAAAATGGGTGAAAGAGAGGTGAAAATGAGATGAAAGGGGTGAATAAATAGTGTTGGGGAGGGGTAATTTTTTTCATTTTCGCTCTTGATAATAGTAAATTTTAGCATGATTAGAGCACCTTGGAGAGAAAAATGGAGTGTGTACCAATTCATGAACGCCACAATGAATGCATGAGGGTTTATAAGTAGGTGGCGAGGTGAGGCTAGTGGGTAAGTGTTATTTTTTTATATTTTGAGTGCATTTAAATACTTTAGAGGTAGGAATACCATATTCCATGATGCATGCACTTCAAGAAGAAATTAATCCTAGAGAACATACATAACACCATTCAGTGCATGTGTTTAACTCTGAATCACATGCATGTTTTGAGTACATGTTGAGGGGAATGTGTAGGATTGTGCAACACATGCATAAGTGATAGGAACATATTCATATTTGAAGTACATGCATTACATCCTAAATTTCCTACATATACATCAAGTAGGTAATGTATGTATGCCCAAGGGTAGATTTTATGATAGTTTGGGATAAGGATTAAGGATTGATTTTCATGTGGGTTGAATGTAAGCATCTTTACCATCATTGATGACCCAAGAGAGATTCTTGACAATTTTGGAGCTCAAAAGGGGGTTCAAGGAGCATGAGTAGGTGATGTTAGAAGTGATGGACCGGCTATGGCATATCATGATGATGCCAATGATATGTTCCCACTAATTAACATTGATAGCTGGCAAAGCACTAGTGGTCTAATATGAGCGCCTTGCATCTTTTGACTAGGAAGATGGCACCCATCCTAGATGGTGTGTGGAGGATCCTCTCAATCTTAATTTAGGGTAGGAAAATGTACTTCAAGAATAGGTACCCACAATGGTCACTCTAGAAGTTGTTGGGTAGAAATAGCATACCATTATAGAGATTGTCATTATATTTTGATAGATGCTTGGGGATGGTGGAGGAGACACCCTTAGGGGTGATGCTCTTTTCAATGGCATATTGTTAACTTATAAGATTGGGTGGTATTTTTTTATCAACTTACCAGATTATGTGGAAAATATGATCAAGAATGAGAGGATCTTTGCCTAGGGGCCCTATGTCAGCATATTTGTATTGAGACTTACACCTCGTGACTTTAAAAGTGAGGAAAAATATTGCTTTAGTAACAATTTTATAGATTTGGGGATTAGATCATATTGTGACACTATGCTAGAGGGTAACCAAGTTTTTTGCAAGGATGGAGAACCTTATGTATTTAGTTTAGGGATGGATGACATCAAATACTACTATTTGGGGAATGTGTCCTATTTTTAGTGATGTTGGATGAGCTAAAAGAGATGGATCTAGTGTGGTGTCCTTATTTGGACATGGAGGGTTGTGAGGAGGATCCGTGTTATTATTAAGAATTATATAGTAACCATTCTATATCATCAAGTGATAGTGATTTATTATTAAATAATACAAATTGGATCATGTATTATGATAGTTCAACAATATCAACATCACTACATGTGTTTGTATAGGTACTTTGAGAGAAAATATAGTTGGGGGAATTGGTAGATCTTAGAGTGGTCATGGACAATTGGATTATGGGTGGCTTAGGTGGACTAGGACTACCATGATGGTGTAGTGTAATAAAAAAATTCACAATTAACTCATGTAATAGGAAATATGCTACAAATACTTGATAATAATTAAGAATAAAAAGCCACTTTAATGGGGGAAACATCCAAATATCTCCAATGAGAACATAATTTAGAATATGATGATAATAAACTAACCACAAGATCCTATATATACCCTAATTATGCCTTGGATACCACCCACACTAACTTAGATACCTAATTATAACACCTATGATGACCTACATATCTAAATATTAATATAATAATAATATGACTCGATAAAGAGTCTAGCTATCCACAATATGACTACTCATAACTTACTAATACTATATTACTTAGATTAAGGGTGCAACATGCCCCCCTCTTCAGAGAAGTATTTCTCTTAATATTGATCAACTAGAGATGCTTCTACAAATATCATTATATTCCCATATGACATCTTTGATTGGATAATTATTAAACTAGATGAGAACTTCTATGGTTGTTTGAGGTCCCAACTTTGGATCTAAAATGACTCTTCATTCTTTATCTAGCCCTTATAACAATTTCTAGGGTAAAAATGTATGTTCATTAACCTTCACCAAGGTAGATACAAAGAAGACTAGATGTTTCTTTGTCAACTTAGGTAGATCCAAATTGTATGTTGTATTGTTAGTCCTCTATGATCCCTTATAAGGCCCTTACAAACTAGGTTCCACTTGAAATCCAAATTTTGGTGTTTCAAGGATGACTTATAGGGATTTTGTTGGTACTAAATATATTTTTTAGCTAATCTCACCTTATTGTGTGCATGTAAGGGAGAGAAGTGATGGATGGTGGTGGATTTTTTGTAATTGAAGGGCTTAACCTTGATCACTATTGGGAGGCTATATTTTTTTCATATTACCCAAAACTATAACTATATACAAACTATATGATGTAATAATTGATCCACACCTCTATCCTCATGTTGTTTAGGAAAATTTTATATGTAGTAAAAGATTATGATATGTGGAATTTTTACATTTAGTCCTCTTAGCTCAAATTTTCTACCCTTTAAGTGAAAATACATGAATAGTTCTTAGAAATTCATCTCTATTGTGTCAAAAGTAGTGAGTTTCTAGGAACCCAAAACAATGTCCACTCCAACTATGGGTGTGACAAACATCTAGGACAATCTACCATGTGATGTCCCATAGTGAGCTTAGTACTATAGAATTTTTCTTGAACAACTATACCACCATTTGCAATCATAACCTAGTGATGAGGGCCACACAACCCAAAACCCACAAAAATCATAACAATAGATACCAACACAGAAGATGTGAGACAGAAAAATGACTCACTTTCAATTATTTTTAGAAAATAAATTTACAAATTCAAAGCTTACATGTTACAGCCTCATGGGCTTTGATTGGACAAAACTATGGTTTCAAATTGTTCTTGTAATGGATCTGAATTAATTCCTCGAAATGGCTTCCTCAGTTCATCCTAAAGTGTCAATCCGAGAATGTAGGCTTTTGAACTGTGCTGTGGCAGTATGTCGAAGGGCTATAATAAATAAACTAAGGTTTGATGGATTCAAACTAATGTAATATATTTTTGAACAAAAATATAGTTTGCAAAATTTTTGTCACATATGTGACAAGAACCCATGAAGAAATGACTTTGTAGCAAAGAGCAGATCACTGGCACACAACAAAATAGAATTGAAAATCTCTAACAGCATGAAAACCTTTCAACAAATAAAATAAACATAATTAACTATGCAATAAACAGAAGTAAAATCTCTATAAGTTATGCTATTGAATGTAGATATACTTTCAATATCAATTAACTATTCAATTCTTCAATTACAGTTAATCGATTATGCAAATTGATAAGTATTAAACAAACCAACAGAGACTGAATACATTCATAGAGATTAAGTAAACTAATAAGAATCTGATAACATAATAAACAATATGAAACAAATTGAATAATTACAAATAAACATACATTACCACATACAGAAATGAAAAGATCACCAACAACTGAGGAAGTGGACACTGTCTTCGCCGGCTATTGGGTGATTAGAAACTCACAATCATAGAACTATTCCATAGTACTTATCATTCCTTTGAATCACAACAACAAATTATAAATGCGGATTTAACACCAATATGTGATTTATATTGTCTCTATATCTATCTGAATTTCAACATACACACACACACACACACACACATATATATATATATATATATATATATACCGATCATATTATCAGTAAGTAAATAAGTTTGTTTATTCATTTGGCCTATCAGCCACTCACAACCAAGAGTCTATGAAAAATGATAAAGGGTCGCAGGCCACTTATAATGTTAAAACAAAGCATCCTAAACAAAAATGATCAGTCACTAACAAAGTCTTACTAATTTCATTCCACCAATCTCCTGAGGTCCTCATGCTCATAACAACTTCAACTTCCTCTCTAACTATCTCCTACCATTTAGACACAAAACAATCAAAAATATCATGATTTTTAGAAATTTATTAATCCTAATTTCTTTTCCATGTTTTATTAAATATTAAGGTTCCTTTAGCAAATGGTGATAGGAATATGGACAAAGACAATGATAAAGAAGAAATTATAAGGCAAAAATAATGAAATATTCTACACTCATCATTTCCCCCTAGCTGGATAATTTGCATGTCCTCATGCAAAGGTTATGAACCAAGTAGAGTTGTGAGCTTCTATAGAGTGCCCTTGATTTCATTGACCCATTGTTGTTTCATTGCCTGAATCTTCTACTTGTGTTCCTAAATAGACATCTAAGAAACCATTACTCTGTTAAGTTCAACCTTGAGTTCACCTATCTCTTTTGCTTGTGAATTGGTAGTGGAATGAGCTTCTTGTAACAACCTATGTAAGGTTTGATTTTATGTTTGTACTTTAGCCAATTCAACTTTCAGATCCTGAAATTGTTTTTCTGTTACACTTTGAGGAACTTCCTCCTTAAATTCCTCCTCAACTTCATGTCTTTCAGTCTAACTTTTATTCACATCATCAATCAATTCATCTAATAGCTCATCATGCTATGGCTTCTCTTGTTCTATTTTATGGACAATGTCTGCTGCCATGGTCTGTGTTTGAGAATTATTACCAACATTGTCCATTGGTTTCTTTCGAACCTGTTCTCCTATCTATGAGGTCATTACATTTTTTGTCTCTTATTCCCGATTCACTTCTGGTGGTGTCATGACCCTAGCATCCTTTGTTTTCCCCTGTTGATTTTCTATTGGCTCATTTTTTGGGTCAATACTAGGTGAATCTTTTGGAGACTCATTGGCTTGTTGCCTGGTTTCTCATTCTTTTACCTTCTGGTGTTTTTCCCTACTAAAATCCCTATGGAATTTTCCTCATTTCCCAATTACTTCGAACAAAACTTATATTTCCTCATAACCCAACGCATTACTAGCTACTTGGGCTAGGTTATCTAACTTAGTTGAAACATCCAATTTTTGTTTTCCCTTCTTGTCACCAAATTGATCAATGAGTGGTGGTTCCAAGGATTTATTTTTCTCACAGCCCTTCTCACTTAGGGGCGAGGGTTTCGGCTTGTTGGACTTCGATGCAACTTGCCTTGTGGTATTTTGGGTCGTTCTTGTCCCAAGTTTTTGGCTTTGTACAAAGGATTCACTAGGGCTTCCTTTATTTTTCTTTTCACTAGCTTGCTTAGGCGACCCATCAAAGATAGACTCTTCATCCAAAGAATTGTCTTTAGAGGAACCCTCTATGGAAGATTCCTCTTCCTTAGAGGGTCTGGTATCCTCATCATCCTGAGAATGGAAAAATGAGTCCTAATCACCTAGAGGATACAATAATTTCAATTCTTGGAATACCAATAGTTTTATCAAACCATGGTGGGATAGAAAATGGGGTTTACCACTTCTCGCCATTTTAGACATTCATTGCAGGGCATGATATAGAAAATATGGGATATTAATCAATAACCCTTGCCGCAAATGCAACATTAATTTTAAATGTTGGGAAAAAACATATTGAAACCTACCTTCACAAGTGATATAATGAATGATGTATCTGGCGACTTCCCTCCAATGTCCTAGTAAGGATTGTAATTTGGTGCCCTGCCCAACAACCATTTCCACAGATTCGGCCCTCTACAAGAATTTCTTTTGTGTTGCTTGTAACTCTATAGACTGCTTGGATGTCTTGAGGAAATATTGTTCTCCTTCTAGTGGAAGTCCAGAAACGTCAGCAATGGTTTCTATAGTAACTGTAATATCCAGCCCTCAAACAGTAGCCTTCTGGTTGTGAAAATTATGGGAAAATTCCAGTGCAATTTTTTCATCGAACCCTCTCAACCGTTTGAAATGAACATCCCAATGGGCCTTCTAAAAATTTTCATATGCTTCGGAATGCATTTTTAAACCTTGCAGCATGGTGGGCTCATGATGCGGGCAGTGACCTTTTTCCATGTTTGCAAAAACTCACTAAAGCTCAATACCAATGACTCACACAAGTATGGTTTTGGTAAGTCATTTTTAACAATAACAAATGCTAAGTTCGGTAATGAATACTTAATAGGGACTAACAGTGAATATAGTAATGAGGGGTTAATGTGGAAATAATAACAGTGACAAACCCTTGGAAGAAATGATGACAGTGACAACCCCTCCCCCTAGCTAATTGGTTGAACCATCCATGGGGCAACGTGCTATTTGACAAAAGGAAACACAAAATATAAAATAAAATAAGAAAAGAAACTAAGAAAAATAAGTTACCAATCACCACGAGTGAGAGAGGAACGTGACGAGTTCAAATAGGAAGCAGAGACATTGCATGCCTTGAAATGATGGAACAGTGTACGTTAGAGATGGAAGATCAACGGAGATGTGACATAAAATAAGGTGGATGGAACAAGTGGGGCGTCGTACAACACAGATGACAGCCTCCAAGAGTAGATCATCAGATATGAATAGCTAAGTGGAAATGATGGAGAGAGACATGGCGGTACGGAGGATGGCCGCTACCAGGTAGGAGATGATGCATCAGGACAGGTAGGCAGAGCATCTGTTAGTGAAAGAAGATGACCAATTAGGGGCGGCCATCTGGTGACCAACCATGTGTGAAGAAAAATCGTCGAGGCTACCAAAGATATGTGAATGGACCATGAGGCCAGCCACGAGAAAGAAAAGTGAATACCTCATAGCGAACACAAAAAGGCTTCTAGCAAAGAAAAGATAGGAACTCAAGCCAAAAGATATGCGCAACAGTGCTTGTCACCAAAAATGACAGGAAGGCAGAGCATGTTCCCACCAACATTTTTGTCCCCCGAGAAGAGAGGCACAGGTCATGGCGAGGAATAGGAGGTCGAAAGGGAACTCCAAATGAATTTCAGGAGGAACCCAAGCACCTAGAGCTCAAAGCAAAATGGTCCCTGGCAGGAAAGTGACAAGAGGTTTTTTTTTTTTAATCATGACAATAGATTGTCGGTTACTCAATTTTCAATCTACCACTGCTTAGTGGTGCCGACAAATCAATTTTCACCACTAAGTTTATTCAATAGTTAATTCTCACCGGAAAATGGTTTTTGAACAGTAACTGGCCAACAACACCCAAAAGGCTTTTCATTGTTGGATCTTTTATTGCCTTTTTATTTTTTATTTATATATATATATATCGATAACACAAATCAATTTCTGAGGAGGCCAAAAGGAAAAATGGTAAGTCCCTTCGCCACATCACAAAAGAAGGTATCCTTTGAAAGAGGTCATTTGTAGAGTTTCATATGGTGCCCATTAACAAGAATATTCGTGCGTTCAAAATCCACAATACACAGTCGAACAACACCGTTATCATACACATTTTGAATTTCATAGGGACCAAGGCAGCGAGTGTGGAACTTCCCCTTGAAATCCTAAAATTGTGAGTCATAGAGTAATGCCCAATCTCCTGGTTGGAATGTATGTGACTGGATGAAGCAATCTTGCCACTGCACTCTTTGCTTCTATACCACTTGTATATGGAAAAGAGCCACTTGACGCATTTCATCAAGTGAATGGAGTTGAGAAAGTCTCTCCTTCTGTGCTTCACTGAGGTTCATCCCAAGCTCAAGGGCAGTGTAGAGTCTTCACTTCAAATTCAATGGGAAAGACAACCCTCTTTCCATAAACAAGCTCATATGGTGTCATCCATGTAGTTGTCTTCCAGGTTGTGTGATAGGCCCAAACTACTTCAGGAAGTCTTTCTTCCTAGCCTTTCTTGTGCAATGCTATTGTCTTCATAAGAATGTTCTCCAGTTCTCAGTTGGTTACTTCCACTTGTCCATTAGCTTGTGGATGGTATGGGGAAGACTTTTGATGCTTAATTTTGTACTGTCGTACCAATGCTGAAATCAGGTCGGAGGTGAACTGTGCTCCTTGGTTTGTGACAATTTCACGAGGCACACCATACCTGCTAAAAATCTCAGAATACAAGAAGTTAGCAACCTTATTATCCCTAGCATGCTTTAAGGCTACTACCCATTTAGTGACATAATTTGTACAAAACAAGATATATTCTTTATTCTGAGAGGGAGGATGAATGGGCCCTACAAAATCTAACCCCCACTTTTCAAATGGTTCTATAGATAACTAAGGATGTAAAGGAATTACATCAGAGCGAGTAGGCCACCCCATATGTTGGCATTTGTCATAATGTTGAACATAACGCTTACTATCCTTGTGGAGTGTGGGCCAATAATAACCAGCAGTGAGAATCTTTTAGGAAGTCCTATGGGCAGAAAAATGTCCTCTGCAAGGTTCTATATGGCATGAGCGCAAATTGTCGAAGAGATCTTCTTCAGGCACACACTGATGCATGATATTATCAAGGCCTCAGCGGAAGAGCATCCCATTAATCGATGTGTAATCACCACTGATTCCTACCATCTTTTGACATTCCCTTGGAGAGAAATGAGGTGGGAACCTGAAAGTAACCAAGTACTTTGCCATGTTAGCAAACCACGGACTCTTTGCGGATATAGCAAAAAGATGTTCATCTGGAAAGGTGTCATCTGGCACTGGGGTTGGTTTATCTTGACGTTGTAGTCTAGAAAGAAAATCAGCCACCACATTCTATCACCCAGGTTTATCAAGGATAGTAATATCAAACTCCTACAAAATAAGTAACCATTGAATCACTCACTCTATAACAATAGGTTTGTTCATTAAAAATCTAATAGTTGAATGATCTGTATGTACAAAAAATTTATATCCAGTGATATAGTGGCAAAAATTATTTATTGCATAAACGACAGCCAGGAACTCTTTTTCAGTGACAATATAATTTACCTCTGCACCAGTAAATTTTTTACTAATGTAATAAATAGCATAAAAGAGGGTGTCTTCCTTTTGTCCAAGGATGGCTCCCATCAAAGTACCTGATGTAGCAGTATGTATATGAAATGGAAGTTTCCAATTTGGTTCTCGTAGCACAAGTGTTGTGATGAGCTTACCTTTGATTTCCTCAAAAGCTTGTTGGCATTTTGTTGTCCATGAAAAATTTGCATCCTTTCCTAGCAACAAAAACAAAGGTGAGGCAATCCTACTAAAATTTTGAATAAACCTGCGATAATAACTAGAATGTCCTAGGAAACTACGTACATCCTTTGGACAAGTAGGAATAGGCAAGTCTTGAATAATCTTGATCTTTTTCGGATCTACTTCAATTCCCTTTTCATAAATATAATGACCCAACACAATACCTTCATTCATTAGGATGTGACACTTTTCATGACTCAAGGAAAGATTAGTATCGATACATCGCTTAAGTATCTTCTCAATATTTTCCTTAGCTTCCTCATATGTGTTACCATAAACAATAAAGTCATTCATATACACTTCTACACAATCATGAATTAAATCAGCAAAAATACTTCAAACAACTTGTTAGAAAGTAGCAGGTGCATTGCATAATTTGAAAGGTAAGACATTGTAGGAAAATGTTCCCCAAGGGCAGGTAAAATTAGTTTTGCCTTGGTCCTCAGGGGCAATGCGGATTTGGTTGTACCCACTAAACCCATCAAGAAAGGAGAAAATTTTTTTCCCAGCTAAGGTGTCTAGGACTTGGTCAATGAAAGGAAGCGGGAAATGATATTTCTTAGTATCCTTGTTAAGGGCCCTATAATTGACACATATTTGCCATTTTCCATTCTTTTTAGGTACTACCACAAGTGGGGACACCCATTGGCTATCTGATATGGGGTAAATAAATCCTACATTGAGCAACTTTTGGAGTTCTTCCTTAACTATTTCTCGTAAGGATGGGTTCAACCTTCTTTGGGGTTGTCGCACAGGTCTACTCCCTTTCTCTATATATATTTGGTGTGTAAAAATAGTGGGGTGAATACCTCTCATATCTTGATAATCCCAAGCAAAGGCTTCTTTATGGGCTGACAACATCTCAATGAGTTCTTTCAACAAGCAAGCATCTAATTTGGGATTGATGTTAAGCGTTTTACCAGGTAAGATTTCAGTAGCTTGGGATTGTACAGGGGTATCTATGGCAAGTAGTTGTGAATTAGATGAAGATGGATCAGTATCCCTAAACATCAAGAATGGACGGCATATACAATCATGTGGTAACAATTGGTGCAAAGTGATGAAGTTTTGAATAGACTGTGAACTACCCACTAATGGAAAATTTCCAAATGGGTAGTTATCACCCATGTCTATAGGAAAAATCATTGGTTCAAGATCACTATCAATTAAATAATGATTTTGCAATAAATGATTAATAACAATGTCTTCTAAAACATCTTCAAGTCCCCTACTTTGATATATTGTTAAAATAGGTAGATGCTCCTACACATAACTATCAATCCACAAGGGATCCTTTGTTTCCAATAATGGTTGTGTTGGAGGGTACAATGTCAACTATTTTGTTTTCTCCCCATTCAAGATCACCATATTTATGGACCTACAATCAATGAAGGCATTAGCAGTAGCTAACCAAGGTCTTCCTAAAATCAAGGGATATCCCCCCAGCTTATTTTTTTGTTGCAAAATCATAAATTTTGTTGGATAGTCCCAAGACTCAATAGAAACAATGATGTCTTCAATCATACCTTCTGGTTTTATGAGGGAATGATCAGCCATTTGCAAGACTGTTGGAGTAGGTCTTAGTCCTTGAAGGGCTATCCTTTCCTTAGTCTCATTAGTCAGTACATTTATAGCTGCTCCTAGATCCACAAGTGTATTCGGAATGGTTGTCACCAATACATACCTTAATCATTGGACTACCAGGATCTGCATACTTAGGGACTGAAATCTTTCCCAGCATCAAGTCTACAAGTTTTCCAATGGCTTGGACTATCTTGGGTTCCAGATTCTTCTATTGCTTCCTCCCACAAAGTTCTTTAACCACCTTAGTGTACACAGGAATATCTTGAATAGCCTGCAACAAAGGAATCTTAATGTTAACATTGCGTAACTCATTCATAAAATCAAAATTAGATTGAAATATTTCTTGTTGCTTTGGTGGCTCCTGCAACCTATCTAGAAATAGAGGCTTTTTTTTCTCTTCTTCGGGCTCAACCGGATGGTCTTCAACCTCAATAATGGTCGGTCCTTGAAGGCTTTTTCCTAACCTCAGGTTTACACCGTCAATCTCCAATGCATTGATAGGATAAGTCGGGAATCCTGTCACTTCATTATTATAAACTAGTTGAATCACCTTATTGTTTGGATTGGGTGTTGGTTGTGCAGGCATTGATGTAGCTTTTGGTGGTTGGGTCGAGCTAGATGGTTGATTAGATATCAAGACAGGTGGTAAGAGTTGTTGGGATTGTTCATATGGGTTTATTGTTGAAGGTGGTGGATACGACAAAAATGACTGATATTGTGGATAGTGTGGTGGTGGTGCTCGCCATGCTTGCCACGATTGTGGAGCAGGCAGGTATTGTTGTGACTAGTGAGTGTAGTATGGAGGGTGTTGCCCATTTCCATACCATCCTGACTGGTTTGTGAAGGAATTTTGTTGAAAACGATTTTGGAATGAAACTTGGTAATTCGATGGGGGCATTGCTCTTGGTTGCCATTGTCTTCTTTGGGCCATGAAGTAAATAGATTCATCTTTGTTTTCTACCTCGGCCATCCCTACGGAAAGAGGTTTTAGAGTAGTGTCCCTACTTGCTTCTTCTAAAGACGATATCTTTGTTCTATTATATGGACATGTTGATGATGTTTTTTGCACAGCAACAACTCAGACAGAATATGAAATCCTATCTCTCTTGAAAGGTAAATCTCTATCAGCAAGCCTCAAGAGATAACCCCAAGGTCTCTAATGTTAGGTCTTGACAATGCATAAACAACTCAATGATAAATTTGAAAATGTTGGTAATCACAATGGGACCTTACTACAAGCAAAATATTGAATCTCAATTTATCAAATCTAACAATATGATGATACTTCAATCCTAGATTTAACCCAATAATCAAAGAAATAACAAAAGATAAGGGTTTCAAAGAGATTTCTAAACTTAATATTAAACCTAAGATTAACAATGCAAATGACCAATACTTGAAATGGACCAATCCCTCAAAACTGATTTCTACTTGACCCAGATGGATTTGCAATCTTATAGAAATAGTGCAATCTTCTAAGGTGTTTAGATTTTCAAATCATGAACATTCATTCAAACAACCTTATTGCAATTGAAATGAATAAACCCTCACAATCGAACTTAAGCACAATGGATATAAAAGTCCAGGCTAACTTTGCAAAGCAACTAACAATCAGTTGGTTGCGAAAAGTATGGACCAGGGATTGCTGCAACACTTCAAATATCAAACCATAAACATTATTGAATCAATTCTAATCTAAATATTAACCTCCTCAAAGCAATTTTAAAGATAGAATAACAAGAACCATGCAAGATAAGAAGAACATAAGTATGGCACCAAATCACAATGTCATTACTTGCATCAAATTATCCACTGTAGCAACAATTCCAGCTTTCTGTTACAATATTTGCTTAAGAACACCTACTTGCTAACTCTTGCTATACTTAATTCACTCTAACTATCTCTCTATTTGTCTATGTCTAAAACTTCTTAACCCTTACAAATGAGGCAAAATGCCATTTTATAGAACCCCCAAAACATGTCGGCCTAGATAGGATTTTACAATAATAATTAGGCACCACAAGTCGGCCAAGAGAAATTCAAAATAAAATAAAATATGCATTAAATGCATGAACTTCATCGAAGTCGGCCTGGGATTTCCAATGCAGCTCAGACCAATGCATGGAAAAATAATAGGGAAGCACAAATCTCGATGTAGCCAATCATTAACTGCCTTCCCCTTTGTCCTTATTCTGATCTAGCATTTCATGAACTTTCAAAAGCACCCTATCCAAGTCGGCCACAGGTGGTAAAGGAAAAACCTTAAGTTGCCTTTCAATTGATGTAATTTCTTCCCTCGACTGTTTTACCGACTTATCCCAATCAACCCTATAGGTTAGGTATTTATCAATGATAGCAATATATGTGGTCACATCATCCAACTGATGCTCAGAAACAGAATCATCATTAATTGGGGCATAAACAGCATGCCACCACTTCCTCAACTATTCCAAACTCAAATACTTAGGAGAAATCTTCCTTCTCCCTGTCATAATCTCAAAAAAGGCAATGGAGCCATTGTACACACTAGCTAGGGTATCATCAATCTGCCTCCTCTATTTGTAAATCTTTTTCAGAACCTTCTGCCTAATCAGCAATGCTTCAAACCACTCCCAAGGTTCAGTAGCTCTAGAGGAAGAAAGAATTTTATCACTTACTAACTTATCCCTGGTGTACTCCATGATAGTCTTGGTTTTCTACAGCACGAGATCTGTATCTTCTTTATCCTGAGCCAACACCTCCTTCAACCAATCAACTGCCCTTATAGCATCCTTCCCAGTCAACAAAATCTCCTTGATAGCTTCATTACCCTTGGTTTGCACCCCCTGCAGCCAATTTGCAATGGCAAGAGTGGAAGCTTTCATCTTTTCAAGCTCGGTGATGGTTTCCTAAGGTAAAGGATTTGCAGCAGAGGTGGAGGGGTTAATAGATTGCAAGGGCTTCATCAAATCTTCCAAGCATTTCTTGAGATTCTCATTTTCCTTCTTTAGCTCCTACTTGATCTTTATTTCCTTCCTCAATCTGCCCAAGATAACTGCATTAGAACCCTGGTAATCTTCAATATCCTATTCAACAGATGTAGGCCCAAGATTGAAAGTCTAAACATTATAATCCTTTCCAGCCACATCATCTCTATTTTTATCTGGGGCAGGGGTTGCAATGTGAACAACTCTATTGTTGGCCTCATTTCTTTCAATCCTTGAGATCACCCTAGCCTTCTTCTTACCTTTGTCTTTTCCAATCTTGGCTAGTAGCTCATCCCAATTCGGTGGACCATCTTCCACAACAACCTACTTTTTCTTTATCTCCTTGTCTAACCAACCAGGGATAGTGGATTCCACTTGCACCTCACCTTGTTTTTCCTCCTGCTGTTCCTTAGGCACTTCTTCGCTCAAATTATGTTTCTCAAGAGTTTCATCTATCTTGCTTTCCTTTTCTTTAGCATGTTCTTCCTTATGCTCAGGTGATGGATCCTTCACTGTTTCTTCTTCTACCTGAGGTGATTTAACCTCTTCGGTTCCAACAGGTGACTCTACATAAGCTACCAAAGGAGACTGCATTACCTTATCAATTTCTGCCTTTGCACTATAAAGATCTCCCTCATGAAATTCCTCTCCTTCAGTAGCTGGATGTTCTTCAATATTTTTTGACTCACCTGGTTTGCTTTGAGCTTCATGAGCGGAAGGCACATCATTATGTTTCTCCTCATGAGAAACAACTGGAGGAAGATCCGCTCTAGGCACACTATCCTTGGGAGAAGGAGTCCTAGACCTCCTTGTATACACCTTGGCCTTCTCCTCTGAGCTTTCAACATTTACTATGGGCAGGGTAACCTCTTCCTCCCCAACCTTGGAGCTTTCCTTCTCTAAAAATTTTATGACTCTTCTCCTTTTGGGTACAGGATCATCAACCTCAAGACCTTGCTTCTCCATTTCTTTCTGTTCAGACTTCTTAGTCCTTGTCCTCTTCTTAGCCTTTGGCTTTCTTTGCTTTTCTTCTTCCTGGGCTTCCGTTTCTTGAACACCTTTTATCTTGATTTTGAAAGGAGAATCTAGCTTACCCTTGCCCTTAGGATCCTGCTCAATTGACTCTTTAGAAGTGGAGTGAGGGTCCATATCTCCCATAAGCTCATAGGTACATTTCACACCTTCATTATCCAACCCCCATAGCTTATGCTTTAGCCACATCTTGGTAAATTTGATAACTAGATCCATTAACTGTTTTGATTCTTTCTTTTCTTCTTCTAACCAATCCACATCACCAATCGGTCTATCCTTCATAGCCTCATATGCATGATCCTGGATCAGGTTTCCATCATCGTCAAGTTGGTCTGGGATTTCCCTCACATTGTATAAAAGACTGATTCAACTGGGAGCCTAGAGAACTTCTTCCTCCTGACCTCAAATTCATCACTGCAATTGGCCCAGTAGTCCTCCAAATCAACCTTATGGCTATACTCTCTACTGGCCTTCTTTTGAGCTTCTCCTGTGATATCAAACTTGGATCTCTTGGAATGGAAAGATAAGCCAAGAGAACTCATTTATTCTTCTGAAGCTTGGGCAGAACCAATGGAAGGACAAGCCTCTCTAGTACCAATCCTCAAGGGGAAGTCTCCACCGAATCTAGTCTTATGCTTGTCTATCTTGACAATGGCATCAAAATCACAGATCTGTCTAGTGACCTCCAACAGTAGAATGTGATCAGTAGGGTATCTTGGAAGTCTATAAGGAGCCCTCTAGCAGCCATCAATCCGAATGTAGGAGAAATTTGGGAACTGAATAAACCAAGCCCCATATTTCTTGATAAGTTCCTTAGCCTGGTCAGAAATTCTGACATGTTCCGCACCTTGAAGTAATCTAGTGATGTGCATGGTGAATGCATCATTCACCCTCCTATAGTTCGAGCTCCCCAAATGTAACTAAGGGTAAACCTCATAAATAATATCCTATCCAAAGATTCTATTTGTATTCAATCCTTTGTAGGGGTGGAATCTTGCAAGTGCATAGACCAAATATGAGGTCATTGTGAAGGTATTTGTTTGCAACACATTGGACAACTGCTCGTGGATTACTCTGCTAATGACTCCTACCCAATGGTAATCAGTCTTCTCCCACTCCATCCTCACAATCACATGGCACATCCAATTCTCAAACATGCCAGCATTCTTCAATCCAGCCACCCTACTGAGTAATGTGATGGAATCATAGTATTCCTTCTTGAACTTTGCTCTAAATAGCTGCTTGGGAAATTTGCAATAGTGAGACTTGGGCTTCTCCATCCAAGAATTGATAAGTTGTTGTGACTTCACAGTTTGTTCATTGTAGAACTCTTGAGCTGCTTTCATGTTGAATGCCACCACATGTGATCCGTCTGGCATATCAAAAGTTTGGGCAATGGAAAAAGGGTTGAGATTTGCCACAATCCTCCCTTGAGGACCAATTATTCTCTGTGTCCTAATCATAGTGCCTGGCACACTCAAGGACAAGCTCATAACACTGCACCATGGAAGGGAAACCAGCTACATGTGACAAGCCCGATTCCATCATTCTCTTAGCCACCAAAGGAAGGTCATCTGCTGCCATTCTTTCTTTAAACTCCTCATAGTCCCAGAGGCCAACATTTGTATCTATTACTTTTGACTAGACAAAAGTGATTTTACTCTCAGGGATCCTACTCTTAATGTCCATTTTGATCTTCTCTACCTCAAACATCGAGGATCCCTCCACTTCCTTGCCTGACTCAGCCTGCACCCAACATGGAAATCATAGTAAAAGCCACAGGAAGGGAATGTTAATCCATCAAAACACTGTTAGAATGATCCTCATCTAACCAAGGTGTTATTAAATCTCATATAAAATGATCACAACAAATTTTGGGTTTTAGAATCATCCTCGAAATCTGAGCCGGAGAGGAATTTCAAGAAATTCTGGACTAGACGGATTCCAGTGGAATAATCATGAAAACACCTACTAACAATTAAATCTGATCATTTTCAATCAATAAACCACATAGGAGATCACAAGATAGCATGAATAAATCATAAAATGCAATAAAAATCACCAACACATCATGTTATTCCATACTTCTTTACATTTCACCAAATTTCAGGAAAATTCGCTAGAGACGGATATCTGTGAAGGCAGAGACACTTTGCAAATCCAAAAAAATAGGGAACCAAGGACCCCGGGAAAATCCAAAGTCAATAGAAATTCGCGAATAAGGAAAAACTCTGAAAGCAAACAGATTCCAGGAACTCAAAGGAAATCGGGAAAACGGAGGAGATCAGGAAAATCCGCTAGAGACGGATTGTCCTGAGGGAATGAAAAATCCCGGACTGAGGACGAAACCCGAACATCGGTGTTAAATCACGATTTCGCTCAGAACACTAGATCGATCATGAATTTCAAAGACTTAAGCCTAGGGAAAGTTTAATATGAGCCTTCTATGGATTCTCCTAGCACTCCAAGCCAATTTGAAAGCATACTAAAGATAAATGGCGATGCCCTAAGTTTCAAACCCCATACAACTGCCATTAGCATACAAACAAGCTCAGAATTGAAACATTTTGACTGCTAATTCTTGACTAGGGGATTACTAACAACTCTCAAGCAAGATACATCAAAATGCAAATAGACAAAGGAGCTCAAAACTCACTCAGGAAATGACAAATAAAGCAATGCTGGACAACCCTAGCATGAAATGATCAAATACATAGGAATTTGAACCCAAAAGTTCTTATAACATCAATGCGCTATCCATAATCATCAATTAAAAGCAAGGCAATCGAAAACATACCATTATGAAGCAAAAATTGATTTCAAAAATAGTAAATGCGAAATTCAATGGCGTTCACAAAGAACAAGGGCAGGAATGCACCAGGAATCGCCACTCAAATCCACAATTCACAAAATCAACACCTCAAATCTAAATCCAGCACTCGCAAGAATGCACTATGCAGCTCAATTGATAGCAAACAATAAGCACAATGACATAAAAAACCTCAAAAATTAATTAAATACCTCACTCAAAACTCGTACGAAGACATTAATGCCGCCGACAAGATAGTTAGAAAGCCCGGGAACTCGACTATAGGACGGAATCTGGAAAAATCCAACCCACACGAAAATCCGTGAAGACCAAAAATCTCTAAATGATAGCACTCAACCGAAGTCCGAACAAGATGTGGGAAAATCCGGCTGGGGTGGAAAGTCCTGAACTTCAGCGAAACCCGAACTTAGCTCAAAATTAAAGATCTTCAATGAATAACCTAGGGGAATCACTTAGGCAATGAAAATAAACATTTTAGCACATGCCAAAGTAAGATAAAACCTCAAAATGAAAGGGCCAAGAAACCAAAACCAAAGCAAAAGAGGGTCCCTGCCTTCAACGGGGCATGTGTGCGAAAACTGTACAACAGGACACTCCTCGCTACTATTCTTCTTTTGAAAAATGGGGCAAAAGACAGCCAAGGATTTTTCATCCTCCTCTTGCTTTCTTTGTGTATATAAAGTATATATCTATTTACCCATATGACTAAATCAGTCTTAACATCTTCAAGTAGATTACCTATCTCGCGCTTGGTGATACCTGTTGAAGCTCCTGCAGAATACAACTTGCTTGGGTAGTTCCTTCCTGAGTGCTGAGATCTGGAATAGTTCCTACAAATATCACAGATATCATCAAATTCCATTTTATAAATATTCCCTTTACCTATTAAGTTTAATGCCTCCATAACATCATCTCTTATGCCTCTAAGAAACAACATTTTAATAGCATCCTCATTTAATCCCGGTTGGCAAGATCGTTGAAGATTGAACATGAAGCGTTCAAGATAGTCCTCCACAGACTCGTCTTCCTTTTGTGTCATGTAGAAGATTTCGTCCCAAACCTCCTTTATTTTGCAATAATCCTGGTACTTTTTCAGGAATAACTCCTTCATGACTTCCCATGTTTTGATATTTTTGAGGTTCATAAACCATCACAGGGTTGCATCCTTCAATGTGGTAGGGAATAGCTTAAGCTTCTGTGCGTCACTTTGATAATCATAGTTGTGACACAACACATCAAATTCAAACAAAAACATGTCAAGATCCTCAATCAAAAGGCCATGAAAAATAGGTAGAGCTTAATGAGGAATATTCTTCATAGGGGCATCTCACTCGAGATATGTGATAGGAAACTCAAAAGTAATCAGATTATTGTTGGCCAGCGCCCTATTATTGTCGTCGTCATCATTGTAGTTTTTATTGTTGGGATCTGTGACATTTATTGGCCAAGGGGTAAAATAGGTTCTAAATGGCTCTTGGGTTTCTTTTGAGAATGAACCAACTTTTGACCTGTAGGTTTCTTGAAAGATATTTTCAACTTTTTTTCATAAAATTTTAGAAGAACTTGGATGGGTACCTGCAAGTGTCTCAACAATAGTAGACTCTATAACACACTTCTCAAGATGGGGTTTGGGTAACTCTAAGGGTTGTAATTTAGTTTTCAATTTCCCTTGTTGTGAGCTACCTCCCTCAACTAATGACTTTGAATTATTTTTAGATTTTTGTGTATGACTCCCTTTATCCTTTTTAACAAATCTCCCTCTACTATCCCTACTATGATTCATGCACCTAAATGACTTATGACAAAGCAAACTAAGGGTAGTTACCCAAATGAGGTCAACTGTCACGTGGAATTTCTCCTTAGCGCAATGCTCCTAGCTTAGTTTACTAGAAATACAGGCCTTTAACATCGCTCCCCGACAACAGCACCAAAATGATTGGACAAAACTGTGGTTTCAAATTGTTCTTGTAATGGATCTGAATTAATTCTTAGAAATGGCTTCCTCAGTTCATCCTAAAGTTTCAATCTGGGAATGTAGGATTTTGAACTGTGTTGTGGCAGTATGTTGAAGGGCTACAATCAATAAACTAAGGTTTGATGGATGCAAACTAATGTAATTTGGTTTTGAACAAAAATATGGTTTGCAGACTTCATGTCACATATGTGACAGGAACCCGTGAAGAAAAGACTTGGAAGAAAAGAAAAAATCACTAGCACACAACAAAATAGAATCAAAAATCTCTAACAACATGAAAACCTTTCAGGAAATAAAATAAACAAAATTAACTATGCAATAAATAGAAGTAAAATCTCTATAAGTTATGCTATTGAATGTAGATATACTTTCAATATCAATTAACTATTCAATTCTTCAATTACAGTTAATTGATTATGCAAACTGATAAGTATTAAACAAACCAACAGAGACTGAATACATTCATAGAGATTAAGTAAACTAATAAGAATCTGATAACATAATAAACAATATGAAAAAAATTGAATAATTATGAAGCAACATACATTACCACACAAAGAAATTAAAAGATCACCAACAACCAAGGAAGTGGGCCCTGTCTTCACCTGCTATTGGGTGATTAGAAACTCACAATCACATAACTATTCCACACTACTTATCATTCCTTTGATTCACAACAACAAATCATAAACGCAGATTTAACACCAATATGTGGTTTCTATTGTCTCTATATCTATCTGAGTTTCAACATACACACATATATATACTAATCATATTATCAGTAAGTAAATAAGTTTGTTTGTTTGTTTGGCCTATCGGTCACTCACAACCAAGAGTCTATGAAAAATGACAAAGGGTCGCAGGCCACTTATAATGTTAAAACAAAGCATCCTAAAAAAAATGATCGGTCACTAAAAAAGTTTTGCTAATTTCATTCCACCAATCTCCCGAGCCCCTCATGCTCGCAGCAGCGTCAACTTCCTCTCTAACTATCTCCTGCCATTTGGACACAAAACAATCAGAAATATCATGATTTTCAGCAATTTATTAATCCTAATTTATTTTCCAGATTTTATTAAATGTTAAGGTTCCTTCAGCAAATGGTGACAGGAATATGGACAAAGACAGCGATAAAGAGGAAATTATAAGGCAAAAATAATGAAATATTCTACAATCATCAAGCTTGATTCATTACAACAAAATAAACTCTGAAAATAAAATCTACTATTCAGAGCCACAATCTATACGATCAGGGCCACCTTCTACAACCCCCACTTAACCCTTTTTATTTTCCCTAATAACCTCCCTAGAATGTTCTAGAAAGTTCAAATTTCCCCTTTTGTTTTCGCACCAAAAGTCCCACCGTTTGATTTCTGGCCTAGGAAGAAATTTTTAATGAAATTCACTTTTTAGAGGACCAACTTCACAGGGCCATAACTTTTGATCCAGGTGTCTGATTTGCTATTATTGCATATCATTGGAAAGCTCTCGATGAGCTCTACAACACATGAACCCATCGTAGGTCAGTTTGGGCAATTTTTGAGCTGTTTTAGGGCCTCTAAATTTTTATATCTGAATTTGAAGTTGCATTGGAGAAATTTCTTGGGACAAACTTTAATTTCTCCCAAACCACGCAGGGTATTAAGGTGATTCTTCCACAACCAGAAATTTTTTTCAACTCTGCTCCTTTGGGTAAATTTCCAGGTCCATATGAGCCCATTTAGGCTGACTTACTAAAAATACTAAGTACCTATTTTTTTCTCTTTTTAATGTCTGACTATCTTACACCCCTCAAGTTCCATCATGGGACTCAAAACAATTGAAGAAAATAAAGAAAAAAAAAATTCGGTGATGCAAGATTGTCCTACATCGTTGGATGCTCCTGCATCAGACACTCAGGGTAATTTGAAAAGTGACCCTGTCACTTCTCACAAGTTAGAGGGAAACCAAAATGGTTAACCTCAGCCTCAGACAACCATGATGAATCTTCAATAGGTCTTCCTCTCAATTTCACCAAGTACTCTGCATATTGTATGTTTCTAATGATTTTCCCCACACAGTTATCTGAGATTTTTTCTATCTCTTCCTTCTCTGAAGTAGGTGCTGGAATTTTCCACTGTTCTTTTATTGGCCCCTCCTCTATATCACCTTCATGATACTCTATCAAATCAACAATGTTGAACACAAGAGAAATATTTATTCCACTAGGCAACTCTACCTCATAAGTATTTCTTGAATCATGCTTCTTCAAAATCTTACATGGTCCAAAATTCTTCATCTTTAACTTGTATGTACCAACTGGAAACCTTTCCTTTCACAAATGAACCATGAATTCATCTCCTACCTAGAACTCCTTATACCTCCTTTTTTGATCTACCTGAGCCTTATATTGTGAGTTCATCTTATTGATATGTTTCTTCACCTCTTCATGCAAATTCTTCAGGTTCTCAGCAAAATCTTCAGCCTCAGCACTACTCTTCTCCCCCTTATCCATCTTTCTCAGTTTAGAAGCAATTCTTGGACTACTCCCATATACAATCTAGAATGGTGATTTACAAGTGCTCCTATTGATAGAATTGTTGTAAGCAAATTCCACCTGTGGTATAATCAGATCCCATCCCTTGTGCTTATCTCCAACTAAGCATCTTAGCAAGTTTCCCAAACTCCTATTCACCACCTCTATTTGTCCATCATTCTATGGATGGTGTGCAGAACTAAACTTCAAATCTATCTTCAACTTCTTCCATAATGTCCTCCAGAAATAACCAACAAATTTGGTATCTTTGTCTGAGACTATACTCTTTGGTAGACCATGTAGCCTCACAACCTCTTTGAAAAACAACTCTACAACATGAACATCATTGGTCTTATGAAATGGAATGAAATGTGCCATCTTTGAAAATCTATCCACCACCACAAATATGGAATCATGCCCTCTCTGTGTCCTTGGCAAGCCAAGAACAAAATACATGCTAATATCCTCCCATGGCCTCTTAGGTACAAATAATGGTTGATACAATCCAATATTTTGACTTGTTCCTCTGACATACTCTACAACTTTGTACAGACTTCTTCACATCATGTTGTAACTATGGCCAATAATAATTCTCACTAATAAGAGCAATGGTTTTATCTCTATGATAGGGCGAAAATGAGTGTTAGAAAATGAACAACAAACAAGAGAGTGCAAAACAACAACAAAAGACACCCTACACTTCAAAATTAGCCTAGTTGGATTCAATACAAAATAAAGACAACAAAATGGAACCTTTTACCTTGTATCGAATTGATCCTTTGGTTGGCCCTTCAATCTTTGGTGTTGTATGCCCCTTGGATGGCAAGGGATGCAAATGTGGATTGTAAGATGGATGGAAAATAGTTGAAAGTGGATGCAAGTATGAAAAATGGCTAAGTATGGCTCAAGGAAAATTTTTGCAAGAGTTTGGCTAGCATGAATAATCTCTCTCCAAATGAGAGAAAAGAGTTATAGAGAATTTAAATTTTTTTAGGGAAATGGACAGTCAAAATTGAGCCACCAAGATCAAGATGTAGGGCTAAGGTGAGTTGAGAACTCACAAGCCCTCACATCTTGACATGTGGCATGTGAAGTGGCTTGTAAGGGATGATGTGTACATGAGGTGGAAGGATAGTACATGACATGGAGGTAGTACATAGTACCTTGGGATTGGGATAAGATCTCCTCATAAAGGAGGTCCTCGTCCCCATGTGGGTGAGAGGACATGTGGGGAATTAAAAATTCTTCAAATATTCTCATGGGGATGAGAAAAGAAATTTTAAATTCCAAGGGTTGCATTGGGGGATTAAATGTGAATTAAAAATTCACATGGGGAATGGAGTGCCTTCTCCAAAAGGAGAAAGTCTTTAATAATGTTGACTTATGACACATTCCATAAATGATATGGGGATTAGGTTGACCTAATTAGGTGATTAAGGTTGTGCAAGTACTTGATTAGACTAATTAATGACACATTAGAGGCAAGTGGGAAATTATGGAGAATGGGACCCTAATGATGATTAGGGGTGTGCACACCTTAATCATAAATTAATTATGATTAAGAAAGAGGGTTAGATTGCTAAGAGGGATTAGAGACCAACTTGCAAAAGTTGGAGGATGTGACAATGAGAGAGAAAGTGAGGAATTTAAAAATAAATTTAAAATTCCAAAAGATAATATGACTAAATTAAATAAAGTGATACATTTATTTAATTTAAAAAGGAAAAAGGGGAAAAGTATTTATTAAATTAAATATTTTAGAAACCTTATGCAGGACACAAAATATTAATTAAATGAGTGATTTAATTAATACCGACAAAGAGGACAAATTAAATGAGAAAAGGGATGATTAAGGAGACGCCTTTGACCATATAGAAATGGTCAAATTTAAGTGTCTACATTTTTCCTCTCTTCGAAATACTATTAAGATAATAGGGTTTTGAAGTAAAATAAAATACAGACGACTCTATGGAACAAGCGACCAAAAAGGAGATGCCCCAACATGGGAGAGATTATCAGCTACCCGAATGGAGGAGAATTAAAGGGGATGCCCCGGTCTTGCAAAAGAAGGCTTATGCCAGAAGATTGGGAGAGACTGGTAGAGTATGCTCCCTCAAGAAGGTGGACGAGGAAGGAAAAAGGGGCCCCGGGCAACTTCTCAAAAGTATGAAGTGCTATATGTCATTGGAAAGAGCACAAAAAATTGAGAAGATTGACTCTTGAACAGAGAAAAATGGGTTTATAGTGTGGAAATAGCGGCCCCGGGAAGATAGGGGGTGAGTGAAATAGTTGAGGGGAAAAAAGGTTAAATAAAAAGAAAATATTCCCTTTATTTTAAAAGATAAAAAATGGAGGGAAAAAACTATAAAAGGTAATTCTAGGAATTACCTCTCCTCATTTGGACAACTGTCAAGTGAGGAGGAGAGGGAGAAAAGGAGAGGGCAAGAGGGAAGGGACACAATGCCAGAGTACAATACCAACATCATTCATTAGGTGGATGAGAGACGGTGATTCTTCGTCGAGTGTGTCATGCCACACCAGGTTAGTTCGAAACCCAACTTTGTGATTTTGGTCAATTTGCTTGAGTTTTTCAAAAAATTGAAACATGGGTTTTTTTGGGTTGCTCGGGAGGAAAAAATGGGTTTAGAGAGAAAAAAATGTTGGGGGGGGGGAGGGTTTATGTTATGTCCCGTTGACTTGCATGGGTAGGTCCGCACGGGCTCGAGTAGGCTCGCCCGCGAGCTCGGGCAGGACCTCCGGGCTCGTGCGGGCTCGCCTGCGAGCTCGAGCAAGTTTGCCCCGGTCCCTGGGCAAACCTGCCTTAGCTCGGGCTCGTTCAGGATGAACGAAAATGCAGAGGCAGGGGGAGGAGGGAAACGGTGGGGGGGGGAAAGGAAATCCCAGGCCGAGAAGAAGTAAGATAATGAAACTGACATAGTGTTTATGTGATGAATGCACAATGTTGAGAGCTTGCAGACGCAAGAAAGATGGTTCGAGGTGCTGATGAGATGCATGGCAGCAATGACAGGCACAAATCACCAAAGACTAGCAGAGGGAGGACTAATTCATATGCTATCATACCCGATGAGTAAGGTCCATAGGGCCATGCTGACAGCCCTAATAGAGCGTTGGGACTCAACAACATTGACGTTTCATCTACTAACTGGGCAGATGACCGTGACTCTGGAGGATGTGTGGCATATTTTGAGGCTTCCCATAACAAGGCTTGTGGTTAGCAAGTGTTGGGTAGCGGGCGAGGCACTGGACGAGTCTGTGCATGTTGTATTTGGCAGTGACGAGCTACCGATTTAGCAGCAGCAGTTGGATGTGGATAGGTGCTTGTCTTGTAGGGTACCGGCATTGTCGTTGTACCTAGCGGGACTGATTAGTGGAATCCTGGTACCAAACCGAAGTGGTCAATTTTTGCATCTCAGGTTCGTCGAGGTGATTCAGCAAATCATCGAAGGCTGAAAGGGTTAGTTTGCACGGGGGACCTACATACTGGCACAGTTGTACCAAGACATGCACCGGGTATGTTATCAGAGGTCGCTAAGTGTGACACATGTCACATTGTTACAGGTCTAGGCTTGGGAGCACATTAGGGTGACTAGGTCGATCGTGCGCAGATCAGGAGAGCAGGATGATAGAGAGGTTGTGGCATGGGGATGGGGGGTAGAGGTGGGAGCGATACTGCAGTATCAGGATGTTAGAGATGTAGATATATGGAGGAGGCAATTGGATTATGTGCAGGCGGAGATAATAGTGTGGCATCCTTATTTGATGCAGAACTTCAGGGGCTGGAGGGATGATGAGGAGGCACATAGTGGTTACTTCTTCACCCACTGTTATATTATTGGGAGAGGTCCACTTGTAGTGGAGCTGTACAGACCCAATCAGGTGATGCGACAGTTTGGAGTGAGGCAGGATATTCCTACAGGGCAGGTGATGTTCTGACGACTGACACGAGAGCGGCCATGGGGGGCTGAGCTGGATCTAGATGCAGTGTGGAGGGAGCTAGAGACACTGCAGTTTGTGCCATACCCAGACATGCAGAAGGGGCAGAGAGATGCAGGTACAATGGATCAATATCAGCAGTGGTTCAGGTGGCATCCACCGCCACGGATTACCCCAGTAGTGTCGATTGAGGGAGCACTAGGGTTCAAATCAGAGGATGAGAAACGGCTGAGGGCAGAGGGACTGGTACCTCGAGGGCGACAAAGAGGAGGTCAGGAAAGAGGAGGACAGCAAGGGGAGGGACAAGATACGGGTGGGGCAACTAAGGAGCTAGTGAGGGTGGGCAAGAGAAGGAGATGATAGCGTAGAGCCCGAGGAGGGGATGGAGCAGAGGAGGGAGAGGATGATGCCAAGGTTATGGCACAACAGGATAGGGGGTTGGAGGTCCAGAGAGAGAGGAGTCAGGAGGGATGTGCATCTGCAAGAGGTCAGCAGCAGGAGAGAGAGGAGGAGGCCGAGGCCAGCAAAGTGCAAGGGAGATAGGAGGCATACGTGGCCACAAGAGGGCAGCAGTGATAGAGACAAGAGGAGGGAGAGGCCAGTGGAGGATAGGAGAGGATGATAGGGAGAGGGGGATCCTCCTCGGTGATTGATGTGGACAAGATGGAGGCATTGGTAGAGAGTGAGGGGTATGAGCTGTGGAAGATGGAAATTGACTCTGATGTGCATGACATCGTACCATTATCAACAACACCTCCCATAGGAGAGGATCCTGCAGTGGTGTTGAGAGAAACTCTGAAGAGACTGCGTCTCAGCGAGCAATGATTTTGGAAAATAGAAGCAAAGCGAGTTAGATTAGAGGTAGTGTTGAGCGAGCTACAAGCATGATTCGCCTAGGGTGAGAGAGATTACTCAGTCTTGGCCATACTGGTGTCTGATGTGGAGAGGAGATTGATAAGAGAGCGGGATGAGGCATGAGATGAGGCAGTTGACCTGCGGGCATAGATAGAGAGATTGCAAGCAGAGGTGGCCAGGGAGCATGATGAGGGAGATGTAGTGAGGTGGGAGAGAGACCGTTTGGTGGCGGAGGTGGTGATACAGCATGTTGTTGGAGGGGGATAGGGAAGGAGCCATCAGAGACTGAGGTGGGGACTGCCAGAGGTACAGAGGATCTACAAAGACAACTAGAGCGGTTATGGAGAGAGAGAGCAGATTGGCACCAGGAGCAAGCTGAGCTCAGAGACAGAGTGGACTATTTAGAGCAGACAGTAGGGGACATGGGATTGATGTAGCAGAGAGAGGAGGAGACGAGGAGAAAGATATGCATGTTGCAGTCAGAGAGAGATGTGGAACAGGAATAGGTGTAGGTCATAGAGGCAGATAGTGATGTGCTACAGGCATGTGCTCAGGTGGCTAAGAGTGAGAGGTTGGTGGCAAAGATAGAGGTTTAGTCTCTTCGGAGAGAGAGGGATGCAGTGGTGTCACGGGTGTCAGGTCTTTCACGGGAGCAAGATTATGTCGAGTTGAGACTTTAGGCACTTCAAAAGGACAGGGATGTAGTGGAGGCTTAGGTGCTAGCTATGCAAAGGGAGAGAGATGTCGCAGAGGTACAGATGTAGACACTACAGAGCGAGTGAGACACAACACAGGGTCAGCTGCGGGTAGTGCATGGTGAGGGGAGCGAGCCAGGGGCAGAGGTACAGGGGTTATGTGCATAGGTACAGGCTGTAGAGGTTGAGAGAGACAGGGCTATAGAGTGGGTACAGCAGCTGACAGTGGCATAGGAGGTCTAGGTACAGGAGCATAGAGTTATTAGCAGAGACCGAGATAGGTACAGACATGAGTGGAATGCCACTAGGCATCAAGGTGCGCAGCAAAATGATTATATGCAGGATTCGAGTTACTGGAGGTGTGCGTATGAGCATGTCATTCCAGATCTGGCACAACGCACAGTGTGCTACATCAGACAGGTACCTTAGATGCCAGCACCGTCCCAGTAATTAGGGACATGTACTAGAGGGTATAGTGACTATCAACGGACTCCTTCTCCTCTAGGTGGTTATCAGGGGACTCCCACATGTGAGTATCAGGGGACTCTCACACATAGAGAGTCAGTGTCGAACTCTCCCCAGAGATCAGACGTGGGTAGCTCATAGTAGAGCAACTAGAGAGCAGATGATAGGATATCAATTTTTTGAAAGAAAATAGATGGAGTGTTTAGTACTTATCAGCAGAGATCAAAGGTGCTCTACATCTCTAGATTTTGATATATGATGGATATGTGGTATATTATGCTCTAGAATTTGTGACGAGATGTACATTGTATTATTTTGATTATGATATGGGACAGTTCTTATTGACACTATGCATTATGTTTTGTGTGATGGATGATTCAGTTTATGTGTGCATATGTATATGATATTTCATGCTTATGTGGATGGATGATATGATTTATTTATGCACATGTATATTATATCGCATGCTTATATGGATGTATGATTTTATTTATTGATGCACATGTATATGATATCTCATGCTTATATGGATGTATGATTTGATTTATTGATGCACATGTTTATGATACTTCATGCTTATGTGGATGTACGATTTGATTTATATATGCACATGTATATGATACTATATGCCTATGTGGATGTACGATCATGCATTTATTAATGTTGATAATATAGGATGATATGAATATTTGGTATGAAATGTAATTAGGATGTAGTCAATAATATGTTTTGGTGGATGATAATGCATGTATTATGTAAATGTTAATATGGACATGTATGGATTAAATGAAACTATGATGCTTAATCTAATCAGCCTATGAACTATGAAATATATTGAATCTATAATGTAACATGAAATATGAATGAAAGATGAGTTCCTATAATGCAAACCTAATTGTCAGTAAGGACTTGCATGGGATTGCAGATAGGTGATAGGTGTACGATGGGTGTGATATTATACCTGTCAAAAAACCATTAGTATCCTGAGAGGAAGATGAAGAGGGAAAAGATTCAAGACCTTTGCACAACCTACATCACAAGTCCTAGGTTATGAGGGAGGTTGAATGAAGAGTGTATGGAGTGAAGTGAAATGCAGTGCAATTAAGAACGTAATTTTCCATCTTTGGAGCATTGATTTTTGCTATAGCATAAGATACCGAATACCCTGATATGTATGACCAAGGTGAGCTGGCATCCAATGCATGTAACACACACATCAAACAAAAAGGATATCCTGACACCCCAAGGTCACGATGACCTTGGTCAGGCCAGGTATTGGGATAACCAAAAAAACACAAGGATGCCCCAACGTAAGACAAGACCTCAGGGATCTTGGTGGGTACTAAGTGGGACAACCGAGAAGACATCAACAAAGAAA
The DNA here is from genome assembly GCA_007258455.2 of Sequoia sempervirens. Lineage (NCBI taxonomy): Eukaryota > Viridiplantae > Streptophyta > Pinopsida > Cupressales > Cupressaceae > Sequoia > Sequoia sempervirens. Next base: position 95,383,558 of record VDFB02353493.1, on the reverse strand, counting down.
AGAGCAAGATACACCCCTATGTTGACCAGTCAAAGCACACCATGATATGATAGATCAAGGAGACCATGACAAGTGTTGATAGGGAGCTCAAATGATAAAATAGAGTCCAAAAGCATCAAAAAATTGCAATCAATTTCAAAAATTCCTTTGCCATAGGATCAAGGGGATGGATGGGATTGATGTGGTCTACTAGGAAGGATGTATCCTGTTGAGACCAATAATGGATACTAAACTAGAATGACCCAGTTGACGCAAGATGTTTTCCATTAACTAGCTCTCCTAACACTAGGGGACTTTGTTTGTGAAGAATGAGTCAAACAAGGACATGGACTGACACACCCTATAGACCTAGGGGCTCGAGGGCCGATCAAAGATTAGCCTTGCCTACGTGAAAGCACAGAGCCCTTGTAGTTCATGAAAATACCAAGGCTAAAGTAGAAAGAGGAAAATGAAGGTAGATGATGAATGACCAACGCAAGATGGTCAGAATACCCCGGGGGAAGATCAAATGATCAACCTTGCCTACATGACAGCGCAGGGGCGACATAGTTTGACTAAGGGCGCAACAGGATGAGATCTAGATGGAGACCGACACGATGGGGGGGCTATATGAAGACACAAACTGACTGACGAGCAAATGAATGACATAAGCTCAGAGTGGGATACCGAAAAGCTCAGGATGAGGGATAGCCAAGATGGATCATCCAATGCTCAATCAAAATATACCAAACAACCCAGGATGGGATGGGTGAGGATGATAGTGCAGATGAAAGCATAAAATAACTAGGATGCCAAGTAGATAATGATTAAGCCCTCTACAGATGATGCTTGTTACCATGTTTTTGCCACCCGTACTTATCCAAGGCACCACCAAGAGGTGGTTTTCACCATATGACGGATTTATTTCTCTTTTTTTTCTTAATTTTTGGATCTTTTTTTTTTTGTTTTTTGATTTTTTGATTAGGTGGGGTTACCAAGAAGACTTAGGTGTAGAAACTGTTCAGATGCATGATATTGATGGGTTCTTCGAGGGGCTATCCTTCAAGAGTAGTCAGTCTATATGCCCCAGATCCATATTAGGTGGCTATGATATAAGGCCCCAACCAGTTTGCTTCAAATTTTCTTTTCTTGTCTCGGTCTTCCTGAGTATGCTGATTCTCTTTAAGGACAAAATCACCAACCTGGAACTGTCAAGGATGAACCTTCTTATTGTAGTTACACTTAAGGAAATTCTGATATGCTTGCAGATGATCATAGGCTTTGATTCTTCTTTCATCAAGTAACTCCAATTGTGCAATTCGTGCAACACGAGCATCCTCCTCACTGATAAGATTTTTTAGGGAAATTCTCAGTGATGGGATCTCAACTTCAATTGGAAAGATGGCTTCGGCACCATAGACTAAAGAATAGGGAGTGGCACCTGTAGGGATGCAGATGGAGGTGCGATATGCCCAGAGGGCAGGATGAATATGGAGGTGCCAATCTCGACCAATGTTATTAACAACCTTTTTGAGGATGCAGATAAGGGTCTTGTTGGTTGCTTCTGCCTGACCATTACCCTGGGGGTAATAAGGCGTTGACCAACGATGTTGGATATGAAAGGTGTCATAGAGGTGTTTCATGGCTTGGTTTTTGAAAGGTTTTCCATTATCAAAGAGGATGGTGGATGGAATAACATATCTACAGAGAATATGGAAAAGGATGAATTTTGAAATTTGGATACTGGTGATCTGTGAGAGTGGTATTGCTTCCACCCACTTAATGAAGTACTCACTGGCAGTAATTATTAATGTATGACCATTGGAGGATGGGGGTAAATCTCGCCAATCAAGTCGAAACCCCATTGAGAGAAGGGCCACGGTGCTAGGAGGGGTTGAAGATCATGTGCTGGAGCATGAATCAAATCCGCATGTTGTTGGCAGGGAAGGAATTTCTTCACAAATTCACAAGCATCATGCTCTAATGTAGGCCAATAATATCCAACGTGGAGAATCCTTTTGGCCAGGGCCATACCATTGGAATGAGCTCCACAAACACCACTATGTACCTCTGTTAGTGTCATGCGGGCTTCAGTCTCATTCAAACACCTAAGGAGGATCCCATCATACCCGCGACGATAAAGTGTATCACCAATTATAATGTATCAGGCCGAATGGTGAATAAAGTATTTTTGTTGGTTTCGTGTGAGGTCTGGGGGTAGAATATTATCATGGAGATAGGTATATATGTCCTGGTACTAGGGGGAAGTGGGATCCACGATATCGCACACCATGTCAGTCTCAGGAATATCATATGTTGGGATTAAAAGTTTTTCTACAAGGAACTCACATTCTATCTGATCCTTAAGCATGTCAATCAGGGAGCCGATAGTGGTTATTGCATCAGCTGCTTTATTCTATACCCTAGGAATTTGATCAAATTGTATGAAGGTGAAATATTTCTTGAAATCATCCACCATGTGTTTATAGGGCAACAACTTATCATCTTTTGTTAGGAATTCATCATTAACTTTCTTGATGACTAATAATGAATCACCAAATACTTTCAAGTGAGTTATGTTCCATTGTTTTGCAATTCGAAGGCCGGTGGGGAGGGCTTCGTACTCTACCATGTTGTTGGTACACGAGAATGCTATCCTGAATGATTTTGGAATGTAGTCACCTTGAGGGGTAACTAATAAAATCCCTACGCCTGATCCATTATGAGTATATGAACCATCAAAATACAGTGTCCAAGTAGGTGTGTTTGTGACTGTGTAAACTTCTTCGTATGAAAATTCAACGTCTAGAGGGTAAGCATCTACTAATGGTGTCTTGACCAACTAATCAGCTATGACTTGTCCCTTTATGGCTTTTCGCTCCACATAATCTATGTCAAATTCACTTAGGAGCATGACCCACTTGGCCATGCAGCCAGTTAAAGTGGTTCTGGATAACAGATACTTTAGTGGATCAATCTTAGCAATTAATTTGACAGGATGGCTGAGTATGTGATGTCGTAGTTTCTATGTGTTGAAGACTACTGCGAGACATGATTTTTCCATGGGAGAGTAGTTTAATTCATAGCCGACCAATGTCCTACTGATGTAGTAGATCGCCCTCTCTTTCAATGATTCATTATGTTGTGCCAACAATGCCCCCAACACAATTGAAGTGGTAGAGATATAAAGCAGGAGGGGTTTTCCTGGAATAGGTGGCATCAAGATCGGTGGATGAGCTAAGTATTCTTTGATCTTATCAAAACATGTCTAACACTGTTGGTTCCATTGGAAGGTGGATTCTTTCTTCAAAAGATGAGTGAATGGCTGACACTTATCTGCGAGCTAGGCTATGAACCGATGGATGGATTACATCTTCCCTTAGAGGCTTCTTAACTATTTCAGATTGCGCAGGGGTGGCATGTCCATAATAGCTTTCACCTTGGTGGGATCAACCTCAATACCCCTTCGAGAGACAATGAAACCCAACAACTTTCCTAACGTAACACCGAAGACACACTTTTTTGGATTTAGTCGTAACTTGTAATGTTCCAACCATTCAAAGATCTTTTTTAGGATGGTAGGATGTTTCGCTCGGGTTTTGGATTTTCCTAACAAGTCGTCAACATAATCCTCCATGATGATATGGATGAGGTCATGGAAAATGACTGTCATCGCCCTTTGATATGCCGCCCCTACATTTTTTAGACCAAAGGGCATAATATTGTAATAGAAGGCACCCCAAGGTGTTGTGAAAGCAGTCTTGTGTTGGTCCTCAAGTGCAATTCAGATCTAATTATAACCAGAGAAACCATCCATAAGGGATAACATCTCATGTCCTACTGTGAGGTCGACCAACATGTCAATGTTAGGCAGAGGGAAGTCATCCTTTGGGCAGGCCTTGTTAAGATCCCTGAAGTCTATATAGATCCAAATGTCTCCATTTGGTTTGGCGACTGGTACTATATTGGAGATCCAATCAGAGTAGTCACTTGGTCTGATAAAACCTGAATCTAGTAATTTCTTCAGTTCCTTCTTGACTAATAGTGCCACCTGTGGGTGCATCTTGCGAAGCTTCTGTTTGACAGGCTTGGCATCAGGGCGAACGTTTAGATGATGAAACACTAAAGCGGGGTCCAAGCCCGGCATGGAAAGTATGACCAAGAAAAGTTAACAATACATTCTTGGAGTAACTGAATGATGACTACATATTCTGGATCTGAAAGTGATTTGGCCACCTATGTGATCTTAGCAATTTTGGCGGTGCCCAGATTAACTTCTCGAGTTTCTTCAATTAGAATGGATGACCGTGTAAATAACTGAGTCCCCACAAGGGGAAGATGAACATCTCCATCCTCCAGTGCCTCTTCGAGGTTTTTGCCATCAGATGCATCCTTTATTTTTACTTTTTCAAGGTCAGGAAGTGCCTTGGGGAGGTTTTCACTAGATGACCACTTTTTATTTTTCTTATTCTTATTTTTGTGACTGGAGTGTTCATCCTCCCCTAATCCCATGAGGTTGACATATGTATCTGTAAAAAAAATTGATGGGTGTGTTGTCACATAGGTCCCAATCAATAAGCTCAGGGTGACGAAGGGATAGGCTAATGGTACAGATGGATAGGCATTCAAACATGGATGATAGGTCAGTGTGATCGACGTCATCGTATGCATGTATGATGGATTCCTCCTCAGGTATGTCTTCCAATGAGCTATCGTCCATGACAACACTATTGGAAGTATTAGACGATGTTGCAAGGCCTTTCTACTTTTTGTCATATCTGATGCCTATGTTCTTTGGCAGCTTTGATGTATCAATAGGTTGTAACTTCCCTTGTTCTTCTTTACCTAGGCCCCTACCTTGGTAGTTATACTTTTTTGCAAACTTAGTTGACCAAGGATATGCTTCCTGAAAATATTCCTTTAGAGGAGGATCCAGTTAGGGTTCTTCTCGGTATACCCATTGACTTATATCCTCTTTTGGTACATCTATCTTGATATTAGGGGACCTGAAAGTGGTAGTAGGAATTTTTTTTGCATTGAAGGTGATAGTCTTGTCTTCCTTTGGAGTAGCATGTGAAGGTTGACCATACTCGTGTGGTGATGGTGGCATGGTTGCTACATTAAGAGAAGTGTGCATTCTGTATTCACCACACCCCTTGTCAATGATCTGGACTTTGGTGACTGAAGGATTGGTGGTGGAGGATGGAGTGGTTGTCATAGTGGAGGGTGGATTAGTGGATGATGATTGAGATGCCCCCATTTTGACCCTAGGACAATAATGTAAATGGGGAAATGACGCTTCTAAAGCACGTCAGTATTCAAATGGTTAGGGGTCAGCATAAATGGTGACTTCTTGTCCATTAACCAAGAATTTTAGGCACTGATGGTACGTGGAGGGAACGGCTTGCATAGCGTGGAGCTATGGGCGGCCAAGGAGGAGATTATATGGTAAGTCCAGATCAAGGACATGACAGGTAGTATACTTAACCACAAGTCCAACCTGGATAGGAAGACTGATGATTCCTTCAAAATTTCTTTTTGCACTATCATAGGCCTTGATCATGATGATTTGATTACTTAAATCTGGTTGAGTATACCCCACCTATTTTATGAATTTCAGAGTACATAGATTGAGGGCAGAGCCATTATCTACCAAGACCCCTTTTATTTTATGGTGGGCAACCAAGACTTCGATATGCAAAGGGTGATTATGATTGGCATTGATATTTGGCATGTCATTATGGCTGAAGTGCAGCTAATAAGATAAAGCCAGGTGTCCTACCAAAGCTTGGAATCGTGTAGGATCGATGTCATTAGGTACATGGGTTTCATGTAAGGCTTTGTTGAGGATTCTTGATGTATAGGAGAAGACTTAAGTAGATCCAAGATTGAAATCTGAGCAAGGGTCTTCCCTAAGTGATCTAGAATGTTGTACTTAGAGTTTACAAGACTTGGTTGGGTGGGTGTGCAGGCCATAGGGATAGTGATGCGGGGTCGTCATGTAGTAACAACACACTGAGGGTCTTTGGCTTTGACATGTATCATAGATACATGGGGTTCTACCTACTCAATGTAATGAATAATACCCTCGTAATTGAGGGGTACATTCTTATAGCTCACGTTATTTGTGTTGTTGTCTTGGGGATTGCTACTGGAGGTGCTCACATCTTGATTATGGTTTGGAAAGGTATTTTGATATATCTGTAATTGAGTATTAGACGACGAAGCTTGACTAGTGTCGACTTTGATATCTCCTCGATCAATAAGATCTTAGACATAGTTTTTGAGACCTTGACACTTATTCAAAGTGTGTCCTTTGATTTTATGAAACTCACAATATTCATTTTCCCTAAACCATGCAAGCTTAGGTTTGGATTCATCAAATTGTTTGGTGATAGGGTAGGTGATTGGGTAGTTGATCTATAACAACTTATTGAATACGACACTTAGGGGTTCTCCTAATTGAGCATAGTGACGTTTAGTGTTCCCCTGACTATTCTGGTTTGGTTGTTGAGGAGGATAAGATGCCCCTTGTGGTATGGATATGGCATTAGGTACAGATGGTTGTTGCCTCTGAGATGTATTAGCCACTTGGACGTGTTTAGTATCAGTGACATTGTCATTCACTGTATTTTTGTTCTTATTCCAAAAATGTGGCTTATCCCCGAATGACCTTTCTTTGTTGTAGTTGTGTATCTTGATGTGCCCTTGGCAACAACGGCACGTTCAAGGATAGGTCCCTTTTCCACTATCTTCGTGAAAGTGGTGACACAATGTAACCTAAAATTATGAGCCATGTCGGGATGAGAATTCTCCATGAAGAGGGTGACCATGTCCTTCTCTTTTAGAGGGGTTTTCATTCAGCTTGCTAGCGCACACCACCTTTGAAGGTAGCTAGAAAAGGTTTCCCCCTCATGTTGTTTCTCTTTGAGGAGATCTAAAGTGTTAGTGTCCTTCTCCAAATTGAAGGAGAAGTAGGAGACAAATTTTTCTAACAGACCCGCAAAAGATTTTATTGACCCTCATTCGAGGCTCATGAACCACTCTAGGGCATTGCCTGTCAAGCTTTGTGGGAATAGGTACAAGAGATAGTTGTCGTTGTGCATAACCTCTTGACACTGGGAGTAAAACTCCTACAAGTGGGCCTTAGGATCCTTGTTCCCCCTATATCTGTCAAATTTTGGTATTTCAAAATGTTTAGGGAAGGGGATCAATGAGATGGAGGCATCAAATGGATACAGGCATATGTCTTCAAACTTGAACGATTGTTTGCCAGCCCAGCTTGAAGATCTTTTAGAGCAGCTTTGATTTCTAACAGATCTAAATTAACTCGTGGCGGGTTGGATGGATATAGAAGGTAGGACGATAAAGGATCCTGTTGAGAGAGTGTTGGAATGTTGAGGTATGGATTTTGGTAGTGGGATGATGACATCCCTTGTTGGGAAGTCGAGGGATTTTGTTGGCACGAGGGTTGTTGTTGTGAGGTATAGTATGGATTTGTTTGATAAAAATGTGAGGTAGGTTGTTGAGGAGCCGGGATGTGATGTTGCGGATTGACCTGCTGATACTGAGGGTATTGTTGCGACTGTTGGGAGGCTACATAAGGTGGTTGTTGTTGGGACTAATGTTGGTTATGGTAATAATGATGTTGTGGTGGTTGTTGATGTGATGTGAGATGTTGCAGGGGCCGAGACAGGATGTTGTATTATGTTTGAGCTCGTGGTCATAGGATGGATGTGAGGAATGGGGATATGGTTTGAGTGGGAGGTCGGGACAGATTGCTTTGTGACTAGTATGGTGGTTGTTGCGAAGAAATCAGTTGGTTATATAGCATTTGTTGTTGTTGGGGTGGCTGAGATAACATAGGGGTGTTTTGCAAAGGTGGTTGTTGGGTACCAAAAGGGGCACTTGGTTGGGATGTACCTTGTGGAAATAACAGAGGTGATAGGTTAGATTGGGGAGGTTGTAGAGATGCATATGAAGGCGATGGTAGGTTTATGGCCCCAGAAGGCAGCGGTACTACGGTAAAAGGACTACCCCCAGTGATGACATGAGGTGGATTTGAAAGGGGTGGTGTCGTTAGCATTAATGGTTGTGGTTGCAGAACGTTTTGTGGCATGCCAAAGGAAAAAGGATAATTGGGATCAACTGTTTGAGGAGCCCCTATGACTAAGATTTTGGGATGTAGAGGATTACTAATGGGATACAGAATGGTGTTGCCGAATTCAGGTTGATGCCAACCTTCTACGGGAGGTACATTGGGGACGTATGAACTACCTGGTGTGTTTTGTGAACCTTGGGGTATGTTAGGTGTGGAACCGCTATATTTGGATAGGTCGATACCTGACGGTAGCTTGACACCTTTTCAATTAAGTGAGCCAAGATTTCTTCCCCATGCTTTTCGAGAAGGCGATCTGTCATTTGCACATTGATAGGGTTACTAAAGTGTTCCTCAAAGGTAAGTTCAGGTTGGTTGACCATGTTCTCATCCCTAGATGGTGATGTGTTTTGACCATCAATATTAGATTGTGATGATGTACTATTGTGTGGATCCTGAGGGATTTTCGCATTGTTATGGGGGTTTTGTGAGGCATTAGCTGTGTTGTTTGGATCTTGAGGGATGTTTGGTTGGGATTGTTGCTTGGCCATTTTCCTTGTTTCTGACTGAGTCTGAACGAGCATTCTAGATGATATGATGGACTAGGATGCTAGGATGACCTCAGTGATGAAAGGATTGATTTGATTTTGATGATTGATTAACTGCCAAGGATGTGGCTTGATAGGATTGATTTGATTTGATGATTGATTAGCCGACGAGGATGCGGCTCGATAGGATTGATTTGATTCAACCGAAATGGATTTGTTTGATGAGATCAGATTGGGTTGATTAGTAGACAATTGGCCAATCTGAATTGGATGATGTGATGATTTGATTTGGATTGGTGATCGATTAGGATGAACGATAACGACCAAAATTTGAAACTAAGTTCAAGAGTGATCCTTCGTAATGCTAGGTGTTGATTAACCGCCAAAAGGGTGGATGTATGATAATGGCACTGAATCCAACTTGAGATAGAAGTGGATTGATCGGGTTGATAAGGATGACCAACTTATGATGGATGACAATCCTAAGTCAGTTTTGATGGATGACGATTAGAGATGAACACCTAGGTCAATTCGGATAACCGCTTTAATGAGGTTTCAATGGGATACTGGTGGTCTAAAATGGGGAAATGATAACTAGGACGTGGGTTCGAAACGGGTAAAAGAGGACTCCAGATGGGTGAATGCATGCCCAAACTGAGGGGATGAATGTTTAGGATGGAAAATGGATTCTCAAAACGGGTGTACAGATGTTCAGAATGGGGAAACGAGTGATCGAAACAATGAAACAAGGGTCCCAAATGATGAAATAGATGAAAAAGATGATCATTCAAGGGTCAGGTGAGTGCAAGGAACAAAAAGATGGTCAAATTTTGTCAAAACAGGCCTAAAAGGGGTGGGTCAAAGGTCAGGTCCGCCCCTAGATGGATCAAGTCTACCTGTGGAGGGAAACTTTGCCTATCTAGAGGTCAAGTCCGCCTGTCGGGAGGGCATGTTCGCCTATGGAGCAAAAGTTGGTCAAAATGGCTAAAACAGGCTCCAAAGGACTAGTTTATAGGTCAGATCTGCTCTTGGATGGGTCAGGTTTTCCCTTGGATGGGTCAGGTCTGCCTATGCAGAAAAAGCTGGTGAAAATTGGCTAAAAAATGCTGGAAAAGGATGGTTCAAGGTCAAGTTCATCTGGTCAAAGGTCAGGTTCACCTATTCAGAGGTTAGGTTCACCTGTTCAAAGATCAAGTCCGCCCCTAGATAGGTTTAAACTTGACTTTTGACAAAATGACTAAGGCAAAGGACTCAAAACACAACAATCATCAATTAAAAGGATATGGATGAGCGAAATGAATCAGACAATCAATGGTTTCGCACAAAGAAGACAATTCAAAAAACACAAACCTAAGTCTAGTAGAGAGGTTATGGCCGACAAAGTCTTCTAATCTAGGATGAACATGGTTACTAGGGAGTCCTCGATATACACCCGGCATGTGAGGCCCAAACTGTGAACAACAACCCATTACAAGCGTGAGTTGCGAACCCTAAAGGCTCAGACCAACTCTTCACATCATCCCGACGCTTCGCCAATTACAACGTAGTTGGATTGAGGTACAACTTTCGCTCTCCCTCCTTTATATACCCCATCGGTATGCATGATTGGAATCGTCCCTTGGGGTGATGAAATCCCCAAGTAGGTCTCGCTAAGAAAAATAAAAAAGGATGACTCAAAAGACTTGGTAATCTATGATTTCTCGTCACCCAGGATCACCAAATGGCGCAAGGGGATTGGATACGTCAAATAGCTTACCAAAAAACACATCAAACAAGGTTAATTAACACCCCTAGTTAAAGTATGTGCCTAAGTTAGGGGTTAAAAACCCTTAAAATAGTCAAAAGGAGTGCTAAAAACTAAAATTTTACCTTCTGGAAAAAGCTATCTAGGGCAAATCCACCTGTCTAGAGGTCAGGTTCGCCTATCTACAGGGAAAGTCTGCCTGTCTAGAGGGAAAGTTCTTTCTCTTTATGGAGTTACCAAGTATGCAAAAAAAATGACTTATGTAAAGTCTGAAACCTATTAGTTTCATACCAAACCAACTATATAATGTGGAATTGGTCCCACCGGGCGTGCCAAAATTGTTAGCAACTGAAATTGCACCCTGTTGAACCTGATGTTCAACACCTCAGTGTAACATGGGAAGACCTCTAAAGATGTGGGTTTCTTGTAGACAGAGGTCAACCTCCGGAGAAGGTCGGCTTCCTTTGGTAGCTGTATCACCTATACTACTGGTTCTATAAAGGAAAAGGGTAGAAGGAGAATGCTTAAAACAAAACAAAAATGGTAGAAACTAATCCCTATGGTGATACACCGAACTGACATAAATCATGAAATAAATAAAAAAACAAGATGAACATACACTAGAAAACTAATGATAGCTATTTCATTTACTCCACATAAACTTTGTGAACTTATGCATCTCATTCTTGAAAAGGCTTAATCTACATATATATTTAAGAAGGAAAGATGAATTTCACAACTTTAAAGTATGAATGAAGACTTAGAAAAGCACAGTTCAAAACTTGCATAATCTAAAAGACAAAAAATGAGAGTAGTATGAACACTAACACTGGTTTCCAAGGTAATCTCTGTATTTTATATTCCAAAATCCAAATGAGTTACAAAGCATACATCAGTTAAGGAAGGATTTGATAAAAATCACTAACTCTCTAGAATGTATCATCTGAACTCCCTTACAAAGAGGCAAAAAATCCGTATATATCAAAGTCCTAGCCCCCTAGGGCTTACAAAAAGATTAGCCTTCAGAAAAAAATTTTCCCTTAGATCTTTTGAATGAAATTAATGCTGCATCCCCATGTCCATGTTGGTGACAGATCGCCCTCATGAGAAGCCTTTAGATCTTATGGAATACTTGCATTTACTTTTGGCCTTCGTGTCCATCCTTGAACTTCCTTGAAGGGTTGCTTTGAATGCTTCTGAGTTATATCATAAATGTCGATCCACTCCTGCCAGGTTACATCCCAGCTGCCCTTGCGGTCTCATCCTTTCTGTTCTTCTCCTATTCTAGACCCTTCCGTAAGTTGACCTCTTCTGGAAACAACATTAGATTTTCACATTAGATTTCCACACCATTGCTTCACTGAGCTTCTCCATCGCTTTTGATCTTAGAGGAGATCCTTGTTGCTTACATTCTGTTGATCTTCCTTACAAGGATATTCACAATAGTCAAACTGCCCATGGTCTGTCTTTAGCTCCTTTAGATTGGTTAAACTCATGCCACGTAGATTTCCAGATGGTCAAAGGTTGCTTCATCAGAATCACATGTTGGTGAGACACTAATCGTGTCTCCCTGGTGTGAGTACACCACATAGCAACTATCAGCATAGCTTGGGACTGTCGGCAGGACTTCATATCGAGTTGCAAGAGTTATACCGATATCCACATTTCATCATCCAGACATCCACATTCGGCAAGAGTCATAGAAAGCATTAATAGTCCTACTAATATCCATTTCCATGGGAAAGTTGATCGCTATTGGCAAGACTCCCCATCGTCGGCAAGACTTTATGCTGAAGGCAAGATCCTTCGCCGAGCTCATTTCATCTTGGCAAGACTTTATGGCAAGCTCTTCCATTCTCCTCGAGCTCATTCTATTTCGGTGGGACCTTTCTGTGTCTATGAGACCTCTCGCCAAACTTAAATCTTTCAAAAGGACTCTGCTTGGTCGCTAAGACATTATGGCGAACTCAAATCTTTAGCCGATTCTTTCTTTCTTGTTGGGAAGACATCCCTCGGTCGGCAAGACCTTTTATTGGGCTCAAATCTTTCCCCGACGCCGTTTCACTTCAGTAAGAGTCCACCCTATTCGTGAGACTTTACCCCTTCACCCACTAGCCCCTGTCACTGAGACTTCACCACCTTATACCGAAGGCACCATCCCTCGGAAAGACCCTACCCCTTCAGCCAAACGTCCTCCTAAGGCCATTTAGTTTCAGCGAGACATTCTGGGACCACCATTCCATGTCGGTAAGACCCTACTGGGTCGGTGAGACCTTTCGCCGAGCTTCTCCTGTTTCAGCGAGACCTTGCTTAGTCGGTAAGACCTCACAGTGATGATGTCTCCTTTTGCCGATACTTCCTTCATTCGGCGAAACGTCACAGTGAAGGAAATATCTCTCAGCGAGATCTCCCCGATGACATTCTATGTAGACGAGACTTCTTCGGGTCAGCAAGACATCTCCCCGAACTCAAATTCCTTTGTCAACTCCAACCTTGTGAACAAATGTCAGCGAGATCATTTCCCATACGGAGGGAGATATAAAACCTCACAATGATTAAAATATCTGGCCGACCAAGACATTTCAAAATGAATAGAACCCCTGCTAGTCGGCAAGACAACTGGAAGGTCTTGCCGACTTTCTCCTTAGAGGAATTTTATGCCAAACTTGACTGAGGTAGACTTTCCAACTAAGTTCCTTGAGAAATGCATCAGGGGTATGATTTAATCATGTACAACAATGTCCCCATTTGGCCTTCATGAACACCTGAAACATAGATTTCCCTGCCTAATTGAGCCCGTAGGTGAAAATTGGGCAACAATAAGGTTGACTTATGACACATTCCATAAATGATATGGGGATTAGGTTGACCTAATTAGGTGATTAAGGTTGTGCAAGTACTTGATTAGACTAATTAATGACACATTAGAGGCAAGTGGGGAATTATGGAGGATGGGACCCTAATGATGATTAGGGGTGTGCACACCTTAATCATAAATTAATTATAATTAAGAAAGAGGGTTATATTGCTAAGAGGGATTAGAGACCAACTTGCAAAATTTGGAGGATGTGACAATGAGAGAGAAAGTGAGGAATTTAAAATTCTAAAAGATAATATGACTAAATTAAATAAAGTGATACATTTATTTAATTTAGAGATGAAAGAGGGGAAAATTATTTATTAAATTAAATACTTTAGAAACCTTATGCAGGACATGAAATATTAATTAAATGAGTTATTTAATTAATACCGGCAAAGAGAACGAATTAAATGAGCAAAGGGATGATTAAGGAGACACCTTTGACCATATGGAAGTGGTCAAATTTAGGTGTCTACAATCTCGACCAAAATGTCCATCCAATCCCCTACTATGCTTCTCCTTGATTAGATTCTCTCTCATAGAACTCCTTGGAATGCACAACTGGCTTCATCTAAACAACATCCCATTGTGGATTAATAAATCCAACCATCTCGTCCTATCCAATGTAACAGGTTCCAAACAAGCCTTCCAAACTTTTGCAAATTTTGGATCTTCTGGATACAAACTCTTGAGTTCATTGAACCCAACAACCTCTATATTCATCTCTATCAACAAATTTTTCCTTCTACTTAAGGCATTTGCAACTCTGTTTGACCTTCCACTCCTGTGCTTCAAAACAAAAGTATAACTCTACAAATACTCAACCCATTTTAAGTGCCTTTGATTTAACTTTCCTTGGCTATTGAGTTACTGCAAATCCTAGTGATCAGTATATTAAATAAATTATTTTGGCAGCAAATAGTGTCTCATGATAGTGTGGGTTGAGACGTTTCCGCATTTATGTTCCAGTACCTTCTTCTATTACGCATGCTTTGTGGGTGTTTTCTTGCTCTTTGGCTTCTAGTTGATTTTTTTTGGCAAAAGTTTCCTTGTTCTAGTGTTGTTCGACATGGGTGGTGATAGAAGAAAAATTGAACCACACTCTTGTGGGGGCATCAGGAAAAAGAAGAAACTTTGGAATATAATGTGTCATGGTAATTTCACTCCATTCTTAGAGAGGTTGCATGGGCATGACCCTAATGCCTCGACACAATTTGTGTCATTCTGGCATAACCGCAAGATTAAAATCAATGGCTTGGAAGTGGAGGTGAATGAGGAATTGGTTTTTGTTGTTATTGGTTTTTCGATGGTTGGCCGTAGGTTCTTCAAGGATAAAAAGAGTAATGAGGAAGCGATGGACCAATTTTTCAAAGATGATGAGTGGAAGAAATTAGTTAAATTGGAAAGTTGGGGTTATGAGAGGAAATCCCTCATGAAAATTTGGGCTAGTGTTGTTGAGGTGCTTATGCGCTATGTGACTCTGGAGGGGAGGTTTATGGTGATTCTTCATCACCACTTCACTCTCCTCAACCATTTTAGACATGGTTTGTTCATTTCCTTTCCTTTTTTCCTGTTATCATCTTTGGAGGTCTCTGTGTATGCTCATTTGAAGAATAGGAGGGCTCTCGTTCTCCATGAAGGTCTTATATTATTAATTATGAAGCATGTTAAGTCTCTTCTCCCTGTTCCGGCCATTAAGGGTAAGGAGAAGACTTGGAGTGATGTATTCGGGTCATCAAGCTCGGATTCTTCTTCGAATGACGAGGAAGAATGGAATGAAGAGGAGGAGGATGTGTCTTTGGGCATTGCGACTATCTCTTAAAAGAAGAGGAAGTTGGGTGGTTCTAAGAGTAACAGGGAACCTAAGCGGCTTTTCCTTTCTAAAAGAGAGGATATGAAAGTGGGCTCAGATGATTCCCTGTCCAAGACCATGGAGGTGGTTGTTGGTCAGGATGTTGTTGGTGGTGGCCTTGAGGTGGGGTCACAGGAAAATGTTTTGGGATTGGATGACAAGCCGCAAAGGTTGTCGAAGCGAATTGTCAAGCTAAAGAACAAGGCCTTAGATGGGTTGGCAAAGGACCCCAATGTGTCTAGTGTTGGAAAAGATAATGGTGAGAAGATGGTGGCCATTGAGGACTCCCCAATGCAAAATTTTCCCAAAGTGGAGAAGGACAAGGAAATAAGGGATCTTGATGAGGAGGATGTGGAGAAGAAAAAAGCTAAACATGAGCCTTTAAAGGTAAATCCTCTCTCCAAGGACTTTTCTTACCTTGATGACGACTCTACCTCCATGTTTAAACTGTTGGAAATGTCTAGGGTTGGGGCTCCTGGAACTTTTAAGTTAGCTAAGTGGAATCTTCAAGAGTTCAATAAGATTAATATCAAAATTAGAGGTTTGAAGGAGAATCTAAAGAATGTTCTGAAGGGCTCGGTGTCGGACATTCTTACTGATATAATTGTGGACCTTGAAGGTTCTTACCATTATTTCAAATCCCTGTGTGAAGATAGATGTGTATGACTTTAGTCCTTCAAGGATTCCATTGAAAGGTGATGAGTTTTAGCATCTTATTCATTCATCATTCCTTACACGGGGTTTGAATGAGGCAAACCCCTAAATAGCCCAACATTTTCTCCCTCTTTGAATGTGCAGGTTATATCTGTGAAGAGGATCAAGGAAAGATTGAAGGAAAATTCTCCATTATTGCATTCAAAGCCCTAAAAGTTGTCAAGCTATAAAAACTCAATTACATAATTCACTAACGACATTCTAACAATTATGCAATCGGGAATCGGAAGCTTAGATCCAACATTAGAGGATTGTAAAAGTAGTTTCAGGACCCCTCATCAAAGAGCCATTCACCTAGGGGTGACTAAGTCCCTCTGCATATGCCAAATCATGCTTTTGAAAACATGTACATATCATCCAACACCTCGCAAATCCACCTGCAATTTATAGTTTTAGTCTGTGCATCTTCAAAATATTTTATTTTAATATTAGGGCATATAGTTCAATTAGGTCAATCATTCCAAATAATTTCCAATCTATTCCAATCTAAAATTAGATGTAGATCCAGGTCTGATTGGATCACCTTCATGTTTGATAGTCAATCTATACACCTTGTTGATCTACATCTTAATGTAACTTGGAAAAAGGCCACCTTACATCCTAGGTTCTTGGCATTTAGGACCTAGGATCACTTTTTGTTAGAATTGGCTATGGATGCCAAGATCTTGAGACCAAATGGAAAGCACAAAAGAGAGAGAATAGAATGTGACAAGAATAATCTATATTCTTATCAATATGATTCAATGATATGATTGTGTTTACAATGAGAGAGACCCCTTGGTTATATAGCCAAGGTAAGATAGAAGATGTCATAGGATTATGACAAGTGTCTTATCCATATGACATGAGACAACCAATCACACTTACCTAGGTTCACATGTAGTAGTTGTCAAAAGATAAGATAACAACTAATGACAACTAACACCTTCTAGAAATATTCCTTCCTATGACCTAAGTAAAGTTAACATGTGTAAATAAGTCCCCTAGTAATGAATGACCTAGGTACAAGACTTTATTTACACCAACACCCCCCCTTAAGTGCAACTTAGGGAGTAGCAAATTATTATGAAAATGGCACAAAGATGCAAGAATGGGTCCCAACTACTAGGCCAAGTTAGGTACCCATGTACAATGCAATGCAAATGAAATCTCTCACAAACAGAGAAAAGGAGAAAACCCAGTGGGACAAAACTCCTCCCCAAAAGAGAGATGAAATAAAAAAAAATGAAATACTCTCAATGAAGAATGAGAAGGTAAAAACCCCATGTGAGGAAAAACACCCCCCCATAAGAGAGAAGTAGAAGAGAGACAAGGTAGCCCCCCCTCAATGTTGAGTCTCCTGCAATGATGGTAGAAGCTTGACATTGAATGTTGAAGAAGATCCAATCTCGTCGAACAACATTCCTCCCATTAGGAAGAAACAAAACCAAGAATGTATGCAAGATGTCAAGAATATGGATGATGTATGATGTCTCTGAAGCATGCTCAAGTGTCTCCATGTTGATGCCGAAATCTAACACACTCCAAACAAGCGTTATAGGCCACACTACTGAAGAAGACAATCCAACATCTAGTAGAGATGAATGTAGAACATGATCCAAAGAAAAGGATACCCCCTTTGAAGACAAAGAAGCCTCCTCCAAATGTTTTCCAAAAGAATCCACACTCACGCCAATTTGCGAAGAATGATCATGTAGAGAATGAACAAGAGGGTCAATGTGTTCCCTCGCAACAACTAAAGAAGGATCTTCTCCATCAAGGAGAAGATGAATTATATCGATGATGTCTCCCAAACCTATAAGATGAGACTCCACAAACAAGTCTGAAATACCTGTTAAGAAGCGATCCAAAGTAGCCATATCTGGAAGACAATGTATGTCCTACTACACTGAATCACAAGGAGCCAAAGTTGTAGCAACACAAGCATCATCAATTGCAACAATAGGTGGAGGAGATATAATGCATGACTCAAGAACTGGATTTGATGTGAGAACTCCCAATCTCAAGTAGCCAAATGTCTCCTCTGAATCATGGTTCATATGATCAAAGGTCGAAGGAACAATTTCATCATCAGAAGCAAACTGTGCAAAGGTATACAACCGAGATGAATGATCAACCACCCCAGTAACAATGATCTCTCTACTCTCCAAGTCTTGAATGATGATTGAATCAGGTGTAAACTCCACAGTTCTCCCATCTCCACCATGTGTAATCTGATATATGGAAAGAAGATTGTTTTTCAAATGAGGAACACAAAAAACAACCTGAAAAGTGTTGTCCCCAAAGCTAATAGATCCCTTCCCAATTAAACTCATGTATGTATTATTTTCCATCATGATCAAAGACATAGTACAATCGCTAAAATGAAGATAATATAGTCTGTGAAGATGCCATATGATGAGAAGCTCTTGAATCTAGAAGCCATCTCCCCGATCCTGGACCTGAAAGAGCACAAAGAGCTTGACCTTTGTCCTTTTTAGACTATTTTGAAGTAGAAGGAGAAGAAGATTCAAACATTCTAGAATGAAAATCAATGTGATTCTTTTTGAGAAGATTTTCAACTCATCAATATCCTTCTTGTAACAATAGTGTTCTTCATGTCCATCCTTTTTGTAATACACACAAAAAGGCCTATCCTTCTTAGATGATTCTCCTTTTGATGAGGATGAGGATGAGGATTCTTTATGTGGCTTGTTCTTTTTCTTCTTTTGCTTCTTATCAAGGTTCCCTGATTATTTCTATACCTTAGACTCACTTGCCACCAATGCTTGTGACTTGGAAGACTTGATTAGACCCATGTTCATTAACTTAGCTTCCTCTTGAATTAGGAGATTTGCAAAGTCATCAAACTTAGGATCAACATATAATGCTCCCATAGAAATTCGATGGGTATGAAAGCCATAAACAAACACTGAATACTCAGGACCAAGCTTGGATAACACATTTAGAATCAACTGTAAATCCTCTTTTTCAATGTTGCATTCTTTCAACTATGTTCTTAGTTGCTTGATTTTGGAGATGTAGTCTTCGATGTGGTCAAAACATTTAGGATCAAGATTCATCAAATCATTATCAATCTGATAACCCCTAATATTATTTGTTTTACCATACAATTTTTCAAAAGTCTTCCATACCTCTTTAGGTGTATTGCATGATTCAATATGAAATTGTAAATCAAATGAGGCTAATGAACATATGCATCCAAGTGTTTTCTCACGATTAATCTCCCACCTTGCCAATTCTTTAGCATCAATAGGTTTTTGAGTGGTTTCCTTTAGATGACCTATTAGACCTTTCATCATGAGATAGTGCCATACTGATTTTCTCCATGTAGCATAATTATGTGGAGTTAGGAGTTCAATTTGAGATTTTCCCATTGCAAGAACACAAACCAAGCAAAAGAATCCAACCAATCACTACAAGATTACCCCCCCCAAATTACTCAATCAAGAAACCCCCCAAGCAATATCTAATTTTGGAACTTTATGAGTAGGGCGTTTACAATTGCCACTTTCCAAAAGCAGCGAAGTGGTCTTTGATCTTGGTAGATGCAAATGCTCAAAATAGGCCATAGAATCAAGTACAATTTTTTGATACAAAATGAGATCAATTTTATCATACCACTAAAAATTACTTGAAAAATCTTGCACTTTAAAAAAAAAATGCACCCAAAAATGTTACTATAGGAGCAAGATATGAGCTCCCGAAGTTCCCAAAATGAGGACGAAGCAACAACACCTGTGAGAATCTACAATTTCTCAAAAAACTAGACACTAAAACTAGAAACTGATTGCACCAATGCGAAGAGCACAAAAAATTATCCCAAATTTTAAAAAAATTGCTAAAAAAAGGAGTCAAAATGAGTGAGATATGAGCCTTCAAAGTTTTCCTTCCAAAATCAAAACGCAAATGGTGAGGGGCGCAAATTTTTTTTAGACTACTGATGTATTGCTAACGTCAGAAACTTATGAGCATAAATTTGATGGGCTAGCGGCCATAAAAAAGAATATTCTCCTCCTTTGAGAGCTTAAAAATGACAGTCAAATGGTCATCAAGGGTTGGTGCAGTCGAAAGAATATTCATGGAATATGCTTATCGACGGCCAGAATATTCTTCGTCACCAGATTTTATTTCGTTGCCAGCTGACTTTGGTTGACCACTGATATTTTTGAATGAAGCTAGTTTTTTAATGAGTGCCACTTTTTAATTGCCAACAGGGGCAATGGTGAGGCTACGGTAGGCGAATGGAAGCCTGCCACGTGGCCTCTATTGGCAGCATGTGTAGGCACGTACCTACAAATGAAGGTACAACCTACAATAACTCTGCAGAAAATAGATTTTTCTATATTTTTTCTTAAATTTTTAATACAAACTTTGAAATACAATATTTATCGCCCCGTTTTAAATTTTTCAAAAAAAAAATTGAAAATATTTCAAAGGAATAAAAAATATTTTATTTTCAAAATCGTACTATCAACAATTATGACGACTTAGGGGTTGTACAACTCCTTGAGCAAAACAAATTTTCCTCATCGAACAACTTGCTCTGATTTGGACGATTTGGTAATTGATCTTAGGGTTTTTGGCCCTTCTGGACACAATGGCAGGGTCGGATTTGACCCAAAATGCTCCAAAATTGCAGCTACCTTATGGATTTGGCAACCACTCTTCAGATTCAAACCCTCATAGATTTGGCCTCGTATGTCCAATTTAGATGAAACAAAAGGAAAAATTGACTTTCTCGAACCTTCCAGATGCAATGGTGAGCTTAGATTTGCACCAACAAGCTCTAATATGAACCTAAAATAAAGATCCAAAAAATGGAACACCCCCAAATCTGGTATCTCTCTTTAGAAGAAGACTCTCCAATGGCACCCAACCTACTCTAATACCATGCTAGAATTGGCTATGGATTCCAAGATCTTGAGACCAAATGAAAATCACAAAAGAGAGAGAATAGAATGTGACAAGAATAAACTGTATTCTTATCAATATGATTTAATGATATGATTGTGTTTACAATGAGAGAGACCCCTTGGTTACATAGCCAAGGTGAGATGCAAGATGTCATAGGATTATGACAAGTTTCTTAATCATATGACATGAGACAACCAATCACACTTACCTAGGTTCACATGTAGTAGTTGTCAAAAGATAAGATAACAACTAATGACAACTAACACCTTCTAGAAAGATTCCTTCCTATGACCTAACTAAACTTAGCATGTGTAAATAAGTCCCCTAGTAATGAATAAACTAGGTACAATAATTTATTTACACCAACACTTTTTCTATATTACAAAACTTCTATATAAACTTGATAGTCCATTAAAAGATTTTACTTCTCTAATGATCAATAGCATAGACCATTCAACAATTGCTCATAAATGGACTGGGAAACCATTTTTCAAAGGGAAAGAAGTGCATGATGTGTTAGATGATATCCCGACGGGTAATCTAGATAAAGGCATGGATGATGGCCCTTGTATTGGTACTAGAAGCAAAACAAAGAAAAGTGTGGTGATTCTGGTTTAGGAATTGGATGAAGTCATGGAAATGCATGATAAGGTCATTATTACAGATCTGGAGGTAATGAGAATCCTGAAGAATTTATTGTAGTTGCTTTCTTTGTGGACGACTACTTTTTTGTTGATTGTTAGCTGCTTATTTGTTGTTGTTTGAATCGTTGGTTTGATGGCTTTTTTTGTGATGGGATTGCTTGTTTTTATTGCCTAATTTTTCTAGCAGCTTATGTCTTTTGTAAAGGGTTTCAGGGCCCCTTCAAAACCTTCTTTTCCTATAATAAAAAAAAATTCTCATACTTTCCTTGGATCCATCTTCAATCCTTTCACATAAATAAAAAAACCCAAATATACTAATTTTATTCTCATGAAAGTATATTTATTTATGTTTATCAATAGTTTATCTTCTCTAAATCTCTAAAATACTTGTCTAATGTGTCATAAATGTTATTCTTTGATCCAACTAAAAATTAAAATGTCATCCAAGTAAACAATAAAAAAATTACCTAAAAAAATATTCAATACATTGTTCATGAGTCTCATGAATGTGCTTGGTGTGTTAGTTAACCCAAAAGGCACAACTAACCACTCATAAAGGCCCTCATTTATCATCAATATAATCTTCCATTTGTCACCCTCTCTGATCCTGATTTGATAATATCTTCTCTTTAGATCAATATTTGTGAAATATTGTGTACCACTCAAATGTTCCATAATATCATTCATCCTTGGCAATATGAATCTATACTTGCGTGATGTAGAAAAAGTGATCCTAGATCCAAATTGGATTAGCTTCTTTTCACTTAACATCATATTTGGACACAAGATTAACTAGGGTTGATGATTAGCCTGTACAACAAGGCAGAGCTAATATCTTAGGGTTTGTGTCCTTTTTGAGTCGTAGAGATGATAAATTTGATATATATTTAAACAAGCCTATTTGAAAAAAACCCTAGATCTAAAAATGTAATTTATCGTACAAAGAAAAATGGAAAATAAAAGACAATTTTAGCTAAAAATGAGATACAAAGAGGAACCCGTGACAACAATTTGAGCTTGAATTGTAAGAACAGGGCTATTGGGTACCCTAGACTAAAATAATTCTTTTGTGTATCTAAAAAAATTTAGATGTAGGTTACAATCTGCTATGTGTTTCATGCGATTGTTTTATGTTGAAACTTCTAGATCTGACCTATGTTGCAAGAATGAAGGTGTCACTAATGTCAACTAGTTAACTAGTTATCATCTATTTTTTGTTGTCATTAATTTCATGGATGCAGGTTATTGGTTGTATATGTTGAGGATACTGAGAAAATTGTAATAGAGAAAGGTTGCAGGTATTCAGTGGTTGCTTTGGGTTTTGCTCTGAAATTTGCTCATATGTTTGTGTGGTTTAGATATGTTGATCATGATTGTTGGAAGTTGATATATCCAAGATTTGGGCTTTTGATTCATTGAACAATGCAAGTTATGTTCACCAGTTGTGAACTATGGTTTTTTATGTATCTAGCTAAGGTCCGGGAGAAATGTTGTTGGTCTAGATTTCTCTTTACTTGAGTCTTATGACTTGCGGTTCTAGAGTTAAGCTATTATGATCATGTTGAAGGTAATTTTTGTGTCTAAAAGGATTGGACAGTGCTAAGGGTTGCATGTGCTTAATTATTCTGTGTTTTACACTGGTTTGGCCGACCTTGTGTTGAACACTATTGAAGTTGGTGAAGTGTGTTGGGGCTTATTTGGGTCCTCATCAAGTGTGTGTTTGGGTCACCCTCATTCTAATTCCACCCTAGAATGTTTTGGCACCAACCTAATTTGAATTTAATGATGGATGGCCAACTTTGGATACATTTCAAAATTAAAGATGGTATAAATACAGGATGAGTTAGTGGTGAAAGAAAAAGAGAGAGATAAGTGAAAAGAAATAGAGCCTGTATAGATGCGAAATAGAGTGTGTGATGAGCGTGTGGTAGATCAGTGCAAATTCTAAATTTTTTGAGTTTCCAGATGCAGTGAGTTGAAGGTGTACTCTATCATTAATTCATGTCTACAAGTGGTTGAGTGAATCATGGTGGAAATCTCTATTGCATTGAGATGGTCTTCTCTGTGTAACATATCTCTTCTATCTTCTTTGTATCTTTGTGGTAGTGATCCCTCCAAGCGGTTAACCCTTGTTGGATAGTGATTCCCTGTTCTAGCAATGAGCCTTATCAAGCAGTGAGCCTTTTGTAATTGGTTTTGATATTATCTATAGTGTGAGCTAATCCTCACCGTAGTTTTTCCCTTATTGGGTTTTCCATATAAATCTGGTGTTGTGTATGTGTGATGCTTTTTAGTTTTCGCCTTTGCATTGAATGTTTAATCATTTAGTATAGTAATGATTTAAGTTATAATTAATGTTCTAAGGATTAAATTCTCTACAACTGATTCATCCCCCCTCTCATTTGTCTTGTTCAACAATTGGTATCAGAGCTTAGTTCCATGGACAAGAGCTTAATTGCTTAACGAAGGTCCGAGATAGCTAGAAAAGTTACTTATGAGTATCTAAAGTTTGATGGAAGAATATCTGGAGTATTGTGGATATGATGTGGAGAAAGCTTGAAAGACTCCCTACACTCCTACTAATGGTTTGAGTACAACTAATGAGATCAAGGCACATGAAGTGAACAATAAGGTGAAGTTCATTTTGAAGAATAGTCTTGTAAATTATGAATTGATTAAAGTTAAAAACTTGAAGACTGCTAAAGAGGTCTAGCATACTTTAGAAAAGGTGCATGAAGGTGATGAAAGGGTCAAAGAAGCAAAATTGCAGAATTTGGAGACATAGTTTGAGCTCCTGCATATGTCTAAAGATGAGAATGTTAAAGCCTATGTACAAAGATTGGATGAGGTAGTAGTTGGAATACGAGGACTTGGTGCTACAGTAGATGAATCCAGAATTGTAAATAAGATTCTTAGAACTCTCCTGATGCATACAGTTAAAAGTTATGTGCTATTAAAGAACATATAGACTAGAAGACTTACACTAAAGATCAGTTATTGGGAACTCTAACATCTTATGAGATGAGAAAGCCGAACTTGAGAAATGGATCCAAATCAGAAACTACTTTTAAGGCTACAAAAGCTGAAGATCTGGATGAAGAAAATATTGATGAAGTAGACGATAACTTTGTGAGAAGAATGAAGAAAGGCTCTGGTAAGTATGAAGGTAAGTTACCCTTTAAATGCTTTAGTTTTGAAGGAATAGGTGATTATGGAGATCTTGATGACAACAAATGCTTGTTCTTGGCTATAAAAGATGAACTTTCTTCTACTAATTTTGAAAAATAGGCGAAGGAATGCCCTCCGAAAAAGGAGAAAAGTGAAAGTACTATAATCTTTTCCCTACATGCTAAACAAGAAAAGAACTATTGGGTTTTTGGCAGTGGTTGTTCAAATAACATGACCGGTGATAATAGTAAGTTTGTTAAACTTGAAAGATATGATGGAGGCTTATTTATGTTTGGAGATGATACTGGTGCTAAGATTTGTGGGATAGGTACAGTAAGTTTTTATGGCAAGCATAATACTAATGATGTCTACTATGTTAACAAATTAAGGCATAATCTTTTGAGTGTTGGAAAAATGTGTAGTAAGGGATATAATATTGTATTTAAGGATGAAAATGTGAGACCAGGAAATATTTTGGAATAGTGATTGTAGCAAGAAAGAAATATGAAGGAAATATAAATCAACTTAAGGGTGTTGATGGATGATGCTTTATGACTCAGATTAATGACGGTTGGCTATGGCATCGGAGAATGTGTCAAATGAATTTTGATAATTTGGTGAGGATTAGTGTAGTGCAAGCCATGAGAGATTTACCAAGGATTACAAATCATGTTAATGTTATTTGTAGGAATTGTCAGTTTGGAAAGCAAGCAAGAAATCATTTCAAATCAAAGGAACAATCTACTACAGGACTATTGGATTTAACTCATACAAATCTCTATGGTCCTACAAGATTGAGAAGTCTACAAGGTGAAAGGTACTTTATACTTTTGATTGATGATTACTCTAGGTATACATGGGTTGCATTTCTTAGAGAAAAGTATGATGTATTAGATAGATTCAAAATATTCAAGCTATAGTTGAGAATGAGGTAAATTTGAGAATAAAATGCTTAAGGTCTGACAAAGGTGGTGAATTCACTTCCCATGAGTTTAATATGTTTTGTGAAGTTAATGGAATAAAAAGATAGTTATCTTCTCCAAGAACTCCTCAGCAGAATGGAGTTGTTGAAAGGAAGAACAAAACAATTCAAGAAGCAGCTAGATTAATTATTACTAAAGATGGTCTACCGAAAGTTTACTAGAGAGAATCTATTCACATTGTTGTTTATGTATTCAATTGAATTCAAGCAAGAGAAAACAATACAAAGACTCCCTATGACATATGGTGTGGACGAATTTCTACTATTAAGTATTTCAAGGTATTTGGAAGCAAAAATATTATCAAAAGGGATGAAGAAAATTTAGGGTAGTTTGATACAAGAAGTGATGAAGGTATTTTTCTTGGATATTCTACTAAAAGAAAAGCTTACATATGTTTCAATAAATGACCAAGGAAGATTGTAGAAAGCTCAAATGTCAAGGTTGATGAAGCAATGAAGAATTCAATTGATGTTGATGGATATGTATCTAATGAACCCTGATTATGTAAGGATTGAAGAAATTGTGGAAGAATAGGAGAAGGATGAGCAAGAGAAGAAAAATGAAGAAGAAGAAGATGAAGCTCAAATGGTGTCCCCCAAGACACCTAAGTATGTGTAGAAAAATCATTTACAAAATTAGATCATTGGAGACAAGACAAAAGGAGTATTGACAAGAAGCAGAGCTACTGCTGGTGAGATAAATTTGTGTTTACTTTTTGAAATCGAACCAAAGACTATAAGTGTCAAAGCATGTAAAGATGAGCATTGGATGGAAGCTATGAAAGAAGACCTTATGTAGATCAAGAAGAATCAAACTTTGGAATTGGTCCCAAGACCGGTACATAAAAACATAATTGGATCAAAGTGGGTATTCAGAAAAAAGCTGAATGAGAATGGAGAAGTGGTCAGAAATAAAGCAAGGCTTGTGTGTAAAGGCTACTCACAAGTAGAAGGCATATATTTTCAGGAGAATTTTTCTCTAGTGGAAAGAATGGAAGCTATTAGGATGTTCTTAGCATTTGCTGCTCATAAAGATTTCAAAGTCTATCAAATGGGTGTTAAGTCTACATTTTTGAATGGTGATCTAGAAGAAGAGGTCTACATGGAACAACCAGAAGGATTTCAGTTGTCAGATCAACCAGATATGGTCTGCAAATTGAAGAAATATTTGTATGGATTGAAGCAAACTCATAAAGCTTGGTATACAAGGTTAGAAAGGTATTTGATTCAACAAGGATTCAACAAAGGTACGACATATAGTAATGTATATTTTAAAATTGAAAATGACAAAATCTTGATTGTGGTTGTATATGTTGATGACATTTTTTTTGGAGGAAATGAAACTATGTGTAAGATGTTTGTGGAAGAAATGCAAAAATAATTTGAGATGTCTATGTTTGGAGAGATGAATTTATTTCTTGGGCTACAAATTAATCAAATAGAGAAAGCGATTATTTTTTATGAATAGGCAGTTATCTATATTAAAATAAAGATAAAGTTACATATTACAAAAAAAGGTGGGTGGTAAGAAGGCACACCTCAATAATCATATGGGGTCCTCCTCTTGACGTCACTCCAGACCCCGCTAATGTATGGGGAGAAAGGGATTTTTATTTCACAGTCTAAGTATGTGAAAGAGTTGTTCAAGAAGTTTGGGATGGATGGTTCCAAACTAGTATGCACTCCTATGGTGACTAGTTGCAAGTTGGGTAAAGATGATGATTCACCTAAGGATGATAAGAGAAAATACAGATCTATGATTGGAGTTTTGTTGTATTTTATTGCTACTAGACCGGATATTATGCATGTAGTTTGTCTTGTGGCTAGATTTCAAGAAGATCCTAAGGAAACAAATGATGATGTTGTTAAAAGGATATTCAGATATTTGAATGACACTCCAGATTATGGCTTATGGTATCCTAGGGAAGCTGAATTTACACTAAGTGCTTATACAAATGCAGATTGGGCTGGATGTGTAGATGACAGAAAAATAACAAGTGGTGGTGCATTCTTTCTCATTTGTAGATTGGTTGCTTGGTTGAGTAAAAATAAAGATTTAGTTTCTTTATCTACTATTGAAGCTAAGTATATTTTTGTTGCATCTTCTTGTACACAAGTTTTATGGATGAAACAGACATTGAAAGATATCAAAGTAATGCATGATGATCCTATTTCTATCTTTTGTGCAATTAACATTTCAAAGAATCCAGTGATGCACTCGAGGACAAAGCATATATCTATCAGGCACCATTTCTTTGAGAGAGAAGGTTGTGGAGAATGAAGTAAAGATTGAGTATGTACCTACAAAGGATCAGATTACTGATATATTTACGAAGGCTCTTCCTAAAGATACTTTTGAGCATCTATGAGAGAAGTTAGGGGTCATTACCCCTCCTTTCTTGAACTAGATACATATGGAGATACATCAGTCTGGTGGGTCTATGGATCTATCTTTCTTCTGGATTGATGTTTTGGTGGCTACCTCTCAGGGGGAGCAGGTAGTGTCATGTGTTGTCATTGAAAGAGTATTTTGTTTTTAATGTCAAAGGGTAAATCAATGTAAAAAATATTTTTCCTTTGCCATTGATGTCAAAGGGGGAGATAAGGAAGAAGTATTAAAGGAGAAGATTATCTATTGAGATGGGGAAGATGTAAATTATCTACTAAGAAGGAGGAACATAAAGTAAAATCATGAAAAGTGTGTTCAGAGCTAGTGCGTTGTATTTGATGGTTTTTCAAATCATGTGTTTCCATCAATGACAAAGGGGGATATTGTTGTAAGAATGAAGGTGTTGTCATTGATTTCAACTGGTTAACTAGTTATCATCTAGTTGTTGTTGTCATTAATGTCATGGATGTAGGTTATTATTTGTATATGTTGAGGATACTAAGAAAATTGTAATAGAGAAAGGTTGCAGGTATTTAGTGGTTGCTTTGAGTTTTTCTCCAGGATTTTCTCCTATGTTCGTGTGGTTTAGGTATGTTGATCATGATTGTTGGAAGCTACTATATCCATAATTTTGGCTTTTGATTCATTGAACAATGTGAGTTATGTTCACCAATTATGAATTGTGGTTTTTTTGTGTATCTAGTTGAAGTCCAAGAGAAATGTTGTTGGTCTAGATTTCTCTTTGTTTGAGTCTTATTACTTGCGGTTCTAGAGTTAAGCTATTATGATCGTGTTGAAGATAATTTTGGTGTCTAAAAGGATTGGATAGTTCTAAGGGTTGTGTGTGCTTAATTGTTCTATGTGTTTTACACTGGTTTGGTCAACCTTATGTTGAACACTACTTTTGAAGTTGGTAAAGTGTGTTGGGACTTATTTGGGTCCTTATCAAGCGTGTGTTTGGGTCACCCTCATTCTAATTCCACCTTAGAATTTTTTGGAGCCAACCTAATTTGAATTTAATGATGGATGGCCAACTTTGGATATGTTTCAAAGTTGAAGATGGTATAAATACAGGATGAGCTAGTGGTGAAAGAAAAAGAGAGAGATAAGTGAAAAGAAATAGGCAGATAGATGTGAAATAGAGTGTGTGATGCAAGTGTGGGAGATCAGTGCGAATTCTAAATGTTGAGTTTCTGGATGCAGTGAGCTGAAGGTGTACTCTATCATTCATGCATGTCTGCAAGTGGTTGAGTGAATCATGGTGGAAATCTTTATTACATTGAGATGGTCTTCTTTGTGTAACATGTCTCTTCTATCTTATTTGTATCTTTGTGGCTGAACCTTCTAGGTGGTTAACCCTTGTTGGAAAGTGAGTCTTGATCCAAAAAGTGAGTCCTTTTTCTAGCAATGTGTGAGCTAATCCTCATTGTGGTTTTTCCCTTATTAGGTTTTCCATGCAAATCTAGTGTTGGTGTGTATGTGTGATGCTTTTCGTTTCCACCTTTGCATAGAATGTTTAATCATTTAGTAGAGTAATGATTTAAGTTTCGATGAATGTTCTAAGGATTAAATTTGCTACAATTGATTCACCCCCCTCTCAGTTGTCTTGTTTAAAAACCTACACACTTGAAAAGATGGGGAAATTTTGTGTTGTATAGGGGCTTTCCTAAATCAAACCCCATTTTTGTATTTATACCTCCACGTACAATAAATGATGATGATCAAGAGGGAATAACCTAGGCCGAGTAGAGGCCAAAGCAATAATAATTGACTAAAACAATAAATGATAATGTTGCTAATTCTACCCTTGAATTAACTTGACTGATTTTAGGATCTTCAATTTGCTTAATAGATTTTCTAGGATTTCAAATGGTGAAAAATACTTGTATTTACATGCATTTCTTTAATTTATTTCTAATTAATTACTGAAAACCGATAAATGCAATTATACTTTTAAATGTTAAAATATTGACATTGACATATTTTAAAATGATCTAAAAATAGTTTGGATAGGGGCACTAGGTGCCCTAGTCCAGACCTATTATTTTAGGGATTTTTTCACATCGTTAAATAAATAATAAATATTTATTTTGAACTTATGCCTAATTTTTCAAATATTATTATGAAATGAGCAACTTAATGCACAATTAGATCTAAGCACATAAGAGGGAGCTAAACCTAGTGTAAAATTATCAAGGGTGACAATTTATGATGCTACAACTTGATAGTGATCTTGTTGATATCTTTTGAATCTATGCACATCCTCCATTCTCCATCTTTCTTTGGTGCTAATACTATTGGTACCACACATGAGCTTAAAATTTGTTCGATTAACCCTTTCCTCAACAACTCTTGCAATTTTCAATTTTGCTCTGCATTTTTTGTTGGTGCCATCCTATGTGCTAATTTTTTGGTAGGATGAATCCTAATATTAAATCCATCTAATTAATAATTATCTATACTATTGGAAATTATTTTGGCACATTCTCTAACATAATATCTCTATACTCCATCAACAATTTGGTGACCTCCTTATGTGATCATTATTTTTCATTTGTGGTGGTGCTCTAAGTATTGTACCCTCTTGAAATCAATCTAAAACACATGTTCTCTTGTCTCAATCCATTCAAAAAAAATCCCCCATCAATCAAACAAATTCTAGCATTACCACACATTTCACTTTTGCTCTCTTCTTCTAAAGGTATAAGGATGTGACTTTTTTCCATTTGAGGTCACAGTGTAAGTATTCTCTCTCCCATCATGAATCACCTTTCTATCATCCTTCCAAGGTCTTTCCAACAATATATGACATACATCCATTGGCATAATATTATACAACACTTCGTCATTGTATGATCCTATGTGAAATTTTACCAAACATTGTTCACTTGCAGGTATCTTATGTCATCTTGAATTCATCAAATCCTATATGGGTTTAGATATTTTATCTTTTTTAACTTTAGATTAATCACCATTTTTTGAACCAAATTGTATGTACTATCACTATCAATTATAAATTTAAAACACTTACCTCTCAATTTACATTTGGTTCTTAACATACTTTTCCCTTATATATATCAATTTCTCAGGTGTCCTTGTTTGCACCAAAGCTCTGCTCGTTACCAACAATTTATTCTTCTCGGGTTTTCCTTTTCAACTTGGTGATCCAAAAGGTTCTTACTCCACAAATGCTACTCTTGCACCATTTTTCACCATTTTTAAGCACTCCCTTCATAGCATTCAAATGCATATTTTCTTCACCTTTGCATTGAAATAGGTTCCTTTGAATAGTCTCTTATCTAATCCCTTATCACCTCTTTAATATCCTTATTTGTGGTAGGTATAGTTTCTAACTTTATCACCATAGTAGAAACTCCTATCATTCATTCTTCAAAAATATTGCCTCTTTCATCATTGTGATATGGAATTTCTTCCTTATTATGTCTTGTATGTGACCTTCCTTTGTTGCTTTTTGATCTACCTCTTTAGAATATACCTCTTATACCCTTCTACCTTTATTCAAATCTTTTGTTCAACATTTCCTCAACTTTATTGAGTGCTTGTTCTTAGTCCATTGATGTTACATGCAAATTTCTCCTTGCTAGATTCACTATGTCCAATGTTGATAATCATCTTATAAAATTATTTAGTGTGCTCCTTCACTAAGTTTTCCTTTTTTCTTATTTTTCAATCTCTTCAACAGTTCAAGCTCATAATTGACAATTATGAATTGATTCTTCAATTTTATCATCATCTTATCTTATTTTAAGATCCTTTCCTCTCCTATTTCAATCTAACTAAAATTCCTTCCACCAAATAGCAACATGTCCTTTTAACTTGGTTTTTGCAAACCTTACTCTTTTTGGATCTTCAATTTCTTCATACTCAAATTATTCATCCATATCATTTATCTAATCAATCAATTCCTTAGGATTCAAATCACTTACATAGTTAGAAATCTCAATTCTAGGTCTCTTACTTATTTTTGAAATAGCTTTCAACATTTTGATCTGATATGATTCTTCTTCTTCTAGGTTTTCTCAACAGACATAAAAAATAAATATTTACACTTGTAAAAGGATGTTGATGTATATGAAGTAACAACTCATTATTGAATTCTTATTGTACTCCAATTTGTATGCTATCTTCATTAAAACTTGAAAAACTAAGAACTTTTATTTAGTGACATGCATTTTCTACATAAAAATAACCACGAAGTAGAGTTGCTTTAATTATCTCTAAAAAATGAAAAGAAGAGAAAAGGGATTAAAAAATATTCATTTACTAAAAGTGGAAAGAAATATTTTATGTGATGTGGTAATGCAAATTGGGTTTGCTTAATGTGGTCACATGATAGTACTTCACACAAAATGGTAATGCGATCCAAAATCCATGTAATGTGGCAATGCAATAGATTTCTTCATGATGTGGACATGTAATGTGATAATTCTCCATGATGTGTTGTAATGTGATCTAATAAAACTCTATGGGATGCATGTGTGTCACTACAAAATTATATGTTATTTTGGATATAAT
This sequence comes from Sequoia sempervirens, assembly GCA_007258455.2. Classification (NCBI taxonomy): domain Eukaryota; kingdom Viridiplantae; phylum Streptophyta; class Pinopsida; order Cupressales; family Cupressaceae; genus Sequoia; species Sequoia sempervirens. The sequence goes on along the minus strand of VDFB02353493.1, from coordinate 95,351,127 downwards.
GACAAGTCTCTTTTGAGAAAAAGATGCCATCTAAAATATTAAACTTAAAAAGAGTTAGTGATAACATATGCTCCTTTCCAATGGATGAAAGAGATTGAAGGAGAGAGAAAATGATAAATGAGTATGATGATGATAAAAATATAAAACAATCAATTATGATGTGGAACCTCAAAAATGGGTTAAGGGAGAAGTGCTATCATACCCACTTTCAAAGTTATTCCACTCAAAGATAACCCCAGAGATCTCAATGCAAAAGAGAAAGAGATCTTGCAATAGGGTTGTCCTAGGGGTTGAATATGATCTAATAAGGGGTTCACCACCAAGTGTAAACTTAGAAAAGACAATGAACTTCAAAACCCTGATTGAATGCAAACTAACACTAAATGACCTAGAAAAGTGAACAAAACAACACAGAAAACTATAAAACAGAAAGTGTGCACCTGGGAATCCAGAGAAGGTTGAATGGAGATTTGGAACACTGGAAAATATGCTTTTATTGCTAACTAGGACTCATTTTCCAAGTTGGGCGAATTAGTCCAGTTTCTGGGAAACTGTGTAGGAACAAGTTTCAGACAAAAGGGTATCTAAATCTGCAAAATCTTGAAATCTGACTGGAATTGGGACTCATTCGCCAGAAGTGGCAAATCAATCCAATGGGGATTTTTTAAAGTTTCAAAAGTTGATTTTTTTCTTCTTTTTCTGCTTTGTCCTTCCTGATTGGTTTCTGGATCTAAATCTCATATTTGCAACCTGTAGGTCTTCTCTAAGGTTCTCCAAGGCTTGATGAAAACTTTGAAAACTTTGAATGATTTGCAACTTTTCTCCAATAATGCTCCTTAGAAAATATGCAACCTAAACCTATAAATCACACACAAAGGAGAGGGAAAAATGTTGTGGGGTTAGTGGATAGGGTTTTTCCCTAGTCAAACCCCTTGTTGGTAATTAAACCTTGAAATGAAAGCAAATATGAATGGAGAATGATGAATGAACAAAATAAAATGTTGAAACTCACCAAACCCTAACAATAAGGTGTTGCAAATATGCTTGAGATGGATGCAATGGATGTGGTTCTTGTCTCTTACTTGAATGATGTTGATCTTGCATGAAAGACTTGCTTGAATCATAAACCCTACATCACAATTGTTATCACAATAACAAACATGATGGATGAAATCTTTGACATGATGATTGACACTTGAAGAATGCTCTAAAATGCTTGATAATCTACCCTTGAATGCTCTTGTAAATGCTTGAATTCTCTTGTGAACTCTCTTGAATGCTAGGTGAGAATATGAGTGAAAGAACCTTGTATTTATACTTAATTATGCAAGAATTCCCAAAATTGCAACACTACAAGCCGACATCAGATCTAGGAGAATAAAATCCTGCCAGAAATTTGAATTAAATTTGATTTTGGGCCACACAGGACTCATTCACCCAAGGTGGCAAATGAGTCCCATCAAACATAATGTATGGGACCAAAAACCAAAAGTGCTTAGAAAGGTGTGAAAACATGTTCGAGACCCATAAATCTAGGTGGGACTCATTCGCCCAAGGTGGTGAATGAGTCCCAAATCATTAAATCTAGGCCATTCAACCTTGAAACACCTGAATTATGATTGGATAATTTTTTTTTCAAGATTATCCTTGAAAAGATGCATTAAATGGGGCTTGTGGATGCAAAATAGGACCAAGTAAAGCATAAAGAATCCCAATTATTAATAACAAACCTAGAAAAGTGTGAAAGTGTGTTACAACACTTTACAACACTTCAAATAATGCAAGATTAATGTTTATTTTAATTAAAAAGAGGTTTATTAGGTTCAGTTATTAGATAAAAACTTATAAAAGTGTGAAAGTGTGCTACAACACTTCACAACACTTTAGCAAGGTACCATTAAAAATTCATTAGTTCACAAGGGCCCAAGACCTAATGTGAATGTGTTAACCACATTGCAACACTAAATCAAGGCAACATTAAGCCTAACTCACAAGAAGGGCCCAAACAGGCCAGGAAAAGTAGAAGGGTTACTTTTTCTGTGACTCCATTTATTTTTGAGGAGTCCCGACAAGATACCTTCTTGATATAGAGTAGAAGATGTCCTTTTATTTTGTGACAAAGCTATTTCTTGCTTATTACAAGGTGTCATACGTACACAAGATTCTTTAGATTGTAAGATTTTTTTCTCTCCTTGAAAGGAGGATGTAAAATCTAACAAATTCAAATCATTAATGTTTTGCGTGATGACGTTGAAATTAAGCAAGGATATCTTTGTTTCTTTCATTTCGTTCAAAAGATAACGATCAAGACCACTAATGTCTATCAATTCAAGATGCACTAATGTTAAAGTCGGCTTAGAAAAATCTTTTGTTAGAGTGTTGATATAAAGTGAAGGCTTGTTTATTTCTATCAAAGGACAATAACTAAGACCATTAGTTGTTTCTTGTGTGTTAGGTTTTATAGGGACACAAATACCTTGTTCTCTAGCACCACATCCTTTTCCACTATATCCAATTTGTTTCGTAAGCTCATAACATCTTCCATAATTTTTTTTCATTTATTTCGGATTCGGTGGTTTTGATAATTGACTTCATCAAAGTTTGTTGTATAATTTGTTTCATTTTCTAAAGTGGTTGAGGTGGATGATTTCGAAGGGTCTCCCGAATTTTGTGTTGACATTACCACTTTTTCTTTTCCCTTTTTAGAGTCTTTGTTTATGATCTTGTATTCTCCCATGAATGTTGGCTCGAAGTCTAAGGAACCCCAATCATCTTCTAAGAGCTTTGTGACTTCCTCAATATGTTTTTCTTTGTATTTATGTTGCATGGGTTCTACTTGCATAGTTGGTGTTAATGTTTTCAAAGGATTTTCTTTGTTTTTATCAATGATCAAACAACTGTTTGGGTCAAGGTCAGCTTCAAGTGTGTACACTTTGTTGTTGTAAATACACTTCATTTTCTGATGAAGAGTGGAAGGCACCCCATTCATTGCATGAATCCATGACCTTCCTAAAAGAAGATTATATGAAATATCATGAGGCATAACATGGATCGGTGTTTCTAATGTGGCCTTTCCAAATTTAATAGGTAGAGTGATCACACCAAGCAGATGTTTTCCTATATTGTTAAATCCCTTGATATATAAAGAATCGGGTTGAATTTTTTATTTATCCACCCTAAGCCTATCCAAAAGGTTTACACTACACACATTAAGAGCAGAGCCATTGTCAATAAGGGTTTGCTTTATCCATGTTCTTTTATATTGAGCTATTATTATGAAAGCTTCATTTTATTTTTAATGCACTTCCAAAGGAGGGAGCTCACTTTGCTGGAAAACAATGTCAATATTTATTCCTTGAATTAGGGCTGCTATGTCATTCAGTTGCGCATCAAAAGGGATATGAATTTTTTGTAAAGAACTCTGAATCATGTTATGGTAATGAGGGGATGCTTGAATAAGGTCCCATAATGATATCTTAGCAGGAGTATTCTTAAGTTGGTTAACAAGATCATACTCCTTTCCACCTTGTGGAGGCAAACGAGGGGGACTTCGTAAGACAGGGTTAGGCAAGGGGAGGGATGTTGAAGTGTTTATCTTGGTTGTGGATTGTTTCTAGTGTTATATGTTTGAGCAACACTATTATGAATCGGATGTTGTGACACATTGTTCTTAGGTGGTTAAAGGATAAGTTCAAGTTTGTTTTGAGTTTTAGGTTTGTGTGAGCATGGGTAAAGAATTAGAGGATTCTTAGGATGTCCCATGAGGTAGGTATGAGGTCCATTAATCAAGGGGGATCTAATGGACACTTGCACATTCATAACCTCAGTGGTCTTGGTTTGATGTATATTTCTAATAAAGGGCGATATAGAATCGCCTTTTTACCATAATCTAAGGAAGGTCCATTACTGTTGTTCTCATTTTCTTTCACCATGATATTCTCCCTAGGAGGAGAGTTTTTAGGAGGACTACAAACCAAATTTTCTTGACATTTAAGGATAGGTTCTTCCAAAATGACTTCATCGCAAGTAGGGGAATGATCAATGGTTGGATTTTCTTGTTTGTCAATGATGGTGTTTTCTTGTTCAATAATGTTTTCCCTAGGGAAAGAGGGGCAACTAAGACTCTCATTACTTTCATCGATTATGTTTTCTAACATCAAAGTATCTTCTTCACAATGATGAGAGATACTAGGAGAAGAAAAAATGTGATTGTCATGATCATTTATGATTTCACTCCTTTGTTCCCTAATGTTTTCCAAAATAGGATAGGTAGGAGAATGATCATAGAGAGGGTTGTTATAGACCTTAAAGTTTTTATCATTCAATACCAACATATCTTCCTCACTTACACTTTCATCCTCTAAAACATTATCACAAGAGGGGAAGATGTTTGCAGATGAATGTAGACTAGTTGAAGTTTCAATGGTCTCTTTTTTTGTTATATTATCATAGTGATTACCTATCATTGTTTCTTCTTGTTCATCAATATCTTCTCCACTAAGAGAGGTAAGAGGAGAGAAACAACTAGGACTCTCAAAATCCTCATTGATTGGATCTTCTAACACCAAAATATCTTCTTCGTCAATAGGAGAGATATTAGGAGAAGAATGAATATGATCGTTAGGAATGTCCAAGGTTGTATTCTCTTTCACTAAAACACTCTCATAGGGAGGGGATATGAACTTTTTCTTAGCATGCCTAGAAAGGTAAGGTACTAACATTGTTTGAACAAAAATGAAAAGCACTTCTAACCATCTTATGGAATGCTTGAAGAATGTAAACAATGCATATCCAAAGATGCAAAACACTTTTATCCAATGTATGCAAAACTTTAAGAATGCAAGAAATGCATATCCAAAAATGAAAAGAACTTTTATCAAACTTATGCAAAGCTTTATTAATATAAACATTGTGTATGCAAAAGTGAAAAGTACTTTTATCCATATGATGCAAAGTTTTGGAAATGTGAACATTTTTAGATCTTATAATGCTTGTAATTGAAATGATTTCAAAGATGAGCACCCTAAATTGATGTTTTTTACCTAGATGCATAAACTAAATGTAACTAAAACTTTCCAGACTTGTAGTATATGTTACCAGGAGGCTTAGGAAGCACATAAATGTTATTTTTGATGTTGTAAAAGGAAATTTAAAATCTAGACTGGGACTGATTCACCTAAGGTGGCGAATGAGTCCCAATTAGGGTTTTTTGAAAAAAAAGGAAATTTAAATTGATATTTATGCTTTTTATTTTGTATGATCTGTAACCTAAGTGCAAATGTAGTTTTTAGATGTACAAATGCAACCTATATGCACTTTCACTAATTCAAAATTTTAGAAACCCTAGATGCCAATTAACTAATGCAAACCATAATGCAAAGTCAATGCAAGCTAGATCTAGGATGATGATGGACTTCAAATTAGAAAATAAGGTATTCTAAATGCAGGTTCACCAAAATGGAACCATAGAAAATGGGTTAAGGGAGAAGTGTTATCATATCCACTTTCAAAGCTATTCCACTCAAAGACAACCCTAGAGATCTCAATACAAAATAGAAAGAGATCTTGCAATAGGGTTGTCCTAGGGGTTGAATATGATCTAATAAGGGGTTCACCACCAAGTGTAAACTTGGAAAAGACAATGACATGCTAAATGAAATGAAAACCCCTAATTGAATGCAAACTAACACTAAATAACCTAGAAAAGTGAACAAAGCAACACAGAAAATTGTAAAACAAAAAGTGTGCATCTAGGAATCTGAAGAAGGTTGAATGGAGATCTAGATCATTGGAAAATCTACTTTTACTGCTGATTGGTACTCATTCACCAAGTTGGGTGAATCAGTCTAGTTTCTAGGAAACTGTGCAAGAACAAGGTTTGGACAAAAGGGTATCTGAATCTGCAAAATCCTAAAATTTGACTAGAACTGGGACTCATTCGCCAGAAGTGGCGAATCAGTCTAGTTGGGATTTTCTGAAGTTTCAAAAGTTGATTTTGTTCTTCTCTGTCTGCTCTATCCTTCCTGATTGGTTTCCAGATCTAAATCTCATAATTGCAACCTGTAGTTCTTCTCCAAGGTTCTCCAAGGCTTGATGAATGAATAAAATACAATGTTGGTAATTAAACCTTGAAATAAAAGAAAATATGAATGGAGAATGATGAATGAATAAAAGACAATGTTCAAACTCACCAAACCCTAGTAATAAGGTGTTTCAAATATGCTTGAGATGGTTGCAATTGATGTGGTTCTTGACTCTTGCTTGAATGATGTTGATCTTTCATGAAAGACTTGCTTGAATCATAAACCCTACATCACAATTGTTAGCACAATAACAAACATGATGGATGAAATCTTTGGTCACATGATGATTGATGCTTGAAGAATGCTCTAAAATGCTTGATAATCTACCCTTGAATTCTCTTGAATGCTTTTGTGAATGCTTGAATGCTCTTGTGAACTCTCTTGAATGCTAGGTGAGAATATGAGTTAAAGAACCTTATATTTATACTTAATTATGCAATAATTCCCAAAATTGCAACACTACAAGCCAACATTAGATCTAGGAGAATAAAATCCCGCCAAAAATTTGAATTAAATTTGATTTTGGGCCACACGAGACTCATTCACTCAAGGTGGCGAATGAGTCCCATCAGACATAATGTATGGGACCAAAAACCAAAAATGCTTAGAAAGGTGTGAAAATAGGTTTGAGACCCAAAAATCTAGGTGGGACTCATTCGACCAAGGTGGAAAATGAGTCCCAGATCAATAAATCTAGGCCATTCAAGCCTGAAACACCTGAATTATGATTGGATAATGATTTGTGTCGGGATTATCCTCAAAAAGATGCATTAAATGGGGCTTGCGGATGCAAATTAGGACCAATTAAAACATAAAGAAGCCCATTTATTAATGACAAGCCTAGAAAAGTGTGAAAGTGTGTTACAACATTTTAGAACAATTCAAATAAGGCAAGATTAATGTTTATTTTAATTAAAAAGAGGTTTATTAGGTTCAGTTATTAGATAAAACTTTAGAAATTTGTGAAAGTGTATTACATCACTTCACAACACTTTAGCAAGGTACCATTAAAAATTCATTAGTTCACAAGGGCCCAAACCTAATGTGAATGTGTCAACCACATAGCAACACTAAATCAACTCAACGTTAAGCCTAACTCATAAGGAGAGCCTAAACAAGCGAAGAAAAGTAGAAAGGTTACTTTTTCCATGACTCCATGATGCATTACTGTAAACATATATAACATGCAAATGTGTATCATCATGGAAGATAATAAATTCAAGATGAGCATTGATGCATATTGTTGCCCCCAATATATGAAAATCATAAATCAAGGATGACCCATGATGCTAGATAAGGATCATGTAAGAATATCAAAAATATAATTTAATAAAGAGATAATCATGTTAGAATGGATACATAGAAGATGAGCATGAATGTATGTGCAAAGATGATTTCTCCCAATATGGGAAAGATTATAAGATGAAGATGGCCCTAAAGGAAAGATATAAATAATAAGAATATCAATGAGATTTATAATACATGGCCATGACAAGGGTCTCAAATGTGTAATCATAAGAAAAAACATGATAAGAGTTCATAAAACATAGTAGCATAAGAATACAAGAATATCATCACAAGATCATAAGCATAAAGTGAAAATCATTGAGTCGTAAATAGGTAGACATGATAATAATACAAGTATATGTTGGTCATAATAAAGGTAAGAAAAAAAAGCACAAGATTAATGGCATATAAATGGCATCACAATTCTATAGCATATATCATGAAAACATGTGTAAAAAAGAAAAATATGAATACCCAATGTGGGAACATGGAACGTGAGCAATGTTAAAAATTAAATTAAACATGTAGGCAATCATTGAATTTAGCAAGGAAGCATAATTAAGCTAGGAGCTACATATAACATGTAAGAGAGAATATGTGATAAAAAAATTAATATTGGAAGGTGTCCCCAAGTGGTGAAATAAAATAAAGGCATAATATACAAGGTAAAATTATGGTAGGGATGCACAACAAACATGACGTTAAGAAGGGGTCAAAGTGTAATGATACATAGGGTGAGAAGTAAGAATAATAGGTAAGAATATCTATCAAATTAAGGAATCCCCATCATGTGTGTCCAAAATATGGTGATCTACACATAAAAGAAAGAGGCTAGCTAATATGAGAAGGACCTAAACATGCAAGTTGATATGATTATTCTCAACTTGTATCAATTTTTTATCAATAGGATATTAAATTTGGTTTTTTTGATGTATCTATTTATAGAATTTCCATGCATATTATGATAAGCATAAAATATTTATCCCTATATGGTGCAAGCTTAGACACGTCCATTGAATTAATCGAATTCCAAGTAACATGATTGTGTTTAAAAAAAATTTCAAATACAAATTTTGTAGGCTCATATAATCTAGTGAGTTATCTTTATTTCTTTGGTTTAATTTATGAATGATGATTATTATTAGGCACGTCCTCATTACTCCCATTATTTGCATGTGACAATATGTAAGGAACACATTGAGATAACACAAGACCATTCAATAAAGTACACTCACATTTACATATAGTGGCACATAAATATGAAAATCAATGTTGATGCATGTAATGCACTTGGATCTTAAAGAAAGGAATTAAAACATCCACAAATATATTTTGAAGTTCATCATATTCAAAGGTATAACTCATGTTAGTAACTAATGTTTGAAATCACAATTTAACTAATCTTTAATTGGATCATTTTCTTCTTATTTGTGTTGCATGAGATTAATTACCATTTTGTGGGCTCATTGTCATTATGAAAATATTGTTGGTTTTATAGTACATCAATACCTAGATTATATGTTATATAAATAATAAATAAATTATAATGTTAGTAATAAATATTTGTTGGTTAGTTTGTTGGGAGTTATTCCCGTAATGGGAGAATACTGACTTTATGAAGCCAATGTATTGAAATGAAAAATCACTGCAATAATCTGAAATCAATAAATCTTTTCATATTATTTTTCAATTTTATGCGAGCTACCATTTCTAACATAGTACCAGAGCAGGTTTTAGAGAGAAAAATGTGAGCCATGGCCAACACAATAGATGTCTCCATTGTTTTGATGATATCTTTATGGTAGAAAATATCTACAAGGGATTAGGGACATTGAGTTTTTTTACTTTAAATGCCTAGCAAGCTACAATAGGAAATACAAGAGAAGAAACAAAAGAGAGAAATGGTGATTTGATGGATGTTATTCTTCTCTCTTGCACCACACAACAATGAGCAACATGAATCATAAAGAAAAAGTGAAGTCATTTATGAGGGATGACCTAATAAAGCCCTGCAAGCTACCGACGTTCATGGAATACAAGGTTGCATGATCCATATCATTAGAGAGGTCAAGAAGCTCATATTCAAGCTTCATAAGAAGGATACTTACAAAATGTTGACTATTGTGGAGACTCCACCCATGGTGATTGTGGGTGTTGTGGCCTGCACCAAGACCCCTTTTGGTATCCATACATTGAACATTGTGTGGGCTCAAGATCACAATGATGTGCTAAGGAGGTAATTTTATAAAAAAAATGTACAAGGCTGAGAAGAAGGCCTTACCAATTATGCAAAGAAGTATGAGAAGGTGAAATAAATGCTATAATTGAAGGATGTGTACAATATTGTTGGTTTATCTCAGTGCAATGTAATATTTCATGAAATTATTAAATTTTGTGATGGTAGTCCTATTAATAATATGATCTTGTTAGGTGGACCGCATGTTGGAACTACATTAGTGCCTCTCTATTGGACATTGTTTATCTGCACCTTTGTTGATGCCCTAATTAAGGGTGAATTATATTATGAATTTGTACAAGATCACCTAGCTCCAAGTAGTCATCCCAAAATACCAATGAATACATTAAAATACTTAAAAGGTTGTAGCTTTCTCTTGAATATTAATAATGAGTTGCCCAATCATAAAAAATTCATATGTAAGGAGCACTTTACTAATCTTAAAAATGTGATCCTGGTCATGTTTAAAAAGGATCTATGGTAATTTATTTAATTGGTTGAAATGATAGAAACGTGAATGAGTTTGGAGGAGATGGCATTTTTGAACTTTGCTGGTCGAGCTAGGGCGTCTGTGCCCTAGCTCGCTTCTGGTTCTTCTTGCTTGTGCGCCGTGTGGGGGAGTTTTCTGCATTTGAGGTGAGGTCTGTTGTGCTTTCTTTCCTTCTTTCCTACATGTCTTTGGTGTGCGGGGGTGTTGTTTTGGCCAATGCCGTCTGGTTTTTTCATGTCCCTTCTTTGTGTGTTTGGTGGCCGGGTGCATTTCTGTGTGTTTCCGACAGGGGAGGGCCTCTTTTCTTGTAAGGCCCATGTGGGGCTATGCGTGTTGGGTGTGTGGGGGTGTCCTGTGCATGGCCATTCTTCGGTGGTTGCGTGTTGTTCATTTTGGGTGTTGGTTTATCTCTTTTCATGCTATTAACTTTGGTGTTTTGAGCGTGCCTATGCACTTACCCTTATTGGTGGAGGTTTGTGGTTTGGAACCCTTGGTGTGGGGCCTTGTGCTCTCATGGTTTTGATGGTTTATTTGTTTTTCTTCTTCTACCTATGGTGCAAGGGGAATCATTTGGGGCAGGACCTAAGATGGATTTTCATTCTGCTATCGGCTCGAAACCCTTGCTACAGGGGTCTCAGATTTACGACAATAATTTATTTGCTCAGAACTTGGAGAAGAACGTGTTGGGATCATCTGGGGGGATTCGTCTACCAAAGATTAATGGATGCTTGGAGAGGTGCAAAGAGAGGCCGAATGTGGTGATCCCGATGGAGATGCTTGTGGAAGATATTAAGTATTACTCACGACACTCCCTATACTGCAAGTTTTGGGGGTTGAAAATCTCATTGCAATTTTTGGAGGCCTGGGCTCAGCAAACTTGGTTGTCAGAAGGTGAGATGGAGATTAGGCTCCTTGCAAACAACTATTTTATGGTTACCTTTGATTGCATGGCAGACAGGATCAAGGTTTTCAAAGGAGGCCCTTATTTTTACAATCAGGTGGGTTTGTTTATCAAGCCATGGCATGCAGGCTTCGATCCGACAGAGGAGATTCCTAGTAGAGTTCCAGTTTGGGTTAGATTACCAAGGCTTCCAGTCGAGTGCTGGCGTGATGATGTTTTGAATTTGCTAGCATCTATGCTCGGTAAGCCAGTGGGCTCTTCTCAGCAGACACAGTTCAAAAAGGTAATGACTTTTGCTTGGTTCTGTGTGGAAATTGATTTAAGTAAACCCTTGCCAGACTCTCTGGAAGTTTGTGCAGGATCTTATACTTGGATTCAACAGCTTGACTATGAGACTTTACCATTTAGATGTCGTTTGTGTCATGAGTATGGCCACTTACTGCGTAGATGCCCAAGGGCCAACTCTTTGGAGGCCAATTCTTCACAACCCTCTAGTAGCCTGCCAAGGGTGGACAAGGGCAAGGGCCCTATTCAGAGTAGTGGTATTGGGGAGGAAGGATTTATTCCTGTAAGATCTCGAAATAGGAATAAGGGGCATAAAAGAAGTATGAAAGAGAGGCAGGATGAGGATACTCTTAATAGATTTGAGGTCTTGGAGGATCTTAGCCAACAAGAAGTAAATCCAGGTTTGGTTGATTTGGATCAAGGAGTTTTGGGTTCTGATCAGCCGGGGCAATTGGTTGAGCTGGAGCAGGAAAATGATTAGGTGGTGGGCTTAGGCTTTCAGGAGGCAAAGTTAGCTAGGGGAGGCTTTGGTCAGGAGGGGATTGATCCCAGGGTCTCTCCTGATCCACGGGTGGATGGGATCGTGCACTTAGAATCCGATCTAAAGCTGGAAGCTTAGAAAGATTCAGGTAGTGTTGTGGTGAAGGATAGTGAGGTTTTGTCTCATTCTGCATGGCGGTCTGGCTCAAAGGTGGGAAAAAATAGTAAGCCATCTCCTCATTTGGGTATATTGTAAAAAGATCTTAAAAAAGGAGGGGCAGAGAAAGTTGCTAAATTGGGTAGGAAAAAGGACTTGGAGAAGATTAAATTGATAGGGGAAAATCTGGTGGATTCAGGGTCAGTCAAGACTCTGGATTCTCATTTCGCAAGCCCTTTGAAATGATTGTTTTATCATGGAATGTTAGGGGCTTGAATAGTGGCCCTAGACAAAAAGTTGTTCGAAATTTGATTAGATGTCAATCTCCTGATATTCTCTTTTTGTAGGAGACCAAGCTTTATGTGGAATGTATGATGAGTATTCTACCCAAACTTTGGATGAATGGAGAATGTCGGTGCATTGGTGCACAGGGTTCATTTGGAGGGGTGGCATGCTTATGGAACCCTCAGAAGATTTTCCCTCAGTGGTGGGTGTCCTTCAAATCCTCTATTTCTATGGTGGCCTCTTGCTATGAATCTGGGGAGTTGGTTCTTTTTTCCAATATTTATGCGCCTATGGATATGTAGGCCAAGCAACTTTTGTGGTCAAATATTCATTATGTTCGAAGTATGGATCCTTACCTCCCATGGATTATTGGGGGTGACTTCAATGCTATCACTGAGATTGCTGAGAAACATGGTGGTACCAAGAGGTTGGAGGCTTCATCTTTTTTGTTCCAGGACAATATTTCTGCTCTGAATCTCGTTGATATCAAGCCCAGCAATGGTTAGTTTACCTGGAACAATCGGAGGTCCAGAGAAAGTTGCATCGCGGAGCGTTTGGATAGATTTATGGTGTCTTATTTTTGGGTTGGTGATAGGTGGTCTTCTAGCTTGGAGATTCTAGACTGGAGAGGTTCAGACCATTGACCTATAAACTTATGATCCTTTCGGTTGGGCGACCTCACATGCCCTCCTTCAAATTCCAGCTTATGTGGTTGCATGATCCTAATCTCCATGAGTATTTTGCTCGGTGGTGGCAAGAGGGCAGACCATCTTTTGGTACGACAATGTATGTCTTTTCTAAGCTTCTTCAGTTTGTTAAATATAAGCTTAAGTGGTGGAATAGACAATGTTTTGGAAATATCTTTAAGACCAAGTCTGATGCACAAGCTAAGCTGGATGGCATTACGAGGGAGATTAGGGAGAAAGGAGTGACTACAGGTTTGTTGCAGGAGGAAGCGAGGGCTTTGAAAGCTTTGGAGGAATGGGAATTGAGGGAGGAGATCTTTTGGAAACAAAAATCTCAGATTGATTGGCTGCAGGAGGGGGATAAAAATTCTATTTTCTTCTTTAATTCTGTTAAGGCGTGGAGGCATGGTAATTCTATTCTTGTTTTGGTTACGGATAGGGGCGTGACTCTAACTTCTTATTAGAGTATTTCAAATGAAGCTGCCCATTATTTTGCTTCCTTGTTCAGATTGGATCTGCAAGGGAGTTCAGTTGAGGAAGTCCAGGTCCTCTCTTGTATCCCTCAGTTGGTGTCTAGGGAGATGATGGAGGATCTTATGGGTGAGATCACCCTTAAGGAGTTGGAGGGGACGGTGTTTTAGATGAAGAAAGGAAAATCCCCTAGCTCAGATGGTTTCCCAACAGAATTCTTCCAAGAGTTTTGGGAGATCATCAAACTTTATTTACTTGAGGTGGTCAGGGAGTCGCAGCGGAATAAGCAAATGTTAAAGGCCCTGAACTCTACTTTTCTTGTGCTTATTCCCAAGTGCGAAGGGGCAGATAGGTTGAGCCGATTTTGGCCTATACCCCTCTGCAATGTGGTGTACAAGATTATTTCAAAGCTTATTGCTAATAGGTTGAAAAAGTGGCTGCAATTGCTCATTTCGGAGGAGCAAAGTGGTTTTGTGAAGGGCAGACATATTTTTGACGGGATTGTTATAGCTACTGAGACTATCCAATCTATGGCAAATTCTCGTGATAAGGCTATGTTTATCAAACTGGATATGGCAAAGGCATATGATAGAGTTAGATGGTCTTTTCTTCAGAAGATCCTAGCTGCTTTCGGATTTGAGGCGGATTGGATTCAATGGGTCATGAGCTGTGTCACGTCAGTTTCTTTCTCTGTCTTAACAAATGGGGAGCGTTCTGAGTTGTTTGGCACATCTTGAGGAATTAGGCAAGGTGATCCTCTCTCCCCTTATTTATTTATTTTGCTTGTGGAAGGCTTGGGGCACCTTTTGAGAAGACATGTGGAGCTGGGCCTTATTCAGGGATGGAGGTGGGGAGGGGATTTACCCCCTCAATCCCATTTGCAGTTTATTGATGATATTGCCTTGATGGGGGAAACCACTATTCGGGAGGCAACAAATATCCGGAGGGTGTTGGATATGTATCTTGGAGCGTCAGGTCAATCAATTAATGACGACAAGTCTTCCATCTACTTCTTTAATACTCCTGCCCTTATCTAGAGGAGAATTGCCTAGATTCTTCGTTTTCAGATCGGGACTCTTCTGCTGTCTTACCTTGGGCTTCCTGTTGCGGTGGGTAGATTGGCAAGGGATTCATGGTAGCCTATCTTGGATAAGTTTCGATTGTGTGTTACTCATTGGACCAACCGCTGGTTATCCTTTGCTGGGCGGGTTCAGTTGTTGAAGTCCGTTGTCCAGGCTCTTCCTATTTACCGGGGTATGCTTCAAGTGGCCCTGAAGTGTTTTGTTTTTGAGTTGGACTCTTTGACTAGACAATTTTAATGGGTGGGCAATCTATTGTCTTCCAAGTGGAGTCTGGTTAGATGGGATATGGTTTGTTGCCCTAAGCAGTATGGTGGGTTGGGGTTGAGGCAAGCCGCGTTGGCTGGGACAGCTTTGGCGGAAAAACTTTATTAGAGATGGTGCACGGAGAAGGATAGGATTTGGGCTAGGATCCTTTCATACAAGTATTTGCAGGGTGCTCCTGGGGAAGATATCCCCCGTTACTCCTTGGTTGGTAAGGGATCGACTATTTGGGCTACCCTCAAGAAGGGAGCAGCTCTCATCAAGGATGGTTTATTTTGGATCTGTAGGCGTGGGATGAAGGTTCAGTTTTGGTATGATTCTTGGGATGGCCATCCTCCCATCCTCATTCAGTTCCCTGATTTGGCAGCCCTGAGTAGGTGTTTTGGTGATGTTGGCTAGACGATGGTAAGTGATTTTAAGGTGCTTTCTTTTCAGGGTTAGCTTGTGAGTGCTCAGTGGAAAATGCCCGAGGAGTGGCCGGTAATTGGTATGGAAGAAGATTGTAGGACTTTGCATAATATTCTTTCGGGAAGACTGTGCAATCCCCTAAGGGATAGGGATATTCTCGCATGGTTTCCTAATCCGAAAGGGCATTACACAGTTGCTTCGGGATATCAGAGGTTGCTTGCTCAAAGGATTGAGGGGGCGGAGGTTCCTTGGTGGAAGCGGGTTTGGAATAAGTTTTCTTGGCCAAAGTGTAACTGCTTTTCTTGGATCTTGGCCTACAACAGGTGTTTGACTTGGGATAATATCCAAAAGCATGGGTTTTAGGGACCGTCTAAGTGTATGTTGTGTGGGAATGGTGCTGAGGACTCCTCTCATATTTTCTTTCGGTGTCCTTTCACCTTACAGCTCTGGCACTCTTGGTGGAGTGTTTGGCAGGGTCCCTGTGTTCATGCCTCCTCCCTTGTGGATTTTTGGAATAGCTTGGGTAGACCTCTCTCGATGGCCTCTTTTTTGTAGGATGCTTGGCAGGCTGGGCCTATTTTCTTGTTTTGGCAGGTTTGGTTTGAAAGGAATAGGAGGATTTTCAGAGGGGAACTTTTGCAGGTTCAACAAGTGTGGTCCAGAGTTCTCGGGATGATTCAGGAGACTATTCAAGCCAAAGGGACAGTGGAATTTCCACTTGAGAAGAAGGATGCAGAGCTAGTGGTCAGGTTGGGTATCCAGGGGTTATCCCCTGTTGCATCCTGTTGCCAGAAAGGTAGGCAGGTGGGGCAGCGTGTCTAGCGGTAGGGGAGATGGCAGCCTCCCCCTGCGGGCACTTTGAAAGTTAATACTGATGGCTCTTCTAGGGGTAATCCTGGTCCTGCTGGAGTTGGCAGGGTGGGCAGGGATTCTTCTAGTTCAGTGGTTTTCCTCTTTTCCATACATAAGGGAACACAGACTATCAACCTTATGGAAGGATGGGTGATTCTTCTTGCCTTGGAGAGGGCCTACGAGAGGGGTTGGCGTAGGGTTATCTTTGAATTTGACTCTCAGGTTCTGATTAATTTGCTCAATCAAGGGAGGGCGTTGGATGTGAACTGGCAGCTGGTTGTGATGGTGCAACAGATTTTGCAGATCGGTAATCTCATGGAAAGAGTGTCATTTGTCCATATTCCGCGTGAATGGAATAGGACTGCTGATTGTTTGGCCAAGTGGGCCTCAGAGCATCTGGAGGATTGGAAGATTGACGATTGGGTGCAAATCCCTCAGGAGCTTAGTTTGGATTTGGAGAGGGTTCTTGCTGAGGACAGTGGGGGTGCTGACTGATTTGGCTTCTGGGTCTCTTGGTGTTTGTTGTTCTTTTCGGGCTTGTGCCCTTTGCTTGGTTGTAATGCTGGTTTCTAAATTTCAATAAAAAAATTACCCCTTTTTTTAAAAAAAAATGTTCAAAAAGGATCTACTAGTTTAATCCCATGAGAAATGACATGGTTTGGATATTATTGCAATGTTAACTTCAATGCTGTATTACCTCCATAGGAGAATACACTCTATGAAGAAGATTGGATTGGGTTGAAAGATTTGGATTATGTTAGGAAAGTGGAATATATCCATATACCTGTAATCACCTTGATATCACTCATGATTGCATGCTCAAGTACATTGTTTTGTACTTAGAAGATGTAAGTGCACTTGAATTTGTTAAGAAACTAATTCTAGAGCCATATTATCATCTCGAGTTAGCTTCTCACTCATAGATGATACACTACATGAGAAGCAACACCAATTTAATCTTAAGTCTCTTCTAGGAGAAAGGGGGCATGGAAGTTATTTTTTTGGTTTGTAGATAATTGAGTTTGTATTGATTTGTAGAATTGGTGAATGGTACCTATGGATAATTATATTTGTTTTTATCCATAGTTTTGGAGGTGTGTACTCATGGATAATTGAGTAAGTATTGGTACACAATTGAAGGAGTGTTACTATGGATAATTGAGTTAGTCTTGATTCATAGTTGGTAGGTGGTTTTGTTACTGTGGATAATTGAGTGAGTCTTGATTCATAGTTGGTTCGTGTCTTTTCTTGTGGATAGTGGAGTTTGTCTTGATTCATAGGAGTGGTGTACGTGTGAATAATTGAGTATGTCTTGATTGACATGCATTTTTCAAGTTTGATAGTCAGGAGCTTCATTGATGTGTTCAGTTTGATGTTTCCTAGGTGAATGAGGATAATTAGTAGAGATGCTTCATCAAAATTTCTAGAAGGGCTAC
Source organism: Sequoia sempervirens (assembly GCA_007258455.2). NCBI lineage: Eukaryota > Viridiplantae > Streptophyta > Pinopsida > Cupressales > Cupressaceae > Sequoia > Sequoia sempervirens. Next base: position 95,333,727 of record VDFB02353493.1, on the reverse strand, counting down.
TTGTTTAGTCCTTGCAGTGTTCTACCCTTTGTTTGGATTGATGTAATAAGAGGGGGAATTCTTGTTTTATATTGCATCATTTTCTAGATTATAGGTTGGATAAATAATAATTAAATTAGAATGTTACTTGTAAATATTTGTTAGTTTGTTTTTTGGGAGTTATTCCCATAGGTAGGTTAGTTATTTTTATATGGGAGTATGATAACTTTACAAACCTAATGTATTGAAATATAAAATCATTGCAATAAATCTAGAATCAATTCATATTTTTATATTGTTGTTTAATTTCATGCTCTATCATTTTTAATAAATATTTCATGAAAATACTAGACAAATTCACAAAAGAAGTGATAGAAGCATGTGGTAATTTAAATAAAATGATGTGAATACATGACTAATAAAGATAGTGGGAAATAATTTAGAAAACAACTTGTCCCCATGAAAAGAAGAGAAGCATATATATTGGAAAGTAGTTAGATGAAGTAATAGACTAAATTTATCATCAAACTAAAAATAAAGTAGATTGTCACATATCCACTTGGAAAAGGATAAGTCAAAATGTCATATGCCAAAGGATTGTACAATATCACTTTGATAGGATATTTTTGTTTGAATTTTTTCATACTATCATTGTGATTTTTAAATGGTCCATACTAATGAGGTATTTCACATAAAATTAATTGTAATAATGGGAGATGATGGCAAAGATGTATCATCAACTAAGGGCACATTAACCTCAGGTTGTTCTTTATCCTCATTCATGTCTAAGTCACATGTTTATTCATTAGGTGTATAAGAATGTACTCCATAATCACTCAAAGATATATCATAAGAGAGTATGAAGGGATCCAAATGAGTGTCTCCATAAAAAAATAGTTTATCATTGTGATGTATAAAAACTCCATGGGATCCATTGAGGAAGGGCCATTAGAAGGAAAAGAATAAGAATTTTGAGTAAAATATGGTATAGGGATAATAGTAATGTAATCTATGAATGATGAAAAATCATGGAAAGATGTGTAATAAACGTGCCATGAATCAACCTATCATTTTGATTTATCAATCAAGGTATCACCAAATGCATTCATCATGTTAGCATCATTATATAAATAAGCCTCACATGAGGATAATAGAGATTTAACATGTATATTTGTATCTTAATTATCACTAAATGACTCTATCATAGGCATATTAAGTAAATGTGCATAATAAACCAAATCATCATGAAAAGAGTTACCAATCTCATCATGAATTAAAGATAAAGAACTATCATCACTAGATATATACTCAATAGGCCATGAGTCACAAGATATCTAGAAGAAGTATTATCATGAGTTATATTGGGGATAATAAACTCATGTGAGGGTGAATAAGGTGTATCATGTATAGGAAAATCAACAATGATGTAAGAACTACAATCATTGTATATATGATCACCGAGATAATATCATAGATAAGTGATACCAAACCAACAAGTATATTGCATTGGAGAAGGTGCACTCATCATGTGTAGGTGAAAGTAAAATATATGTTTTAATATTGCTTAATTCCTTGAGAAAAGGTGAATCAAGAGAGGTATGTTGAGGAGAATCCATAGATGTAAAAGAAAATTTATCATGAGATGTGAAAGGAACATTCTTTCTTGGTATAACATGACATAATTCAAGATCTCTAAATGTATCGAGTGAATATAAGAATGAATAAGTAGCTAAGTCACTCTCATAGGCCACAAACAATGTAGAATCATAACAAATAGATGAATGTCGTAAACTTGGAAAGGAAAGGGGATACAATATTCAAGATATAAGATGTAGTAATGATGTATAGTCTAAGAGTGGGTGTGTGTCAAGGGAAGATAATACAACAAAGGCTCAAAACCTAATCAAGGTAAAGCAATGAACAAAAAAATGAAAGGGAAATAAAACCCTAATCAAACATGTCCAATCATATAAAGTAGTAAAAAGATCTCAAAAACCCTTAATTGAGAAGGAAAAACCCTATGGGGTGTAGGATATTTCAAGTTCACAAAAATGTAAGGGAATAATTTTATTTCACATAAAATCTAAGTTAATTAAACAAATTAATCAATTATGTATAAATTAACCCATATTAATTGAAGATTGAAAAGATAACTACAATAGTGTAAATAAATTAGATAAGAGGATTAGAGGTACTTACTCTAGAACTAACAAGGGAAGAATAATGTTGAAGCTATGTGGAATCAATTTACCAGTATTAGATGGGGCGGTGGGCCTAGCTCAGCTGGCTAAAGCATCCTGTTGTAGGCAAGATGTCATGAGGTTTAATCTCCCCATCATCCCCGTAGTACCAGAGGGCACGTTGCACCAACATCACTGGTCACGTGAAAACAATTTACTAGGTGCACTATAGTTTATAGGGGGTGGCTACTTGATTCCATTTCCCGTAGTCTAAAAAAATAAACAATTACCACTATTAGATAATTAATTAAAATAACATGATCATTTTCTAAGGTTCCATGTTGTCATAGAGGACTCTATAGTTCATTCCCAAGCATCATGAGTTCAATTATGAGTGTTGTGGACTTCATCGATATTGCACAAATTTGATTCGTGTTGGCTAAGATCAATGTGACACAATATGCACCTAAAACCTTGTTCACCTAGTTAGGAAAGTTGTCTCAACCTTGCTCCTAATGATAATTATATAAAGAATGCACTTTTCAAACTTTGAAACAAAAAATTAATTTTTGGGTTATAGAGTTGGTTTTTGGTCAAATTAAAATTTGGGGTTGTCTAATATTGCTTCTAGAGATGCCTATTGTGTAGATATTTTCACTCTATAATTTTAAAAAAGGGGCCCTAGTGACCTCTCATATCAAAAGTTGTGGCCTCTAAAAGTTGGGCCACTTGCATTGGAAATGTAAAAACATCTCAGACATAGATAAGAGTTGTAAGGTGTTAAATGTATTGACCAACTTATGATGTGTGTTATGATCAGTCATAAGACATCTCCGAATAAAAATAATGAAGCCAAAATAGAACACCTAAGTTGGTGAGTGGATTATGGTGCACTTATAACAAGTGAAAGGGACACATTATTTTTAGCTTGTGAACTCATCTTGGGATTTGGATGTTAGTTTTCTAACTAGGTATTTGTGTGCCATACTTTTGGGTGTTTTTAATTCATGATTTTTAAATTACTATTTGATGGTTTCATGTATTGCTTTTATTTATTGGGCTCTTGAGATGGAGGTTTTGATAGTTGATTTGTAAGTGTTATTATGTTATTGGAATTTCTCAAGAGTTGTATGTTGGTGATACTCTTTTAGGGCATATGCCCTTATAATTTTATTGTCACCTTTGTTGTTGATAATACAATTGGTTCATATCTTGGAGTGTGGGTTTTCTTTTTGAAACCCACATACACTTATGTTGTAAAATTTTGTTGTGTTTTATTTGTGTTTCTCCTTTTTGTAATTGTAAAGATCTCAAATTTGTACAATACTCTCCTTTAATATAAGTTTAGGAAACGTTTCTACATACCTTGCTTACTTTCACACCTTTATCTCACATATATCTAAACTTGTCAAGGTCAATGTCCAAGGACAACATTTATGAGTTTGTCAATTAGATAAGTGAAGAAGTTCTCCCAAGTCAACCCCCTTGGTAGGACAAATTAATTACGAAGAATGATGTTGAATACAACATATACATATATGCAAATGGCTTAAATAATGATGATACAAATTCTAATTCTTTATTGCCATCAGAAATCAAAGTGCCCTCTTATGATTTTTTTCTTGTAATCACCTATGTAATTAAGCACATATTATGTCTTTAAATATAATGATATAGCAACATGCCACACACATGTGTTAAGTAAGCTCATAATAGCTAGTAGAAGGCAAGGAAAGTTAGAATTAGAATTTGAACATTCGAATTTTGGGGTCATCCCATACTTATTGAAATTAAACTGGATTGATTTCATATTAATTGGGTATGAACTAGAGGGACAAGGTGACGATCTCAAGGTAAGGAGGGAATATATGCAAATAAGCATGGGTACAGATAAATAAATAATAGATATAATAAATTTAGTACAAACAAGATAAAACAAAAATGAGTAAAAATCAAACTACAAACCAAATATAAAAATATACTATTTATCAAAATTTTATTACATTAAAACACTCCCATTAAAATAAGTGATAAAAACAAAGGGCAACTGGTTGGGTACACTTATTTCACCATTGGACATGTACAATTCTTAAAAAATATTGCAAATAATATAAAAAGCCTATAGATTTTTTAAATTATAAAATAAAACCTAAAATTTGAAAACAGGCCATAGTATGTTAAATCTTGATAAATTATAAAATAGAACGTAAAATTTAAAAAACAGGCCACAGAATGTTAAATTCCAACCTTGACGGGGAGCATAGGTAAAATACTCGCCATTGCAGTTTGATGGTGTAACAAATAATCATAAGCCTCAGTAGTAGATTACGGCGCCAATAAAAAAAAAACATAATGCAGTCTGAGCATTCCACAAAAGATAAGCTGACATTACAATAATGCGTAGAATATAAAATTGGCTTCACATTTCGACTCCAAGTATGCAGAGGACGGTGTACAATATCAGCCAAAATTTCTTCACAAAGACCTTAAAAACTAACATGTCGATGAAATCAAAATCACTCACACAAGCAGCAGCAGCAGCAGTTGAATCACAAGATGGCGATGAAGTGAATGCCATTGATATGAACACAATGCACAAGGAAATGGGATTGAAGGACGAGGTGTGTCCCACTATCATCTCAGTCAATTTTGATGCTTGTGCCTCTCACTTGAAGGTTTGTGCTAATGCTAAATCAACAAAACAAGGCAAACAAGTTCATGCCCACATGTTAAAATGTGGATTCGAAATTAATCATAATTTGTTCTTAGCTGCTAATATTGTGAACATGTATGCCAATTCTGGCAATGTTTTGGATGCTCGCAAAGTATTTGACGTAATGTCTAACCCAAGTACTTTCGCAAGGAATGCCATAATTAGGGGATTGGTTACTCATGGAAATTGTGAGGAAGGCCTTATTCTTTATTATCAAACGGAGGCACGAGGTTTGTTGCCTGATAAATTCACCTTTCCCTTTGTTATTAAGGCCTGTTCGGCCTTGCAAGCTCTTAGGCAGGGCAAGGAGATTCATAGTCGTATAATTAAGGTTGGGTTGGATGTGGATTTGTTTGTGAGCAGTGCTCTTGTGGACATGTATTCGAAATGCGGGATTATGGATTCTGCACGCAAAGTATTTGACAAAATACCCCAAAGAGATGTGGTCTTATGGACTGCATTGGTTTCTGGCTATGCTCACAATGGGAACTGTGACGAGGCTATGATGTTGTTCTGTCAAATGGAAGAAAAAAACTTAAAGCCTAATACCATCACTTGGAATGCAATGATTGCTGGCTATGCCCAACATGGACCTTATGGCGAGGCCTTGAATCAGTTGCGTCGAATGCAACTGGCGGGTATGAATCCAGATATGGTTACAGTTGTTAGTGCGCTGCCCGCATGTGCCCACTTAGCAGCTCTACAGAAGGGCAAAGAGATCCATGATTATATTATTAGAAGGGGATTCGAGGCTGATGTTTTTGTTATGAGTGCTCTTATAGACATGTATGCTAAGTGTGGGATTATTGGGTTTGCACGGCATCTGTTTGACAAGATGGAAAGAAGAGATGTGGTCTCATGGAATGCAATGATTGTTGCTTATGGGATGCATGGGTACTGTGAAGATGCCATCTTTCTCTTCAATCAGATGCAACAACAACAAATCAAGCCAACCCACGTAACCTTTGTTAATGTTCTTTCTGCTTGCAGCCATGCTGGCTTAGTAGATGAAGGTTTTAAATGGTTCAATTGCATGATCCAAGACTATAACATTACACCTGGATTGGAGCACTATGCTTGCATGGTTGACCTTCTTGGACGTGCAGGCCGCCTTAATGAAGCATACGAATTTATCAAAAACATGCCAATTGAGCCTGGCATTGATTTGTGGGGAGCATTGCTTGGTGCCTGCAGAATATATGGCAATGTAGAATTGGCAGAAAGTGCAGCAGAACATATTTTCCAATTAGATTCTGATGATGCAGGATATTATGTTATGCTTTCAAACATTTATGCTGAAGCTGGTAGGTGGGATGGTGTGGCAAAGGTCAGATTACTCCTCAAAGGGCGAAGATTGAAAAAGAGGCCAGGGTGCAGTTGGATTGAAGTCAACAACAGAGTTCAAGAATTTTGGTAGGAGCAAGATCTCAGCCACAATGTGATGAAATATATACAACATTAGAGAGATTGGACGGACAGCTAAAGGAGGCAGATATGCGCCTGACATTTTCTTTGAGCTACAGTTTGTTGACAAGAATGAGAAGGAAGCTATTCATGGTCACGGTGAGAAACTTACAATTTCTTTTGTATTTACCAGAACATGCCTTGGAACGCTTCTCTGGATCACCAAAAACTTTTGTTTGTGGGATGATTGTCATCATGCTACAGAGTACATCTCCAAATTTTTTGAGAGAAATAGTTGCGAGGGAAAATAATAGTTTCCATCCTGTCAATGATGGAATATGTTCCCGTGGGATTATTGGTCATTTGGATTGGAAGAGGCACAACTATGTTCTTGCATCAGGAAGTTAACATGTGCTAATCCATTTGCCTTTATAGGCAATGCCTACAGTTACTGCTTGTATTGTTGCGCTGGGTTGCTGACACACTAGAGCAGATTGACGTGGGAAAGTAAGTAGTCTTATAATTCTTTTATGTTATATTAATGCATTTTTTGATACAGTAGCAATAACATATAATCAATCTATGATAACCTTCAACAATAGAAAATAAAGCCATAAAACAATGCAGTTCAAAGTTCAGAAATCACAGGTAAAGGTTACGTAGAGTGTCAAAAAGGAGGTGACCCATAGACAACATTTATATAAAATCATCACGAGTCAAAGTGAAGCATTTGTCTTCAATGCAGTTTCATTTGTAGCTTTATTGTCTTTATTGTTCATTGTTGTAGCTAGAAGTCCCACAGGTGTGGTAGCTTGGTAGATAAAGAATATTAGTTTCAAATTTTCACTTTGTCACCTGCATAGATTCTCTAAGGAGATACAGGCTTAGAAGCATTTTTCAGTCATCCACAAGTGCAGGCTCATTAAGCACCCCCAACTCATGAGCATCTGACTTTTCCTCTCTAACAGGACAGGCAGATTAGAGATTCTTGTAATTTACTTTGTCAGTGCTTCCTTAAGGGTATGGTCCATGAGTCTCTCCTTGTAAACAATCACTCTGAAAAAATACCAATCGGAAGAGCTCTTAAGTCCTTTTATCAGTGTGTCTGTCTAGATACCGGATATACAACATCAAATGCATGATTTCTAATTGATGTTCAGTTAACCATCTAGGATTATGCTGAAACATACAACTATTCCTTCTTTCCACAATGGCAAGAGATATTTAGGAGAGCATAATGAGTAAAACCGAAGTTTTATCATGAAATCAGAAATATGAATATGGCTAAGCTAGTTGCCTCTCTATGAAATCGATAAATATCTCTTCCAAAATACTTTTCCTATTCTAAGGCTTATTTTCAGGCGCAGCTGGTTGGCATCTCTATTCATTGACTTCTTCAATTCAGATAATTATTGGGCATCCCTTGTGATCTTCTTCTCTCCAAGGATTTGATGAACATATTTGTTGGAGACATTTACTTGAGGTATATTGAGGTCCCCCGAGCCTCTCCCTCATGGCCTCTTGAGCCCAAGATGAATTTCTACTCTGAAGATTTGTTACAAGTGGTTGATGGCATCATTTATTGGCATGATTATTTCCAATACCATTGATCTGTGTGATTATCTCCAACACCATTGGTTGCATAGCTTGAGGATTTCACTAGATTGGTTATCTATTCTTACCACTAAAAATTGAGCTAAACCACCATATTCCTCATTGGGATAGGATCTGCCATCATTGTTGTCTTCATAAGATGGAGAATGATGAATAGTTTATTTCCAAATGTCCTTGTTATGAGATCTGAGGAGTGTTGTGCCTATAGCACACACGCCCCGTTCAGAACAGAGACCCTCTCTTTACGCTTTGCCAGGTCGCTTTTTCCTTTGCCTCGTTTTGCATGCCCCCTGTTTTGAGTCCTAAGTGGTCAAGGAGTCCTCGAGCTATCATCTTGAGTTGGCCAAGTTTCACCACCTTCGAAATTTTCAAGTCTTTGGCCTTCGCGGAGTTCCTTTGGCAGTTTTCCTTGAAACCTCAAAACTGTCGTCTTTGGCTCAATGCAGGTCTGCCCATGCGGGCCACCCTTGGCAGAATTCCGTCTTGTCATTGCTGTTCCTTGCGGTGGCCGAGTTGGCACGTCCATCTGTGTTGCGGGATCCGTGACCTCTGTTGCCGTTTCTTTTGCCGACCTGCCAAACAACGAACGTCAGGGTGCAGCCTGCCATGCGGGCTCCACTATTCCCGCTAACGGTCTCTTCGAAATCTGCGCCCCCCAACTCTACCTGTCGTGTCATGTCCTCAAAATTGGACATTGAGACATATTTAAAAAATACTAAAGATTTTGATATCATTATAATTATAATTGTCAAAAAGACAATATTATAATTATAAAATATAGATGTTAATGACTTAAATATTATAATATAAAAAATATATAAAATTAATATAAAACACTCACTATAATTACGATTATCAAAATAATAATATAATTAAGAATATGACTATTAGCCATTTAAATAATAAAATAAATATTAAAAATATATATAAATGCGATATGGAGCATAAACAAAAAACAATATTTATCAAACATAAAGTTATAACTAATAGGCAATTATGATCATGTTAATATAATGTGACACTACAGAGATTTAAAAGACTCGGGCATATGCAAAGAGGATCAAACGAAGACATTAGGAGTTACGGGAATCCCCTCGAAGGATTGCTTGGTGATGGAGAGTTGTTGAGAGCTGATGATATTGGAAGAAGCTGATATTCTTTTTAGATATCCTGTTGCAACATATGGGAGCATAAGGAATTGAATGCTGGAGCGATAGGTTTGGGAAGGAGTAACAGGGAAAGAAAGAGCCCGATAATAAGAGTATTTTGTAGGCTTGAAACAAATCGAAGGCTTAAGACATTTTACCACCAATATAGATTGAAGGGAAATCAACCATATAATTGTTGATGTTTATATTCAGCTTCAGTCATATTCTTCCAGCACATTATTTGTTCCTAATTGTATAAATTAAATAATAGCTTGAGAGCTATTTAATTCATAGAGCTCATATTCTTAATTGGCACGAGTTCATATATGTGCCGACTTTCTTCTCATTGATTGTGTCCAAATGAAAAGGCATTATTGGAGGCCGACTTGAAAACTTGTGAAGAAGCACATGTTTCTATGAGAGGCCGACCTCTTGTTATTGCATTTTATAATATCTCTATGTCAGCCGACTTTGTTCTTGAAGAGTTGTGTCTCTTCTATCATTTGATATATATATGACTTCATTTGTTCACAAATGACCATCCATTTCATTCACACTTCAGTTCATCCTCATACAGTTCAAAGTTCATCATATGCGTATCCATTCAAGAGCAATCTGAGATTTATATAGAAGGCTGAGATAATCATTAGAGAGTTGTATTCATTTAGTCTGTATTCACATCAGTCTGTGATGCTGTGTGCTGGCCTTTTGAGTGGCCTATTGTATATGTATCATTCATTTTGAAAACTCAATAATATAAGAGATTATTGGCTGGGTTTTTCTCCCTCAAGAGGAGGGTTTTCCCAGGGTATCTGCTGTATATTGTGTTGTGTTCTTGAATTAATTTTTGTGCATGCAAATCTGATCATATAAACTAACATGGTATCAGAGCAGGTCTACGAAAAGATCTGATCAGTTTTGCTTAAACCTGTCTGTGGAAGAATGTGAGAGATAAGGAAGTGCATAGAAGGTAATCGCTTCTTCTCACAGTCATGTTCGCTGAGCAGAAAATGTGAGATGGTCTGGATCCTCTACAGAAGCGAATCACTAGAGGGAAATACTCATCTTGTCATGGTTATTGAACCAAGACTCTTGGGCACATCATTTGAGAATCATTTATTCTTGGCGATCCTTCTGCTGGAGTTTATTGCTACAGTTTCTAGTCAGGATCATAAAAATTGTGTATTTTTTGCCTTTGGCCGCCGTAGTCGGATCTTGGAGGTTATTCGTAGAAAGTTAAAAGGAGGCAATATTCATTTGCGGAGAAATGTCGTGATAACTGCGCGCCCTCATGCTTGGTTCCTTGGAGATTTCAACCAAGCCTTCGATCTTAACTTCAGAAGATCAACCTCAAAAGGCTCATTCAAGTTAGAAGGATACTTCTCTTCAGGTGATCACGGGTAGCTAAGGACTCCCGACCGATGTCAAAGAAATCAGAGGTGGCGCCAAAGTTGTCTCTCTGATCTGCAATCAAGAACCTTCCCTTGTATTCGAAGATTTCAATGATCATTCTCGAGAATACACAATGCTCAGGAATGAATTTTCTGGAAACGAAATTATTCTCAGTATCCTTTGTTGTGTTGAACGACGGGATCTAGAAATACGGGTTCTGTGGCTGGTTAAATCGAGTTTGGAAATATCAGCCAGAGCCGAAGGCTCGACCTAATTGAATTTCCCTTTCATCAGCTGTCTCTATTTTCATATTCAAATTGGAGTCTAAAGAGCATGAGGAAACATTACTGGAGTATAGAGGGCCAAGCATGCTAGCCGAAAAGAGAAAATTCCAATTATGATGTAGGCTAAGAAGTGCTTGTCATGGAATTCTTCTCTACCTCTGTTATACCATCAGAGATTAGAAGTGTGACTTCTTGTTAACATCATTTGGAATCCTATGATGATGAAGAATTCAGAGGCAAATCTGAGTGGTGTATTTGTCATGTCTCAGTTTTTGTATCATGAAATCTATGTGTAGAGGCCTGTTGCTGGTAAAATTATGTGACCTTCAGTTGTGGATGATGCTGGTGTAAGTTCTCTTAAGAAACATCGCTCAGCTGAGGTCTCACTGCTGTTTTAGCTACTCCTTTCGGACATTGGATCTGACCTTGGGACAGATATGACCCGAAAAGCATTCTGATTTCAACAAGATAAGTATCTTTTTATTGTTTATACTTGTTTTGAAATCTAGGGCTAAATTTCAGTCTGCAGAGTTGTGCAAATCTGATGTCATTTATTTGATTGTTTATGTGTTTTATCTTGAATAGTGTTTCAACAAGGTGGGATGAGACCCTTTGGAGACACCATTCATTGTGAGTTGTTTCATGCTAGATTTCTGAGTGTGACTCAGAAATGATGATTGTGATTGGTTGATCACATCATTATCGTTCTCTATATGCATGGACTGTGATAGAGCCTTGACTCCTTGAGAAGTCTGGTTCTACATTCTGACTCTCTAAAATGCTTGCAGTTCACTATTCTAGGAGCAAGAAGGTGATGAGAGATTGCATAGTGATGAAAAGCTTGAGGCATCTAATGCCGACCAAAGAAATGATCAAGAATGAAGTTACATCTTGCAGCCATGGGACTGAGTTGGTGGCTAGAGGGAGTTCACTTCCAGAAGTCCTCCTTGCAATCTCTGAAGCAGGGGTCAAGAGGGAGTTTTGTAACTCACTAAGAAGAAGTGAAGATTACTGTATTGCAAAGCTAGGTGCTAAATCCTTAGAAGATCCCTTCAGCTACTGAGATCAGAATTGCTCAAGAAAGTCATCTGGATTTGTCATTGGTAGCTCCACAAACCTATTCAGAATAGTGAGATCTGGGATGAGGTCGAGGAGGACTATCCTAAACTCTCTACAGTACCAGAGGTGTGCGCTGGAAAACATTTATCTAAGTCAAAGTGTTGCAGGCAATCTTGGACGAAGAGGTCAGAAGGTTGATGCAAGTGCTTGAAGATTCAGAGGGAGCCTGCTAAGCCTGAAGAAGATGGTAATCTTGTTGCAACAAAGCATATCATGAGATACTTGCGTGGCACAGTTGGATATGGATTGAGATATTCTTCAATTTGGGATCTGCTATGATATCCTGGTGCAGCAGGAAGCAGTCATCCGTGGCATTGAGTACAACCGAGGCAGAGTATATTGCAGCTTGTATGGCAACTCAAGAAGCAATGTGGCTTCGTAAGCTCCTTGCAGGATTATTTGGGCAATCAATGGAGCCTACTATCATTCATTGTGATAATCAGAGTTGTGTGAAGCTATCTGTCAATTTTGTGTTCCATGACATAACCAAGCATGTTGAGATCAAGTACCACTATATCAGAGATATGGTACTGCGGAGGCTATACAGTTGAGGTATATCAGCACTGATGAGCAGACGATAGACTTTCGAGATAAGCTTGGTATGGTGGAGAATCCAGCCTTAACTGAGAAAGAGTCTCAGTATCAATGAGCCTGATTAATGCATTTTCCTCTGAGACGGAGGAATTTGAGGTGCAAGCCCTTGTTAATGCATTTGTCTTTGAGAGAGATTTGAGGTGAAAGCCCTTGTTTCCACCCTCTGAGAGAGTAATGGTGGATGTCATGTGTGTGACTCCATGACATATTTTGTACTTGTGTTTCACCCTTTGGGAGAGCCATGGTGAAAGTCATGTTGAGGTGACAACATCACGCAAGTGATGAACACTTGTACACACCATAGTATGGTTGATATCGTGTTGAGGCGATATCTAATATCACGATGAGGTGATATTCTTCTTTTCACTCATGGTTGTAGCCATAGTGATAGACATCACAATGAGGTGACTTGTCTTGTGCAACTGGAAGTATCCTCCCTAGCTGAGAGGGAGTGTTGATGTTTATATTCAGCTTCAGTCATATTCTTCCAGTACATTATTTGTTCTTAATTGTATAAATTAAATAATAGCTTGAGAGCTATTTAATTTATAGAGCTCATATTCTTAATTGGCACGAGTTCATATATGTGCCGACTTTCTTCTCATTGGTTGCGTCCAAATGAAAAGGCATTATTGGAGGCCGACTTGAAGACTTGTGAAGAAGCACATGTTTCTATGAGAGGTCAACCTCTTGTTATTGCATTTTATAATATCTCTATGTCAGCCGACTTTGTTCTTGAAGAGTTGCGTCTCTTCTATCATTTGATATATATATGACTTCATCTGTTCACAAATGACCATCCATTTCATTCACACTTCAGTTCATCCTCATACAGTTCAAAGTTCATCATATGCGTATCCATTCAAGAGCAATCTGAGATTTATATAGAAGGCTGAGATAATCATTAGAGAGTTGTATTCATTCAGTCTGTATTCACTTCAGTCTGTGATGCTGTGTGCTGGCCTTTTGAGTGGCCTATTGTATATGTATCATTCATTTTGAAGACTCAATAATATAAGAGATATTATTGGCTGGGTTTTTCTCCCTCAAGAGGAGGGTTTTCCCAGGGTATCTGCTGTGTATTGTGTTGTGTTCTTGAATTAATTTCTGTGCATGCAAATCTGATCATATAAACTAACAATAATAAGTGGAGAAGCCTCAAAACTGCCTCCACTTATGGGGTGAATAGTGGGAGTTGAGAGATCAACAGGGACCCGTCAGTTCCAGACAACTGACTATGCTAAAAAGACAAAACATGTTCGTCAAATAAGTCAATCTATCAAAACTAACACAGGAACCTCTCTATCGGAAGTATAAAGTGAAACAAGGAACAAAGGCCAAAATGGCAATACTAGCCACAAATCCTTCAACCATCGGTTCATCAAGGATCTTAATGGAGCCGTAGGATTTATGTGAGTATTTAGAAAGACACTATTGCCATCATACGATAGTCACCATGTCTAGGATGCATGTTGTCGGGTAGTACATGAAGAGATGTCGATAGTCAAGGTCTTTATCGGGCTCTCTCCTATACGTGACTTAACCAATTCTACGAACAATAACCTTAATTCACAAACAACGATTGGTGTTAATGAAGGGCATAGATGTGTCAAAAGGTAGGAATTAGAATTAATTAAGAATAGACGTGATGAAGGGACGTCTTTGTCCCAAGAGACACAATCACTACGCCAAACTTCAGAGTATAAATAATCACGAGGAATCAATGAGAATAAGCAGAGAGTAGGAGGAACGTATAGGCTGCCTTCATCGTAGAAATTAGAAGGAGACACATAGGGAGCAATTAAGGTGAGAGTTCTCACTAGCTTTAATGCTTGGTTTCTGCAATCCGTCATGATTATGCTGCATCGATTAGGTCACATATGATATTCCATCTGCACTCATGAACCCTGTGGGTGCTCATGATATGTTTAAAACCATTATCTCCTAATAGATCAGAACCTAGGAACCATTCTCTTGGTTACTGGCAGATTGTATAGTCCAGAAACAAAGGATCGGACTCAGGAATTATCTCTGCAGAATAGTGACTGACTTGTATAATTATTGGCGCCCTTAGACCACACTGATATTAGCCTGTAGACGACATTGATAAAGGACTATACAGAATAGACACATATATCTGGACACTAACTCACTTGCTACTATCCTTTAAGGAACATGTATGCATATATTGCACTAAACTATATCATAGGACTGCACTTACCTGTAGGCGGTGATGATTACTTAATGTTATTTCATTTATTTACTGCACATTGGCAAATTATTATATTATGTTGTATATTTTAGTTGAACTCTCTTCAATGATATCATAAGTAGAAATGGAAGTAGATCAATGATGACTGCATTAGATAAGACTGTCTGTAAATATGATTGTAACCTTGTCAGGAGGAGTGAGCCATGCCTTAAGTGGTTCGTCTAAAAACCTCACCCAGGTTCCTCCCTACAGGCCCAAGGCAAGGGTTGGGCAGTCTGCCCCACAAGCCCATTGCAAGGGTTAGGTCATGGAGGGGTGAGGGTCCCACCTAGGCTTTCTGCCCCACAGGCCCAAGATACGTATTGGGCCTTGGAAGGTGGTAGACCGTAGGCCCCTTAAGGGTTCCCCTCTCCTGGTGGGATGAATGATACTTCTTGTGTTTTCCTAATCTGCAATTATTGTTATGACTGATTTTGAGATGCTAGGTATTAAAGCTAACATACAGTGTGGTGGAAATGAATGTTTGGTGTTGTGGCAGCATTGTGAGTAAGGGCTTAATTCTCGAACCGCCAACTACTTTAGAGCCAAGCCAGGAAGGGGACATCATAGTGGTATCAGAGCACCTTTCTTGCCATCCCGTGGGAAATCATGAAAACCTACCACCGAAGGGGCTCTAGGAATAATGACCTTGAAAATTACCTTATGAGTGATCCACTAAGAGATGAGCTTAGGGCCTTCATGGAGAATAGTGAGAAGAGAACCCAAACCTTAATGAAACAAAATGAAAAAACCTGCCAAGCCTTACTTCAAGCCCTCCAAAACCTAAGTAACAATCATGCGAATGAGGCAAACTCTAACCACTCCGAGAACAACCTTACCACACCTTCACGGAACACAAGTTATAGACCCACCCGACCCTTTTTCTTGCCAAATGAAGAACCCATAAAAGGAAGCAATGCCAATAGTTCCCCGGTCAAAAGCGTTGATGAGATCTTGGCAGCCTATTATAGGTTGGAACCTGAAATGAGGGAGCTTGTGTCATTTAAGGACTATTGCAAAGCCAAACAAAGAGACAACCATAGAAGGGAGAGGAATGACTCAACCAATAAAGAACTCAAGAATAGGATCAGCAAATTAACCATTCCCAACTTTGATGGAGAAGGCAAGACCACTGCCCAATCATGGGTTCAAAAATTAGATACCTACTTATCTTTAAGCCCAATGACAGAAGCAAATGCCATCAAGTTTGTTGTTCTACACCTAACCGGGATGGCCCATGATTGGTGGCATCATGGTCTCATAACTCAAGGCCATGAACAAGTTACCTCCTATGATGACTTTACCCAAAGATTGATAAAAAGATTTGACCAAAGGCACCCAAAATGGTACTTTAGGGAACTCACACGACTAAGGCAACAAGGCACTATAGAAAATTACGCCATCGAGTTTCAGAAGTTAGTAGTCATGGTCCCTAAAATTTCCCAAGTGAGGCTCACATTTTTGTTCATAGAGGGCCTAAGGGGATCGATCAGAAGCATGGTGGGTGCATTAGAACCCACCCGCCTAGATGAGGCTATTTAGAAGGCTATGAAATACGAAGAAAATGGGCCAAGGGACAAACCCAAAAACTTTACCTCATCACCCAAACCCCCTCCTAGAGAAGGACCTAGAAAGGAAGATTCACGAAAGACATGTACATACTGCAATAAGAACTGGGATTGTGATCATATGTGCAAAACAATGGAGGACTTAAAAAAAAAAGGGTTATGTTTTAAATGCCAAAATCCATGGGGGCATGAGCACAAATGCAAAGGCCGAGCTTACAAGTTAGAAGCAAGCCTTGAGGGAGAAAGCAAAGAACACCCAAGCAAGAAACCTAGATACAAGGGAGGAGATCTCAAGGGTATCCAATCAAAAGAAGTAGAGTCCATAAACAGATGGAGCTTTGTGGAGGAATGAAATTAAATGGTGAAGACAACCATACACCCTCAAGTTTCCCCCCCAATAAGAATTATAATATATCAATGACCCCTTTGGTTCTTTATCAAAACATATAAACTTCTTCATCGAACATTACTCTAATCCTTTTCTTAAGTTCTAACCTTGTGGTTAAAAGATATCTATGACATCGAAGGGGATTCGAAATTGGACACTGAGACATATTTAAAAAATACTAAAGATTTTGATATCATTATAATTATAATTATCAAAAAGACAATATTATAATTATAAAATATAGATGTTAATGACTTAAATATTATAATATCGAAAATATATAAAATTAATATAGAACACGCTCACTATAATTACGATTATCAAAATAATAATATAATTAAGAATATAAATATTAGCCATTTAAATAATAAAATAAATATTAAAAATATATATAAATGCGATATGGAGCACAAACACAAAACAATATTTATCAAACATAAAGTTATAACTAATAGGCAATTATGATCATGTTAATATAATGGGACACTACAGAGATTTAAAAGACTCGGGCATATGCAAAGAGGATCAAACGAAGACATTGTGAGTTACGGGAATCCCCTCAAAGGATTGCTTGGTGATGGAGAGTTGTTGAGAGCTGATGATATTGGAAGAAGCCGATATTCTTTTTAGACATCCTGTTGCAACATATGGGAGCAGATCAAATTGAATGCTGGAGTGATAGGTTTGGGAAGGAGTAACGGGTAAAGCAAGAGCCCGATAATGAGTATTTTGGAGGCTTGAAACAAATCGAAGGCTGAAGACATTTTACTGCCAATATAGATTGAAGGGAAATCAACCATATAATAAGTGGAGAAGCGTTAGAACTACCGCCTCTTATGGGGTGACTAGTGGGAGTTGAGAGATCAATAGGGACCTGTCAGTTCCAGACAACCGACCATGCTAAAAAGACAAAACATGGTCTCTAGATAAGTCAATCTATCAAAACTAACACAAGAACCTCTCTATCGGAAGTATAAAGTGAAACAAGGAACAAAGGCCAAAACGGCAATACTGGCCACAAATCCTTCAACCATCGGTTCATCAAGGATCTTAATGGAGCCGTAGGATTTATGTGAGTATTTTGAAAGACACTATTTCCATCATACGATAGTCACCATGTTGAGGATGCATGTTGTCATGGAGAGTTGTTGAGAGCTGATGATATTGGAAGAAGCCGATATTCTTTTTAGACATCCTGTTGCAACATATGGGAGCAGATCAAATTGAATGCTGGAGCGATAGGTTTGGGAAGGAGTAACGGGTAAAGCAAGAGCTCGATAATGAGTATTTTGGAGGCTTGAAACAAATCGAAGGCTGAAGACATTTTACTGCCAATATAGATTGAAGGGAAATCAACCATATAATAAGTGGAGAAGCGTTAGAATTGCCGCCTCTTATGGGGTGACTAGTGGGAGTTGAGAGATCAATAGGGACCCGTCAATTCCAGACAACCGACTATGCTAAAAAGACAAAACATGGTCTCTAGATAAGTCAATCTATCAAAACTAACACAAGAACCTCTCTATCGGAAGTATAAAGTGAAACAAGGAACAAAGGCCAAAACTGCAATACTGGCCACAAATCCTTCAATCATCGGTTCATCAAGGATCTTAATGGAGCCGTAGGATTTATGTGAGTATTTTGAAAGACACTATTTCCATCATACGATAGTCACCATGTCTAGGATGCATGTTGTCAGGTATTACATGAAGAGATGTCGATAGTCAAGTCTTTATCGGGCTCTCTCCTGACTTAACCAATTCTACAAACAATAACCTTAATTCACAAACAACGATTGGTGTTAATGAAGGGCATAGATGTGTCAAAAGGTAGGAATTAGAATTAATTAAGAATAGACGTGATGAAGGGACGTCTTTGTCCCAAGAGACACAATCACTATGCCAAATTTCAGAGTATAAATAATCACGAGGAATCAATGAGAATAAGCAGAGAGCAGGAGGAACGTATAGGCTGCCTTCATTGTAGAAATTAGGAGACACATAGGGAGCAGTTAAGGTGAGAGTTCTCACTAGCTTTAATGCTTGGTTTCTGCAATTCGTCATGATTATGCTGCATCGATTAGGTCACGTATGATATTCCATCTGCACTCATGAATCCTATAGGTGCTCATGATATGTTTAAAACCATTATCTCCTAATAGATCAAAACCTGGGAACCATTCTCTTGGTTACTGGTAGACTGTATAGTCCAAAAACAAAGGATCAAACTCAGGAATTATCTCTGCAGGATAGTGACTAACTTGTATAATTATTGGCGCCCTTAGACCACACCGATATTAGCCTGTAGATGACATTGATAAAGGACTATACAGAATAGACATATATCTGGACACTCACTCACTTGTTACTATCCTTTAATGAACATGTATGCATATATTGCACTAAACTATATCATAGGACTGCACTTACTTGTAGGTGGTGATGATTACTTAATGTTATTTCATTTATTTACTGCACAATGGAAAATTATTATATTATGTTGTATATTTTAGTTGAACTCTCTTCAATGATATCATAAGTAGAAATGGAAGTAGATCAATGATGACTGCATTAGATAAGACTGTTTGTAAATATGATTGTAACCCTGTCAGGAGGAGTCAGCCATGCCTTAAGTGGTTCGTCTAAAAACCTCACCCAGGTTCCGCCCCACAGGCCCAAGGCAAGGGTTAGGCAGTCTGCCCCACAGGCCCATAGCAAGGGTTGGGCAATCTACCCCACAGAGCCATTGCAAGGGTTGGGTCATGGAGGGGTGAGGGTCCCACCTACGCTTTTTGTGCCACAAGCCCAGGATATGGGTTGGGCATTGGAAGGTGGTAGATCGTAGGCCCCTTAAGGGTTCCCCTCTCCTAGTGGGATGAATGATACTTGTGTTTTCCTAATTTGCAATTATTGTTATGACTGAATTTGAGATGCTAGGTATTAAAGCTAACATACAGTATGGTGGAAATGAATGTTTGGTGTTGTGGCAGCATTGTGAGTAAGGGCTTAATTCTCAAACTGTCAACTACTTTAGAGCCAAGCCAGGAAGCCGACATCACATGTTGTTGTACTGGCATTTATTGCGGGCATTTAATGACTGAAAGTCTATAAATAGCAGGTTCTGACGAGTCATTTTCACCGACATTCCTTCTGAAACATGTCTAAGCTCCTACTTTCGCCTCCTCTGCGCCTGCGTGATCCCTTTGTTGTACGAGCTCTGTTGCCTTCAGTTTCTTCACGAATTTTGTCAGGTCTGCTAGATAGGTTCTCCGCCGCGGCCCATGTCATGGTTTTTTGTTGATTTTCGCAAAGTTATCAAAATTTTGAAGAGGAAAAACCCTAAAAATAGTTAGAAGTCTTCATTTTGCACAAAACCCATATGTTAGAATTTGAAAATTCTTAGAAAATGGACATGTTAGAACCATGCAGAACCTGGGGCCTCCGTCGCTATTGTTGAGCCAGGGCTGTTGAGACCTTGCGGCCCGCAAGCCCCTCAGCGCCATTACCTCAACTATTCAAACGACAAACTTTAAACTACGGTTGTTACCTTTAGTAGGCCCGCTCATACGGATGGACGCCACCTCCTCGCTGTTTCCGTTGAAAGAATGAAACACCTAAGTTAATGAGGAGTCCTTAGAGAGTTTGCGGGTCCATCGGTGTAGGTTTCTGCATGCGGATGGCCCCTTTATCTCGCTATCTTCAACGACTGCCTCGCTCTGACCTTCTGGCTTGCGGACTCCATGGGGTCTTTGTCCGCCATCCAATTCATCACTAACTCCTCCTGTGGGCCAACCGGTGCGGGTTTTCGTCGTTGCTAAACTATGAGGCCCTTAGTTCCTCTCGCTAGGTGGGCCACACACTGTCTGCTTCCGTTTGACCCTTCTGAGTGAAACGCCTAAGTGTGAGCCCTTTGCGGACTTCTGTCTGCGGACCGCACATCTCCTTTTGCTGTGATGAACGGCTGAGGTGTCCCGTTCGTCCACCTTGTAGACTTCGCACCAACCCCATCCCTTTGAGCCCCGAGAATGAGAACAACCAAGTGTGTTGTCGCCGCCATATGTCCGTCGTTTCATACGGCCAATGATCTCCACCCTTTTGCCTTGCGGGCCCCAATGCTGGCTTATCTTCGAGTATTCATCAAAAATTACTAAGTAAAGCTCTGGTGTGGGTGATCCAGTGCGAGTGGCCACCTGTGGGCCGCTGTCCAGTTTTCGCCAATTTCAAATAGCCAAGCCAAGCCTGCCTCTCGCCAAGTGGAACCCGACCCATCTTTTGTCGTCCAACCAACCGTTAGTGAATAGTTCATGCCAATGACTTTTGCGGATTTGACAGTGTAAACCGCCGCCTGCGGGCCGCCGTCCCATCTCCGTCTTCTCTAAGCGGCCGCCACCTAGCGTCTTCCTGCAGGTCCCTACTTGCACCCAGTTGAATGACTTGAACTTTGAAGATGAACCAAAGCCGACCTTCCTGTCTGCGGGTCCCGCGATGCGGGATTCCTTCTACGGGATTCCGCCTCACCAGCACCATTCCAAACG
This sequence comes from Sequoia sempervirens, assembly GCA_007258455.2. Lineage (NCBI taxonomy): Eukaryota > Viridiplantae > Streptophyta > Pinopsida > Cupressales > Cupressaceae > Sequoia > Sequoia sempervirens. Next base: position 95,312,559 of record VDFB02353493.1, on the reverse strand, counting down.
ACAGTCCCTAATGGCCAAGACACCACCTACACCCACAACCTTTGGACCCGCATGCCAAAACGATTGAGTTATCATTTTCAAGACCTCACGAACAATCAAACCCATGTGTCCAAATGACTTAACACCTTGCTAGGCCCCATCATAATGTGGAAATGTTGATGTGGGTGGCTCAATGCGGGCCGCCGTGCCCTCTTCACCGTCTGCTTGCAGCTTCCTACAAAACGGCCGCCAGCTTAGGGAAATCCGCATCCCTGGGCCCGCATTGCTATATCTTCCTCGAATGAAAGGAAAATGATGATCTGTGATGAATGTTATGATCCTTAAAAAGATGAACTACTTGATCTAACATTGATTTTGCAGGATTTTGCTAACACTCCCTTTATTTTATATATGAACATGCTTATTGCGTCTTTGCTTGCAGGATTTATGGAATTAGATGCAAGACCATCGGGGGTGTCCGCAGAAAAGGAAAAGGGGAAGAAGACTGCCAAGGCACCAAGAGGGAAGGAAGACAAAGATCAGATGAAATACAAGTTCCATAGAACCGAGGTCACCTCCAAGGTTACCATAGAATGGGATACAATTACAGATACAAACCTAGGGCATATTGATATAGATGAATTCAAGCAAAGGGTCATTATCAACCCCACCACAAAAAATGCCAAGAAGATCAAAAAGAGTGGCTTGGCCAAGGCAGTCGGTTTCTCGCCCGCTTTTGTGGCTCCAGAGTTGGTGATGGCTTGCAAGGAGGCTTATCAAGAAAATACCAGAAGAATCGTTGATCGCGAGGGCAAAGTGTTGGCTGACCTATCAGCCAAGTCCATAGGAAGAACGTTCAACATCCCCACCTTTGACCCTATGGACGAAACTACCAAGGAATATGCAGAAAGTATGTGGAAGGTCGACCCCTTGAAATGCAAGAAATTAATCAACCAACATTGGCTAAAAAAGAAAAGGGGCAGCGCGAACAAGGTACCCCAAGAACTCTTCAGGAGTGACTTCTATGAGGACTACCATGACTTGGTAACTTTGCCAAGCAGAGTCATGGGCATTCCTACTGCGGCCTACTTCCAAGAATGAATGTTCTACTTTATAGAAGAGCTCATTTGAGGAGAGACCAAGTTCAATTGGGCAGGGATGATCAGTGCGACCTTGCATGAGCAGTTTGTAGTGGTCAAGAAGACCTCGCAGTTTTACATGACTTCTTACTTGGTCTATTTGCTAGCTAACCCAGTTCCATACAGAGGCCTATTTGTGGCACATAGCCCAACACCAGGAAGGGAGCTGAAAGTCTATGACAGATATCCATAGCCCCAATATCAAAACTTCAAGAAAGATTACTGCAAGGTGAACGATGCCTTTATCGAGCACATCATCAGACTCCTCGGAGGGGACTTCGAGAGGAGAGTTACAGTGCCCATGCATTCATCCACCGGTTTGGATTCTTATTCATACAATTCCCAAAGTTCACCTATATCAGGACAAGGCTTCTCCGAGAGGCCATACAAGCTGCCCAAATATCCAAATGACCAGCTGATCTTGTTAGAAGTCTGTAGGCAGTTGCAGCACGCACACACACTCCTAAGTGACAAACATAGGCCAGGCATCTCCTATCGTCTCACCTTCAGCCAGGGTATGTATGCTCTTCTCGCGTCCCAATGTGCGGAGTACTCTGAGAAGGAGATCATTGAATATAACTTGGAGCTTTACACTGCCCGGCCAAGGATGGATCCATATGGAAAATTGAAGAAAATGATCGGGAAAGAATATGCCCACTTGCACAATATTGAAGACTTCTAGGCTAATTGCGGAGATGACAAGGAGGTGCGCATGAGGCACTATATGCGCATGACTGCCTACTTTGTCAAGACAGTCAAACTATTTCTAGTGCCGGATCAAATCGTCGAAGAAGAGAATACCGTCATAGATCCGAGGTTTGACGCAGCTGCCAACTTGCCCCTCCCCTTGATTGATTGGAATGAGGAAGAGGTCAATGACCTTGATATTTTGACCAAACCAATAGAGCACAGAACCAAACAATGGATTGATGGGAAAATTGCTTAGCTAAAGCTTCAGGGAGTAACTCTGATCTATGGTGAGCTTGAAGATGAGCTTGAGAGTGAAACTGACAGTGAGACCGCTGCTACCTTAGCTGGAGAGACTCCAAAATCTCCTCCCACCACCAGGTCAAAGAAAAGAAAGGAAGTATCAGAGTGCCAATCGAAGCATAAAGTATATTCAAGGAAGGCCTTGGAGGGTGAGACCTCCAAGAAAGCGAAGAAATCAGGCGGATTCTCTGAGATGCCCACAATCCAAGAGGATCCACTCCACGAAGGAGAGGAAGAAGAGGCCGAGCAACCAAAGTCTCCACCTGTCGCCTCTACTCTTGTTGCCACCATCACTGCCACTGCTGTCACTCCTCCACTGACATCTCAAGCATTGCTTACTTCCTCTTCGCTTGTGGTGGACATCTCAATTCACCTTGCCTCCGCCTCACCAACTACACCCATTATGGTGAGAGATTCTTCCTTTGCAACCACTTCTCCACTCTCGTCTTCCTCGATGTCCCCATCAGTTGCAGTTCCTTTGGCCTCTACAACAACAATGCTCACCCTCACTCTCCCAGAGGCCTTTGCCCGACACATGCAGAACATAACTATGGAGCTCTCTACAATACTAATGAACCTCGCAGTGCAAGCTGCCTTAGCTCAAGCTGTTACCGGTCTCCCTGTCCCTCCTCCAACAGAACCACCCAAGATGGAGGCGACAATGCAAATTTTTGAAGAGCTAGAAAGACAAGAGAGGGAGGCAACTAAAGAAATGGATGAAGAATCTGAGGATGACTACCATGAGCATCCAGAGCATCAACACTTGGTCATTGATGAGGTAGCCTATGAAGAGGAAAAGGCACAATCCTCAAAGGAAGATATTGAAGATCTAGGTGCAAAATACATAGTGGAGACTTTCGACCAAGAACTCGAGGAAGAATTGACCTGGAAACTCAAGGATGTCAGAGAAGAAGTTGAAGGGCAATCCTCTGATGAAAAGAAGGAAACGGATGAAGATATGGAGGTATCTACGGAGCCTCCAACCAAGGGACAAGACAAAAGCCCCAGTCATGATGAAGAGATGCCTCCCACAAGGGAAGAAGGAGAAAAGAAAGAGGAGAAGAAAGAAGAAGATAATCCTAAAGAAGAGGCTGAAATAAGAAGAAGCTCTGAAGCAGAACGTCATATAGAGCTTGGGAAGGAAGAAGAAGAAAAGGCATCTGAAGGGGAAGATAGCCCCAAAGAAAACATAGCTACTACTGAGTCACAAGAGGAAAAGGCCATATTCATCTGTGACTCAGATGAAGAGGACGAAGATAAAACAGAGCAGGAAGCGCTGAGCCACAAAGAAAGGGAGATCCAACATACTCAAATAGAGGAAGGTGATCATGAATCACCAAAGGAGGAATCTCAGATGCTTGAGTGGCTAGAAAAACAACTGTAGAAGAAGACTCCCACCCCCATGGACCCCAAAGGAAGGCTAGAAGCTATTCTGGCAAGAGCTCAGATAGGAGCAAAGAAGGAGAAGAAACCAAGGATCCAATCCCATATCACAATGGATGCATCGGGATCGAGGACAGTCCAAATTGCTACTCCTGTGATGGATAAAGGGGGAGTAAGCTACAGTATCTCCACTATTGACTTGGGGACAGCCACAAGGGAACAAAAGATTGATCATCTCTAGGGATCTGTCGCCACGATTGTGCACCAAATGAATAAGGATCAATCCTCCAAGGAGGAGTTAAAGGCACAAGTGGCAGATCTTACAGTCTATATACAACAATGGTCTTCTGTTGAGGAACTACCCACAACATCGTCGGCCACTCCTCTACTACTTTCGAAGGATCACATCAGTAAATTGGAAAGGAGAAAGAATTGGACTAAGGCCACCAAAGACTGGTTTTGGCAAGTAATTTACAACGGAGATATGGGCATTGGCCACGCCGTTAGAACAGTCAATAAGTTTCGGGAGGTACAAAAACAGCTTGAAGGCGCGAAGAAATTTTGTACTGACTTCCTGGAGCTATATAGAATTACGTACCCTAAACTCGAGGCTATCCTCAAGATGCCTAAGAGAACCTGGGAAAAGGAGCTGGCACTGGCAAAGGATGACCATTGGCTTGTTGAGACGTGGAAATTGGGCCTTGATCATAGAAGAGAAGTCTTGGAGCGGGTGCTCCATGAAGTGGAGCTCGACCTAGATTGGGTTAAGGAACACCGGACAACCTATGAAGAATATTTGAAGCTTATGACAAACTACGACATGCTCGTCGTCAAGCTGGATCTTGAGAAGATAAGGCCATATTTCCATAAGAAGATGGAGAATGGAGCCACAAATACACTAATGCCAGATTTTATGGATTTTGCCACTCGAGCCTTCACCCAATCAGAGCAAGCAATCAAGAATATCAAGAATACGCCGAAATGTAACAAGGATTGGGAGCTAATTACTAGTAGATCCAAAAATTGAACTTCCAATTGCTTCAGTCTGACATAATGGAATGGAATAAACTTCAGGCATTGATTGGCAAGTTCATGGGGTACGCCACTGTGAAAAAGAATGAAGGAAAGCCAGTTATTGATGATGAGTTCCTCACTATGTAGTTGCAGCAGAGGCAATCAGCTAGAAGACAAAAGTGCTACAGTACCAAGCACTAGAGGACAAAATAGGCTAGAAGACAAGAATGTAATTTTAAATTGTAAAATATTGAGGGGTAGGTGAAACCTTAATTTGTAGTGAATCTTGGCCACACAGTGAGATTAAATCTTGGCCATTCATTTTGTTTTTTGAGAACTATACATAGGGGGTCTCCTCTCATTTTCAAGAGAGAGTTGAGTTGTTGTAAAGACATGCTGTTGAAATTCTAATAGAAATTCATTGATTTTGGTGGATTCTTGAGTTTTTTTCATGTTTCATGATTCTTCTCCTCATGGTTAACAAATTTGAGTAGATTTACTTTTCTGTTCTATGTGTTTTACATGCTTTAGTAGATTAGTTAATGTTGTGCATTAATGCTGAAGAATTCTGCTGTGTTGATGCCCTTCCTTGTTCATGCTTTTTGCTGTTTATTGATGATAAATAACAGTGTAAAGCTAGTCTGAACATACTTTGATTGCTGCACTTAAACTTCATCTTTTATTCATGTTTCATGGTCAATGAATGATTGAAAATCTGCAGACCTTAGAAGATTGCACTAGTTTCATGAGACTGTTAGCTGATTTGGTTAAGTGGAACTTAGTTTCAAGAAGCTTGTCCACTGTAGCATCCTCCATTATCACTGTTCATTGGTAGTTTTAGTCTAGGAACTTCTTCCTTCCCCTTCCCTTTTGACCTTTTTTTTGAAATAGTGATTTAGGCAAAATTCAGGCATCATTGTAAAGCCAAATCTGATGATGAAAGTGGAGTTTTAGACTGTTGTTTTGAACTTGCAGCAATTACACATCAACTCTAACACCTCAAGAACTCCATTCAAGGAACCAATCTTTTCAACTTAACATACATAAGGCTGCCCTGTGATTACCAGCAAATCACATCAACCAACTGAGATATTCCAAGCAAGTCATGACCTAACACTCGAGAGACTTTGGGGTAGTTTTTTGCAACTTGTTTGTAGAAGATTGCCTTTCAAGAGAGGTGATGCACTTATGCATTACCTGTGTTGAGAAGTGCTAAAACACTCATCAACAAGGAGCAGTGCTCTTTCTTTAGAGGTTTGGGAGGTTCCTTATCCACCTTTAGCTTTCTTTACCAGAGGTGTTTGGACATTTTCCTTAAAGAGGTTGTCATTCTTAGACATGGAAAGTTATAGGGCATCTCTGAGGCTACCTTATTTTTAATTCTATCTTGGATATTAGGGGTGTTATGTGTCCCTTGAAGTCATCTAGTCCACACACAAACAATGATAGATAGTGAAATGGAATCTCTTTCCATCTGCGTCTACAAGGATATCCCAGTCCTCTTACTCACATGGTAGGTGTGATATATCTATACTATTTAGTGCCATGAACCTTCTAGTTTCCCTCCTCATCAGCTTGGGATACAAATGCAGGCCTTGTCAAAAAACTTTAAATTTTGTTTTGAGATCTTTACAAGGAGGCTTATAGAACATGTTAGTATAACCTCTCCCTCCTCATAACCTCTGAAAAGACTTGCACGTTGGCTGTAGTCAATTTATTACAGTTAGCTCCTTCTGCCAGACATTTACTAAACTAATATTCAAAGTGATCCCAACATTCAAGCTTTAATTTTTTTCAATACAAAATATTATACCAAAAATTAATAGCCTTGAAAATCTGAAAACAGGGAAGCAGGAACTTGCTGGTAGGAGTATATTGGTGAATTGAAGCAGACAGCTCGATAGTCTAGACAAAGGCAGTCAGAGTCTCAAACTATTTGAGTGTCCTTGAATTTTGGATTCTCTGTCTCTTCTTTTAGGTAACCTCAGCTTTTCAATTCCCATATAAATTTAATAGGTGATTAAATGATTCAGATTTTCTTCTTTTTTTTTTCTTTTATCAACTTACAATTAATAGTTAGTGAAGCACAAGATATCCGCTAATTCATACCCATCTGAAATTTTTTGTGCCTTCTATTTTTTTCTGTTTTCCATGCCATTGAAATGCAGGAATTTGTAACATAATGTTCAAATTTTACCCTTTCTTCCTCTGAAAACTTTTCAAATCTCACCCCTTCTACCAAAAAGCTTTGAGAGATTATCAATTGAATTGAAAACTAATAGCTGAATTTTACTCTTCCAAATGAAAACATTTAAACAAGTTATAGTTTTGTGTCTTTTAGGTGGTTGTTTGCACTGCTACTTTTGATCTTCAAGCCAGAAGGTGACATTACTTTTACTGTACCATTTTAATTTTTAATAATGGAAAAAATTTCACCTAGATCCCATGAAAGAGAATCATTGATATTGAGCATTACCATAAAAATTTATTGAGAATGAACATGGATTTACCCTATGTTTATCTTTATTTGCAGGCCAGTACAAATCACCATTATCTATTCAAATTCATGCAGACAGGACAATTGCCAGGACAAAAAAGTGTTTCTACTAATAACATAGCAGAGTATCTACCATAAGGAAAAACATTGTAATGCTTGTGTATGGTTCTGTGCACTGATGAATCTGATGGAAGGTAACTATTCTCAAATTTGGCTAGCTAATCTTGTCTACTAAAATTATTTGATAGTGCTTGTTATAAAACAAATTTTCAAGTCTCTGTATGTAAGATGTGTCTTAACCATGGAGCCCTATTATAAGTTTGGTTGTGTATTCATAATTAGATTTTTTAAAAGATTTTTTGCTTAGAAGCTCCTTTCTATTAAATTTGTAGTGATTATCTAGAGTTTAAATTTAGGGTGGTGAAGAATTCCATTTGGTCAATATTATTAGTGAATCAATGGAAAAATGTTGTGTGGTCAGCAATTCCACCTATTCTATTATCATCTGCGTCTACTAACACTATCTCAATAAAGTTTCTACATCTGTTTCAATTTCCCCAGTGATTACCCATGTGATACCGTTTGTAACATGTGTCCTTGATTGAGTTTCCCTCAATCAGCAAGGACCATATTTTCTTACTGACTAGTACCCATTCTAAGTACATCCCAAAAAAGCTGCACCACCCTACAGATCCTTGTGACTGGAAAACAGTTTGTCCTACACTTAGATCTATGTTGACTTATCCATTAAGAAGTTGAATTCGCATGCAGTGCCATCCTGGAAAAGGGTCAAGTGCTTTAAAGAAAATTGATACAACCTAGAAATAATTTGTCCAATAGCAAGCTAAACTCTCACAAATTGACAACAAAGTTTTCAACATTAAGCAATTGTAGACCACATGGCGTTTCACAGAAGTATTGACTACAGAGATTCTAGAAACTCTTTCAATATTTACTGCTCATGCTGATAAGTATTAAGTGTTTGAACTTTTCTTCCATAGGCACTACTCCCAACCCAATGAGAACTTTGTTTCCACTCACAAGATGTGTGAGCTCTACATCTGATCGCAGATGAATAGGCCAGTAGTGGCCACAGCGTTTTGTAGATTCTGGACACCAAAGCTGAAATGATTTTGGAGTTGGGTTTGTTGTATTCAGCTTGGGTTAAAGACTTAAAATCATTTTCCAGTCAACTTTTGCAAGCAATGCAGAAACTTTGGCCTCACCAAGTTACAAAATTATGAGTGTTTTTTGTTCCTGTTTCAGCACAATCTCATAGCAATTGTGGATGAAACTCCAAAACAGGAAACGTTACAAAATTCTTACCATTGTACCAATTCTATAACAAGGGATTTTACATGCATTCTCAGCAAGCTGGACAACCTATTTCAATAAGCAGATTAGAATAATCTTGTTTACGGCTCCTACCAAAAGAGTTTGGACATTTCCCTCAGCCAACTCAAGACCTTGATGGTTTGTCAAATAAGTGTTTGGTTTTGTGGATTCATAAGTTCTCAAAGAAGCTTGATGAAAGCATAGAATGTCAGAAATGCTCCTCCACAACTGAAAACGTGATATTGGGTAATTTGAACTGGTGAGAGCTGAATGGGGGTACATTTCAGAATTGTAGAATGCTCTTCTCTAACTTATTATTGAAAAAATCTTCTGTCCCATTTTTCTCGAGTTCTATTCTCTATTCCTTTTTTACTTCCTGTTAGCTTATCAATGGTTTGCTTAGTTTCAGCAAATACCATAGCTTTTGCAGGCTAGCAAGTGCTTAATACCTGTCATTTATTCTTCAAATGATTGTTTTTTGTATTTTCACATTAGAATCTCATGTAATTAGGGCCAATTCACTTTTTTGAGTTACAACAAATTCCAAACCTTTTTTTCACCAAAAAAAAGATCTACTGGGGATACATATGAGAGGTAATTATAACTCTTAATGAATTCAATAAATGAACGGTTGTTTAGCTTTTGGTGAAGTTCAAAATTTGTAGTTAATTTTGATAGTATTTTTATGTACTACAAATTGCTTATTACACCATTTTTTCGAACTGCAGTCAGAATTCATGGCATGCGAATGTTAAATGAGAGGCTGAGAAGTATTCATATTAGATCCTTTGATGTGCCTACAACTGATGCATATTATAAAAAGTATTATGGAGATGAGAACAAAGAAATGCAATCTTACAATGGGAGACTTGACTGTTAGCATTGTAGATGACTATTGTTATGAATATAGAGTCTGACACAGGCATTGGGAATAAGTCATTTGATGGTCTCTCAGAATCTTTCCCATGGTGCTTTTATTTTTGTGCGATAAAGTTTTTCAAATGTTCAATATTCGTAAGTAGTGGAACATTTTCAAGATTTTTTGAAACAATCTTGCAATTGTTATTTTGGCATGAATGTTAAATTTCTTTTGTGAATTGACTGGTGTTTTTGAGAAGTCCATTTTTAAACAAAAGGAACTAGTGTGATATTTACACTTTTAATTTAATATTGTTGTAGAGCCAATCAGAAATAATTTAGAACTCATTTTAAGATGTTTCTTAATTTATTTTAATAAATTATTGATCAGACCCAGATTTTAAGTATTAAAGCTGTGGTTCTGTTCATGTGGAAAATTATGAAAGGAATTTCTGCACCAATGCAGGAGATGCACACCAATTCCAGTTCCACATGAGTGCAAAGTTTCTGTTTATTTGAGGCACTCCCAACACTATGAACAGGTACAATTCTTCAGAAAGTCAGCCTGCTTCAAACACTGAAGATTTATGTGCTAGTATATCAGAGCCAGCCCATGCTTGCCTGCTGCGAGTGATATAATACAATTACCATAGTAGCATTAATCAGGACTGATATTGACTTGGCAAACGAAAAGTATAATTGTAAATCAAGTAATTATAATTGTAAATCAAGTAATTGGGAAATTAATAAATGCTGAAAAATTCATAAAAATTAGGAAAAAATGGCATTTAAAAAAATTCCACTCCAAATAAATTGCATAGAGACAGAAAGTGAAACCAAATAAGTGTCTCAGACATGAAATATGGAATTTATTCGTTAATTTTGAGATTCCTGATTACAATGCATAGTACAGTCATATTTTGTTTCTAAGAGTAAGTATGAAGTTTGACTTCGAACCTAGAAATCAAATAGAAATTACAAAATACGAATTAGCAAAAGAGACTAGGAGCCTATGAAGCTATGATCCACTAGAAGGTAGATGTTGGAGCTCAAGCATCTTGGCTCATGTGCACTTGATTTCAGTCACATTCTTCAAATATCTCTTCTAAGATGGCAAGTCCTCGTATCATTAAATAGTGTCTCCTCATCTTTTGTGATTTATTTTGAGTCTAGATTAATCACATTAAGCGTGATCGATCGATCATCCTTGACACTCATTGATATTATCAAATTGAAAGCACAATTCTGTGACTTATAGTTGTGCACATTATGCAACAAATCTAAATTGACCTCATAAAAGTGACAACAATAATTAAAATTATGGGAGCATGTGGAATGGGAGAAAAGCAACAAACACTTTTTGAGAAATTTTGAATGGCAGCATTAGAAGTTTGTGCAGGGGAAATCATGAAGGACATTGCATCCTCATCCTTTGGTATGATAGTGGCAAAAAAGATCTAGGACAAAGGGCACTTTTGGATTTGCTTGATTTTGTTAAAGTAAATATTAAAGAGTAATGGTCAATTAGTTATTAGGTGTAGGCTTTAGTAAATTCATTTTGATGTTGTGATATATTTTTATATTTTATTTCCCTTTATTGTGTTTTTTAATTAAGCCGATAGCCTTCTTACACTCACATCAACGAGTATGTGTACATTTTTATTCTCCTCATTTAAATTGACGTCTATTAACCCGTCGCAAAGTAAAGTATTTATCAATAGATTTATGCTTTTTAATCAGATTTTAAAGTAGTTTACATACTACAAAATTTTTTAAGCCGATAGGCTTCTTACACTCACATCAACGAGTATGTGTACATTTTTATTCTCCTCATTTAAATTGACGTCTATTAACCCGTCGCAAAGTAAAGTATTTATCAATAGATTTATGCTTTTGAATCAGATTTTAAAGTAGTTTACATACTACAAAAATTTCCTTATTTTAGACAAGATAATCTTGAATATTTTTTTAATATCAATTTAGAATTTTTATTTAATTCAAATATTATATTTAAGATTTTTTTTTATATGTAAGCTTTAAAAGCATGCATTATCATCATCTTTGTATAGTTTTACTATATATGACATTTTTAAGGAAATATAATATAGTATTCTAATTTATAATAATAATATATATCATTTTATAATATTTGTTATAGAAATACATATTAATTTCCAATATTTTCAAGATTTTATAATTTTTAGAAGATTTTTAACAAGATTATCTTGAATATCTAATACAAAAAAATTAAATAAATACAATATTATATATATAGGAGATAATAATGAATAATTTTAAAGCTTACACATAAATAAAATCTTGAATTTAAAATTACAATAAAATGACAATTGCTAAATTGATATTAAAAAATTCAAGATAGTCTTGTTAAAAATCTTTTAAAAAAATATTAAGATAATCTTGGTAAAATCTTGATAAGCTGTTATTTTTAATATTATTTTCAGTTTTAAAGTTGTATTGTTAATGCTTCATTTCGTACATAAACTTATTTGAACACTACCCTTCAACTATATAATGCACAAAGAGCTTAGAGTGCATGTACACTGTTTAGCAAACAAATTTGTCAAGAGTGTATGTTGTCTAAATTGTACGGAGCTTCACTTGGTAATGCAAGCTTTAGTCATGGTTTACTTTATGCATATTGGATTGATGATTTGTTTGGTTGCATATTACTGCAGATAAGATCTAGATCTTGTTTTATTTTGTTCAAAGCTACCTCAATCAATAGTAAATGATTTTAACTACACAAGTTTTGTATGTAGGTGGAGTTAAAAAAGAGATTTAACATTGAACCAGAGGCAACCATCTTTGAAAAGGGAGAGACAGAAGTCCAAATTGTGATTGGGAGAGGGCAACAATTGCGGATTGTGTAGGTATCTACATTTCTTATTTTACTTGTAATCAATTTTTTTTAATCATAATACGGAACATAATGATTTGTTTTTCCTTCTTGATATCAATTTGAGTTTTTGGATTTCAGTTTTTTTATTTGAGTTTTTAGATTTGAGTTATTCTCATTCAACAGTTTGTTTTTTGTTTTTTTGTACAAGCTTCTAGCAAAGTGTTGTCAACATAATTTCTTAACTTTTGTATGATTTTCATAGATATCGATGCTCTCATCCTACAAATCTGAATCATTTTCTTCATTCATACTAGAGTGATCTGCTATATCAAATTCAAAACAACTCCTACATTTTTGTAAAACTCTAAATTAACCTTCAACTTGCTTCGTTTTTGCATCTTCATTTGGTTGCTCAAGATGAACAGTAGCATTGATTCCTGTTGTCTTCAGGATTTTTATTTAATTTCTTAACTTTTGTATGATTTTCAAAGATATCGATGATCTCATCCTACAAATCCGAATCATTTTAATATTGACCTATTAATAATCAAGTGTGGCCAGAAGTTCATAGTAAAATTTTGAAAATGAAATTAATGTCAAAACACTTTTTGATGTTTAATATACGTAAAATTAACTATATGTACCAGTGGAAATATAATTCTGATTTTTGCAATTTTTGGGTTAGAATGTACTCTCAAGGGGAGTGTTTAGGAGCACAAATAAATATGATGAATCTTATCTATTCATATGATCAATATTTTGAATTTTATTCACACAATTTATCACCATTCTATGTTGATTTGTCTTCCCCATGGAGCTAAAATAATGCAATGGTTAGCTCCTCTTGAAATCATACATCTCCTTAAGGACTTTGTGATCTCTTGTGCATGAAGCACAAGCATAGATTCTTCCTTTTTTATAATCTTAAAATCAAATAAAAGAGATTTGATGAAACAAAAAGAACAAATAAATAATTAAAAAAATCACATATTTACATAAACTAAAAGATTTGACCACAAAATAAATCAATCATAAAAGAAAATTAGAGAATGATAACTCTCGGCGTATTTTATATATGTTAATATTTAATATATGTATGCTAGTTTATCCCACATTTATAATGCAAGTTGTCTTCTATGTGTGTAATCCTTTATAAGAAGGATGTCCCTTCTTATTTATTTAATGCACAATATCTTAGTTATCTTTATGTGCTTGATTTATGCCATATGGTATCAAAGCTCAACTAAAGCCACAAAGTTTATGAAAGCATGAAGATCTAGGGATTGCTATCCATAGAAATAGATCAAGGGATTGCTAGTGTAGCAATCTAAATAGCTAAAAGAGGGGTTTATACTATTGTACAATGCTACAAATTTTGTTGCACATCATATCTGTAGCCAAAATAATAATTAAAATCACAATTTTGATGAAAATCACGTCATTTATTGGGGGTTGTATGGGTAGGTTTTTATCGAAGGTTATGGGTAGGATTTTATCCATAAATTAGATGGGTTTATTGTCTCAAAATCGTGTGCATTCCATATGAATAAACACTACAAAAAAAGATTGGCAAAGTAGAAAACGAACTAGGTAGGGCCTCAGTAGAAGGCCCATACCACAAAGCATATAGAGGAAAAGTAGTTAACCATCTAGGCATTAATTTTTAAAGACTAGAAAATTATTCCAAGTCATTTGTTTGGTACATAGATTTATGAGCATCACATCTCTTCACCAACATAAAAGACTAGTTCATGAAGTACATTGCTTGTAATTCTTCTAAAGATTCAATGTGTTTGGTGGTGGGGAGTACACTATATTAGGCAAAGGGAATGTGCAAATATCCTTGGGAGAGAAACTATTGATTTTTCTCAATGTGTACTAAGTGTTGAGAATTGAGCTTAATCTACTCTCAGTGAGTCAAATTATGAGACATTGTCCCCATCTAAATGTCATCATTTGCAATCAAAAATGTTACATAGTTCACAAAGGGACCTAGAAAACTATTGCTTTTGTTGTGGAAGATCATGGATTGTACAAACTAGTTGACATTGAACAAGTTAAGGAGTATGCATTGGCAACCAAGAGTGCATAAGACATCAATGCACTTTAGCATTAGTGTTATGGGCACCTTAATTTAATCTACCTCTTAGTTGGCTCGAAAGAACTGTTAGAGTAAAGGTTTTAACTTAATTATGTTAATTAAGTTACCTTTATTCCTCTCTTAAGATTTCACTTTAGTTTGCATATTGTGACATTTAATAATTATATTAATTATTAAATGTCTACCTATTAGGGTTACTTTTAGGTTTTGTATGATCTCCTTTTAAGGATTGATCTTTGTAATTATTTCATTCAGTCAATGCAATCTCTCTTGAAGCTTGCAGAGTACCCTTGCTTTTTTATCTCCATCTCTTCCTTTTTGTGACAAGTTATTTGCATGCAGGTGATCTTCGGGGTTTGTGAAGTTGGCTTTCACAACTTCTACATAGTATTAGAGCTCCAAATCTGCTGCTTCCTATTCGTGTTTTGAAGGATTTTTTGGAGCTTCAAGGGTTTGGGGTTTTCCTTTTTTGATATAGGGCATACCCATTTTTATCGGAGTTTTTTTGGACTCGCGGGCTCAAATCTGCAAGGGTTTCTGTCGGTGCCTTTTTTCTAAGATCCAGAGGGTACTTGCATTTTTGAAGCTTTTTCAGCTTGAACGAACCTCACCATTGTGTCCGGAGTGGCCAAAAACCTAAAGATCGACTGTAAACTCACCTATATTTGGTCCAATCGACATCTGAGGAAAAAAAATTGCCCATACGACCCAGTTTGTCATCTGCACGCAGTTCGAGGTGATTTTTTCTGAAAAATATTTTTTTAAAAAAATCATTCAAAAAAAGTTTTTTGAAAAACTTAAAAAAAACCGCAACTTTTTTCTGATAAAAGTTTGTATTTTTTTTTTTTTAAAGAGGTACCTGAGGGTACCTGCCACCAATACGGTGGCAGGCCCTCGGGCCCCTCTTGCCTGCTGTGGTACCGCCCCTACCGACATGGTAGGTGGCGGCTCCTACAGGCCCCACTGTGGGCTCTCCATTTTTAAAAAATGTTTTTAAATAAAGTTTTTTATATATTTTTTCAAAAAATATATATGTAATTTTATTGTTTTTTTTATAATTTTTTTTTTTTTCGTAATAAGCCCAGTTGTGCAAATTTGTCGATGACCATTTGGCCGTCAAATTTAGGTCCGGATTTTTGCTGCGACGGCCGTATGACCGTCAAATTTAATCCAACACTGGTTTTTTTCCCCTTTGGAGCTGTTTTCTTCCAGAGGCCATAACTTGGGCATACGATATCGTTTTTTGGCAAACGAGATATCGTCAAAAAGCTGGTTCCACCAACTTTCCAATGGTGTTGGTTTCATCACATGTTTATGCTTATGGTGCATTCTACATTCAGTTGAAGTCAGAGGAGCTATTTTTAGCCCGAGCTCATAACTTTTGACCCGTTTCTTCGTTTTTCGTGATCTTAGCGGCGTTAGAACCGTTTTTCAAAGCTCTTTAGTTCCATCCATGCAATTTTTCTAGATTTCACTCCATGTATATTTTATTTAGTTTTTTGTGTTTTCACACTCTGGTGAATTACCTAAACATATTAGCTCTTGGGAACTTCTTGTTTGTGTGGGTTGCTTCATTTTTTGCTGTTCTTTATGTATTTCCAATTTTTTGTTCTTTGTGGGAATTTTGAGCATTATTTGTAAGCAATCTTTTCTATGTAAACGCACTGAGATAAAGTGCCACACTATTATACATATATTTTGGGGATTTTGCACATAAGGTTGTGCCATATTTTGTACTCGCACTGTATTATAAAGTGCCATGGGGGGGGGTTGTGTAGTGCCTTTGTTTTTTCCATCACACCTTTGTCTGGTGAGTGTCCCTCCACGACGACAGTGGATCCATATGATTCCAGCCTCATGCATGTGTGTTTTGTTTTGCACACCACTTTTTCAGTTGCAGGTGCTTTCTTATGCACTTTCAATATTTTTTCTCCTTCATGCACTACAGGGTGTTACACAACATTTCAGTGGATCTGTCTGGCTCTTCCAGTCAGCATTATGGGGGGGTATTATATTGTTCGTGCTAATGCTTCCTTGGAAGGAATCTTCCATTCTCAGTTGATCAGTTTTTTTCAGACTATTGGTACTTGTGCCATTTGTATCTTCGTTCCAAGTGTTTGTCTTTGTTTGCCATTTGATTCGAGTAGTGTCGTTTGGGGCATTCATGCAGATTGTTGTCTTCTTGATCCTGATTATCCTATCTTTAGAGGAGGTTCTTTGGCACCATAGCAGTCATCTTTTGATAGTTGTTTGCAACTTCTTCTACTTCAGTGATGTTCTTCATGTCTTGTGCATCTCTTTTTGGAGTAGAGTTTTTCCCATGAGGTTTTCTCTATTTCTCCGCTTTCCAGAGATTTGGTTGTATTCGGGTACCTCATCAGGCCTAGTTGCCAAGACCCTTGTTTGCTTTCATGCATTGTAGTTACTTTTGTTTTCTTGCACATGTTTGTAGCTGCACTTTTGTTCATCTTAAGGGGGGGTGTTAGAGTAAAGGTTTTAACTTAATTATTTTAATTAAGTTAGCTTTATTCCTCTCTTAAGATTTCACTTTAGTTTGCATATTGTGACATTTAATAATTATATTAATTATATTAATTATATTAATTATTAAATGTCTACCTATTAGGGTTACTTTTAGGTTTTGCATGATCTCCTTTTAAGGATTGATCTTTGTAATTATTTCATTCAGTCAATGCAATCTCTCTTGAAGCTTGCAGAGCACTCTTGTTTTTTTGTCTCCATCTCTTCCTTTTTGTGACAGGTTATTTACATGCAGGTGATCTTCAGGGTCTGTGAAGTTGGCTTTCACAACTTCTACAAGAGCTTGGTAGATGGACTTTCTAACTTCCAACAACAAATACTAGGCAATTTTGGAGCTTGTTAAGCAAGGAAATAACACAAAGCTCCATTTGATGATGGACAAGCTTGGAAAGCAAAGAGAGTCCTTCAACCAATTCATGCAAATGTTTGTGAACCAATGAGCATGGCATTTATCACTAGTGCTATATATTTTATTTTGTTTGTTAATGATTATAGTATACAATTTAGGTGTACTTTTTGAAATTAAAATATGACACGTTTAATGAATTTCAAAAGTTTAAAATATTAGTAAAAAATAGTCAGGTTGTGATATTACTACTCTTAGATATGATAATAGAGGAGATTTCTATTCAAATGAATTCAACAACTTTTGTGCTAAACATAGTATAAAAGGAAAATTCACTACACCCTACACTCCATAGCAAAATGAAGTGGTTGAGAGGTAAAATTGCACTATCATGAAGATGGCATGATGTATGATGGAAAACAAGAATACTTGAAAAGGGTTTTTGGCTAAGGCAACATTTACATTAGAATATTTGCTAAACAAATCTCCAACATAGGAGGTGAAGTAGAAGACCCTAGACAAAGCATGGTTTGAGAGGAAGCCCAAAGTCAATCATTAGTTCCATAGCCTATGCCTAGCTTCTAAATGAGAAAAGAATCAAGTTAGATCCCAAGAGCAAGGAATTAATGATCATAGGGTACAACGACAGTCATAAGGCTAATAGGTTGGTGATGTTGACACCACCAGGTTGACTTTAAATATAGATATTGATGAAGAAGTTAGGCCTTTCTAGAGTTTTCCAAAGA
Organism: Sequoia sempervirens; assembly: GCA_007258455.2. Classification (NCBI taxonomy): domain Eukaryota; kingdom Viridiplantae; phylum Streptophyta; class Pinopsida; order Cupressales; family Cupressaceae; genus Sequoia; species Sequoia sempervirens. The sequence continues at coordinate 95,294,770 of VDFB02353493.1, read as the reverse complement.
TGTATTTTATCATAAGACAACTTGTTGTGGCTAAGGATCTAGGTGTTCAACTTCAAGGAGCTCAACCTAAAGGGGGAGAGAATTCTACGTGGAGTCTCTTAGGCTGATAATAGTATGAAACTCGAATGTTTACAACAGATAGTTGTCTAACTTCAATCCAAATGCTTTTGACAATGGAGATGTTGGGATTGAGGTTTTGAATTTTTTTTTACTATGCTAGCCTCATACCCTTCAAATTTCTAGAGAAACTCTTGCCATCTAGCTTGGGAAAAAACCTCTAGCATCAGAGCTTCAAAAATAGGGTGCTTTAGCTCAAGGTTTCTCTTTTTTTGCATAGTTTCTAGGCCAATGAACACTTTTTCTATAATAATTGAGGAATTGAGGCTCTAAAATATGGACTATAATTCTTTTGGCACAAGAATTGTTGCTACAAGATATGCTCTGGAACAGGAAATTCAACCATGCTTTAGGCTTCAAATGACACCTATAGTCTACTATGCAATTTTGCATAAAAGGAATCAAGTATATTTCATAGTAGTCATGATGATATAACATTGACAATAATGTGTCAATCCATCTATTGTGGAACTATCACAATCACTCGTGGAGAGTATAGGACCATAATGTGCAATTATGAGTGTGTTGCCATAATGTTCAAGAGCTATTGTCTTTTTTGGAATTGAGGCGATATGATTCAGTATCTTGTTTCAAATGATTATAAGATGTCGTTAGACCAAAAAAAGGTCACATCAACCATTACAAGTACTTTATTGTACATGTAAACTTTTTGGTGAATTTTACATATATGGTAAAAATGTATGCAAAATGTGGAAGCATAGACAAGGCACGTGAATTATTTGAAAAAATGCGTCGAAGAAATGTGGTCTCATGCACCCCATCTCCCTCTCCCTCCCTCTCTGTACACACCTATCTGGTAGACATGTATGCAAAATGTGGGATAAGAGACAAGGTACGTGAACTATTTGAGAAAAATCCTCGAAGAGATGTGATTTGACAATTCCCCTTCTTCCTCTCTTCTCTCTCTATACACATTATAGAAATGTATGCAAAATATGGAAGCATTGATAAGTTACATGAACTATTTTGGTAAAATGCCTCAAAGAAATTTGTATATAGAGAGAGATGCATAATCATATCTCTTTATATGCACACATATGGTAGACAAGCATGAAAAATAAGGAAGCATAGAAAAGGCATGTGAGCTATTTGAGAAACATGTTCAAAATGTGTTTGTTAATAGGACTTAAGAGAATTTTAAACAAATGCAAACCAACATCTTGTGTACTTGTGCTCAAATTGGAGCTTCAGAAGAGGGTATGGACATCCATCAAAGCATAATTGATTTATTTTTTTTCAAACATTGTAATTGCAAGTGCCATTTCAAATGTCAAATAAAAGACTTGGAATCACAATGAAAGCGAGAGTTTAACTTTAGAAAAGAGATATTTCAAACTCGAATACAAATATTGAAAATAAAGAGAACAAGATAGATAGATAGAGAGAGAGAGAGAGAGAGAGAGAGTAAAGAGAACAAGATAGATAGATAGAGAGAGAGAGAGATTACAATAAACAAAGGTAGGGGAAGCCTCCAAGACTATGCAAAAGAACACGTCTTTCTTTGTTGAAGAGAAGAATCTCAAAGAAGAAGAACCAGTCAATAATGTTGATTCTTTGAAAACTAGGAAGCTTAAGATTTTTTTTGCTTTGTAGATAACAAGATGGTCACACTATAGCCAAAAAATTGTGATAAAGTTGAAGAATATTGTAAGAAATCTTGAATGTCCAAAAAAATACCAACAAAAAACTAGTCATGAAGATAAAAGACTCAAAAGCATTCTCAATCTCTCTCTTTAAAAAAAAAAAAATGGGTAAAGGAATCAAGAGAAGATAGTTAGGAAGATGAAAGGACTTGGGTGGATGGAAATTGCACTCAAGAAGGATATAAAATTCTAACCTTTTGGCCATTGGAAAGTACCCATATGACAATCCTATCATGAGATGAATCTATGAGTATGCAAATATTTGTGACTGTAGTTTCACCCTTAAATAATAACACTCAAAACATCACAAAATGAACAAATTAAACAAAATAAGCACCAAAATCATTAGAAAAACATGAGAAGAAACATAAATGCACAAACAAAAATAATAATTAGAATTCAAACTAGGCAAAAGGATATAGGATGACCTAATTTGTCATAAAAATGTGCTAGAATGAACACTAAAATAGGTACAATTTGTAATGTTAAAATTGTATATTATATTTTGCCTCCACTTTAGTGGGTTGACATCACTACATGATAAAGCCTAGCTAAAGTATAAAAAACAAATGTTGAAAATATTAAATGTTTAAAGGATACACAATAGAGTCTTTGAGAAAGGAATCCATATCCTTGGGCTAAGACTTGTAAAACAAATATGTTAGACAAAAAAAACCTGCAACATAAATGCATTATCAAAATGTAATTTGCAACGTAGAGTATGTTAGAATTTAATGTACAGTGAGATATATACAACTACACAAAAAGGAAAACCATAAAAACACATACATAAAAAACACAAATCATTTACACACAAAAGAGGAATATGATAAACATAGATGGTAAGATTTTCTAGCATATTTTATTGCTATTTAAAATAAAATGACACAATCTCAACATGCTCATTTTTCAAGAAAATGTGGAAATGATTCTTGCTCTAGCATTCTCAATTGTTAGGAATCACCCAACTTTCTGATGCTTTCCTTTACGCATCGTGTAAATAGTTTCTGACATCTTAAATGTCTTTTCTCGAAATGTAATTACACTGAAAAATCTAAAATGTAATTTCTTGAAGATATATTACATTTTGACTTTAGTCAAAGTTAGGTGATATTTTTCTAAATTAACTCACCTAACTTTCCTAACTTTTCTCAACTAATTTCCTAATTTTGCTCATCCCTCTCCTTTATAAATATGAGGGATTTCTATTGTAAAGTTTACCTTTAGTATTTTGCAACAAAGTGATGCCCTTTTTGAAGCAGAATTGTGAAACTTTGTGTTCATGCTTTGTGAATTAAATATGATTAATAAAGAAGACAATTGCAAACCATACTTTGTGTTGGATTCAATATCTTATGAATTGATCTTATTTGGTGGTGATTAGTGGATGATATTTGAAGGGCTTCAAGTAATTTATGTAAACTTTGTGTTACATTCCTTATTTAGATTTAAGTTTATTCAGATACTTTTGTTGAATGATCTACAAGACTTTGTGCTTGTAATTGTTCATGATGTTCGAGAAATTATTGCGTCTAAGAAGACTTTGTGCTTCTAATGCAACAACGATACGTCTCTCGCAGATCCATCATTGAAAAAGCTACGAAACGACTTTGTGCCTTCGTGAGCTTTCCCTTTTCTTTTACTTGTTTATTATTAATCACATCTAGTATCTCTATGTTTTGCTTTGACAAGATATAGATATTGGCATTATTGCTCGTTGTTAGTTTAAAGTTATTGTGAATTTAGAACTTCCAATAGTGAAGCATTGTAAAACATCTTCTCTGAAAAAAGAGAGAAACATGAATGTGACACACACCCCCCATTTCGTAAGTATAGTGTACATTGTGTAAATACTTTAATCAATTTTACTATAGCTTCTATTAATAGTAAGAAGGGCACCTCCCCTTTCTGAGAGGAGAGATTTTATGTCACATAGTTGTGGCTAAAGTCCTAGTTGTGTAATCTATTGAAAAGAGGATTACATAATTTTCACCCAAAAGATACCACTGTAATGACCTGAGCTCTGAATCAACAGCTTTTATGATTTAACCATTAAGGGTTGACAATGTAAACATGTTTTCAACCAATCATAGAAGAGCCCCTTGTAACATTACTTTAAATATGCTTTTATTTTTTATAGATTAAGATATCAAAATGAGTCAAACACTACTTTTAAGAGTGAATAATACTAGCTTGTTTATTAGCTAATAATATGGCAATAATAATGGTGATTGATTCTTATTATGAATCTGGAAGTTAAATTAATAAGAAATTATGAAATTCACTGTTTTTGATTCAATACTTTAAATACATGTGATTAGTTGATATAATAGGTTGATGCCTATCTTGGTTCACTATTTCGGATTACAACCTCATATTCATGCAATTTTTAATGGGGTGTTGTATCTGAATGTTTAGTTATTATTCATGCATCCATCTATTGGCTCTTAAAGAGCACTTCAAATCAGCTACTAAGAAATATATATAACTACAATTCTATTACATTCCATGATTAATCAAGTTTTTCAATATTTACCCAAAGGCTAGTAGGTTCACTAGCTCTGATACCACTTGTGATGTCCCTTTATAGATTTTTCTTAATTTTACCTTTACTCTTCTAAATCGAGATATTCAAATAGGCCTAGAACCAATAGTTTCAATGATAGACTTTAAAGAGCAACCTTCTAGGCTATTTTAACTTGATTATTAGACTTATATTTTATTGATGATAATAATTGATATGCTGATAGGAATGAGTAAGTATTTGTTGTAAATTTTGATGTATACAGTCTATAATTATAATGATATTAAAGGTACAGAATAGACACCACGAATTAGATGCATTTTTTTATTTATCTATCTAATTTCATGCATATGCAGATGGAGCAATTTGATGCTTATCTTGTTCGTTGTCTCTAATATATATACTTTTTAAATCATGTGATTCATTAATGGTTGATTGTTTGAATACTTCTAATTAATGTACAACCCAAGTTGATGACCAATTGCTCCCTAGGAACAACTACATCTGCTTGACTAAAATATATTAAATCTTCCAAATTCTCATCAATATCAATTCCCTCCTTTCTTATTGCCTTTTTATATGCTTTATGTCCCATCCACAAGAGACACGTCTTTTGGATTGGAGTGACCATTTGAATGGTCGTGTTTTTTAGTTTAACTAAGTATAACTAGCAATTGCACCTTGGTGTGCAATGGGTACGCCGAAGAGGTGCGGAAGGTCAACCAGGGAAAGTTTTGGTATAGTTTTTTTTTTTTTAGTACATGACGTTAATTGGTAGGTCATTTAGCAAATTATGTTGTTTATGCAATAAAGGTCTCAATGAAGAAGTGAGTTTTGAACCAACTATGTATCAACTTATACGGATTCATACACAACTAAAATGAAATCTCTTAAGTGAGAAGATAATTTATTTTAAAATTATGAGAAGAAATTTTATTATAATTTGTTTAATCTTAATATAATTATTAATTAGGAAAAAATATATATTTGTAATAATAAAGTTATTATAGGAGTTTAGTTTTTTTTTCTCTCTCCACCTCTCTATATCTTGTCTCTATCTCCCTCTCCCTTTTCTCTTCCTCTCTTTTTTATCTTTCACTCTCTATATGTTTGTCTCTCTATATCAAATGACAGCAGTGGCTATCCAACCCTTAAAATGCACCTATGCATAGATGACCCCATAAACCATAACTTTAGTGTAAATTTCTCGATGAACTTGACTCCCCGTTCAACACTAGTTGCACACCAGTCAACTTCAATTCATTTTCGCATCATTGCCCACTAAATTGCTCAAAAAAATATTTAAAAAACATTAGATAACTAGGAGTTTACATTGGTTTTTTGTGTCCATTTTATTCAAACATTTTATTTATTTATTTTTGGTGCTGGTGTATTTTGATCTTCTTCTTTTTTTGGCACCAGTGTAATCCCCTATAGTCATTTTGCAATGGTGTTATTGCTACTGAATACTCATTAAATTTAAGCAAATATAAAAAATATAGTTATGCTATTAATAAAACTTATTTAATAAAGCTATATGTATTGCTATTGCTGCTAAAACATCCTTCATGTATTAAATATAATCAAAATGTCATGCACAGCCTAAACGTTAAATTATTCTCACTCAAAATCCACCCAAAGGAATTAGGTTTTTTTTCTATATTTGCTTACATTTAACTGAAGCATAGCGATTAAAAGGGGAAAAAATGAACACTCTATGAGGTAATGGGGTCATCTATACATAGGTGCATTTTAGGGGCTCAATAGCCGCTGCCATCAAATGACATACTACCTTGAGCATAACTCGTCAAGGACACATGTCATTCTTAAATAGTTGGCATCAAACAACTAGGCAAAAGTTAGTTTTCCTTTTATCTATCTCACTTTCCCTTTCCATATCTTATATTTCTCCCTCATTCTCTTTCTCTCTTGTGTATTCCTCTCTCTTTCAATTTTTGTCTCAACCTCTATTCTCTTGATCTCTATCTCCCTATTTTTCCCTCTCTCCATCTTTATATCTTCTAGTATAATTTAACTAATTATATAATCATACACTTTTATACTATTTGTAATATAATTATTTTCCTTAGTAAATGTAGAGTAAAACTTACAAGTAACTTAGTATATATATGTATATATATAATAAATTGGGTAAAATAGATGGTGTGTCTTCATATGATGGCAAAAAAGTGTTGGATAAGAAGGCTCCCAAGTAACATCAACGATAATGAATATTCTTCCATCGGATTTCAAATGGATGGTCATGTCTTGATTAGCAAAACCAAAGATGATGTTTAAAATTTAACTATAATATTTATTTAATTTAATGTAATTTGATAAAGGTTGTCCATTATTTTTGAAGCGAGGGATACTTAAAAAACATGATTTGATTTAATTTTAGTTATTTAATTTTGGAAAAAAAAAGATATGAACTATCCTTTCCAAAATGACAATATAATAGTATACTTTCAAATATTTTTTAAGTAATAAAATTAAAGTTATTTAAAAAATAATAATATATGATAATATTTTTTGTAAGATTATTTATAAAAATTAATATTAAGTAAACATTATTTTGATAATAATCATACATATATCTCATTAAAAAAGTCATAAGATTTATAAATAATATTATAAAAAATTATATTCCACTACTTGCAACTTATGCATTAAAAAATAAAATATAAATTATAATATCACGAATTCTAACACAATACTCAAAACTATAATAAATAAAAATATTATAAATTATATAATTTAAAATTACATAATTAATAATAGAGAAACAAATTGAACTCTATTTTATTATTATAAATATATAATTTTATCTAATGAATAATTATATTTTTAAATATAATTTTTAATTAATAAAAAATAATAATATGATTACATTATTATAACAAATATTTCTTTGTTATGATTTTTAAATAGAAATTATTTTATATTTTTAAAAAGGCCCTGTCATCCAAATAAAGTTATTATAACAAATATAATTTATAAATTATTGAATAATAATAATTTATTTATTTGAGATAATACCATTTCTATTATTAGAAATAATACGTACTTTTAAGGTCTTCAAATTGCCACCAAATACGAAATCAACTTATTGTAGATTAAAGGTGATTTTCAATGGCATTTCAAATAAAATAAAACCATGATGTCAATCAAAATTATTCCAGTAAATCTCTTAGGCCTGCTATTTCTATGTAAATCTTTTATTTCGTTAGTTTTACAGCCACACAGCTAAAGATTTGTGCTGGAAATTATCTGCTTTTGACCAGTCTTCACCACCACGTAATTTTGAAAGTTAGAAAAAAAGAGCAATGAATGGTAAAAAAATCTGGGAATAAAGATTGAGTGACGCATGCCACCTCTAGATGGAGAGGCTATTTATTATAAAACCACGAGAGAGCTAATAGCCGTATCCGTATAAAACCATAAAGGAGGCATAAATAAAAGCGGCTGAAAACGAACGAACAGCTGCAGACATTTTAATCATCTCCCGAGCAATATATACAGTTGATTGAACATTTTAGGTTGGTCAAGTTCATAGTGGATACGCCTTCGGCGTAAATTACTTATCCTCCCTAATCGATGCTTTAACAATTACTAATTAATACTATTTAATTTGTGTTATTTCTTACTAGAGTTCGTCGGCCTCCCTTGGGTATAATCGTCGTTGTTTCTATCATCACTTCTTGTTATTTAACCATTTGATCATTGCGTTATATTTAATCCCCTTTATTTTAAGGAAACTATCTTCTTCTTAGACCCACGATTCTCATGTGGAGGTCGGCCAGTATAATTATTAAGGATAGTTTGGCATAAGTCACTTTTATTTTCTTGGACAAGTGCGTGGAATATTACACATGTTTTGTGGGAGTTGTGAAGATTTCTACTCTTTTCCTTGTTGTTCAGACTGATTTGGTGGTGTCATGATCATCCTATGACCTTGGAATCAATTTGTGAATGTTCTATGGCGAGTTGGTGACTTCCTTGGGTTGTGTGCCATATTAGAACTTATTGTTTGAAGGGTTTTCAAACCTGTTTTTGCATATTAAACCCAATGCAACAACCTTTTAGACCTAATATAGTCTTCTTGGGGTCAAATTGTGAGGTGAAATTGATAATACATTGGTGAGGATATATGTTTACAAGTTGGGTCTCATGTGGAGGTGACATGCCAGTCATATGCCTGTTGGTTTGGTGCATTAGATTGCTACAACAACTATATCAGACTTGATATCTCTTATTTCCTTCATATTATTTGGGGCATAATTTCTAACGTGTTGCAGGTTTAGATCATTGGCTCAGTTGGTTGTCATGTTGAGTTGATTGTCTCGTGATTTCAGTCATTTATTGCATCCATATAGCAAATTTACACTTGTTAGTATCATTTGTATTGAGCTTTACTGTAATATTGACTTGGTAGTACCATTCAACAATCTTGCTCTTTCTAGTTTGACACTAACCCCACTGAATAAGTGGATGACTCTTTGGACTTCATGTCATGCCGATTGAATAAGCGGATGTTTAATTTCATGTTGAGCTATGCATCCCATTGCAAAAATGGTTTTGGACAGCTAGCCGCCTGATGCTTTCATTTCCTACAATTTGTAATTCCCATTGAATAAGTGGATTTTTCCTTATGTTTGAAGATTTCACACTCACCCCACTGAACAAATGGTTTTTCAAGAGCGTAGCATTGTAACCCTACCACCGTATGCTCTCACCTTGTCCACATTGGGATTTGGGAGATCAGAAAGTGGAAGGGAGTTTACTTAAGTGATCTTTGATTATTGGCTAAAATTAAGGGTGGGTTATTACAAAGCAGCTAAATTCAAGGAAGAAAATCCAAGAAAAGCTATTATTTTGAGAAATTGCCTGGAAGTTAGGAAATGTCATGATGGTATTCTCTCTAAAACTTTAGTCAAGGATTCTGGAAAATTGTGACCTCCTCTAATTGGATAGATTAAATTAAATTTTAATGGTGCTTCCAAGAAGAATATCAGATGCTCAAGTGTGGGGACTCTGCTTAGGAATCACAAAGGAGATGTACATATGCTTTTGGGAATTAGTTTACCAAAATTAATTAGAACAACATTTCAGAGGATAAAGGTTTAATCTTAGATCTCAAATTAGGACTCCAAATAGGGGCTCATAATCTGATTATTGAGGATGACTCAAACATCATCATCAATGGGATACAAAATAGGGACATCTACAACTGGCATATCAATGGAATTCTTGAGGAAGTAAGATCTTGATCAAAATGTTTATACACTTACATTTTACGTGCGCTCATTGAGAATGGAATAAAGTTGGCAAACATGAGCTTTCAAGACAAATTCTACTTCTCTTAAGTTGGCAACAACTTTAAAAAAGTTGTTACTTTCCATCCTTTTTTTCCCTTGTAAATGAAGATTAAATTTTCACTTATTCTTCTTAAATTGGCTTTCTTTTTAAGAACTTTCCCAATTTCTAGTTGCTAGACTATCATTTTGGAGATACTTTCTCATTTTTTCCCTCATTGTGCATGGTTGTGCTATAGCTTTTCCATTCTACATTTATTTCCTTGCTCTCCTTCTCATGCTTTTTGGAGTCTTCCTTTTTTTTTAGTTGGACACCTTGCTCCCTTTTCTCATGCCAATCTCTATTTTTTCTATCCTTAACTCTTTTTTTTTTTGGTAGTTTTATATGCTCTTATGTCTGGTTTGACCTACTATATTGATCATAACATATGCTATCCTTTTCATTGCTATGGAACATTGAACTCCTTCAATACATCAACTCTCTGTACCCCACACAAGATAAAAAACTTAGTGATTCACGAATAATCATGAATAGAAATAGTCTAGCAAGTGACTTGCCAATGAGGTGCAAGCAAGTTTCCATCAAATGTAATGAGGAAACAAACCAACCACTGCATTATGAGAATCGCACTTAAAAAACCCCTACATCTTATTTTTGTATTTTCTCCTCCATGCTTTCGACCTAATGATATTTTGACCATTCACATGAAGAAGGGCAACAAGTTGACTCAAAAGTGTCCATATGATCTTTTTTTGTGTGGTACAACCTTTGTCTATGTGCCAAAAAGGTGGAGGTGTAGGATACATATGAAACATTGACCTAGGTGACATCAATCCATATTCACATTGGATTGTTGAATACGTGGACCCCATGTCTTCTGCTAATGAGATCATTGATTTGGAGAGGGAAGCAACAAAATGGATAGCAGATGTAACAACACATGAGGAGGCAAAAGGAAAGGCACCAATAAGACTTCATTGGATGTGCATGATGTGCATGAGGGTGATATTGTTCCTCATTGGGAATCATTACCATCTAATTCAAGGCCATCCACACAACCACTTAGAAGATTTAGTTAGAGAAGAATTTGTAAAATATTAATATAGATTTGTAATTTTTAATCATAATGATATATCATATGACATTGTGATGTGGGATATCCTCAAAAATGAAAGAAAGAATATTCTTCCTTCTTTGGAGAATCCTTATGGCACACTTACTCCTTGAATTTCCCCTTGGCAATCAAACCTTGGCCTAGCAAAACAAAATTCTAGGATAGGGGCCTTTGCCTTATTTATTTTCAACCAAGTACAATGAGTAAGCCATAACCATAACTTGTGTACTTAGAGCTTTCAACTGTACTTGATAGTAGCGGTATCAATTGACTATCACTGATGTTGTATTTCCAATTTCTGAACCCATTTTTCAATCTATAAATGATGGAAAACTATTTATGAGTTCTCTATATTCAGTTTTAAGCAAGTTTTTTAAAATATATTTACAAAATTACAATTTTTGTAATGTTCAAATTTTTTACCGAGTCTCAAGTCCAAGTCAAATTTTAGGCCTGTGAGTTTTTGCAGAGTCTAAATTTTCCAACTATGCCCCACAATGCCAATAGTTGACTGATCAATCAAGTCCAAAGTACACTCCATTTTCTAACAAATGAAAAATGGTGTGGACTTCTACCCATTCAAGAGAGTACACCATGGCCTCAACTTATTCCCTTCTCAATAAGGACACAATACCTCCCAACAAACAACAATTGATGCTTTGGTCCCTCAGCATGACCTAAAATCAAACACTTCCCATGGCTAGCACTACAAGGAACAATTCTAACATTTAATTTGATGTTAAAAAATATGGATTGTCCCAACCATTTGTCATAACTCAAAAGGAAGAAGAAATAATTGCTCACTTGTTTCTAAAATGGTCTTATGCTACTACAATTGGTATTGACTAGCAAGAAGTTTCAATTATAGTGCTGCATAGGATAATTCATTACAAATGCTAAAGAGTTGGACAAATCTAAAACCAAATATGACAGTAATTAAAAACAATGCAACAACTAACTTTTGGCTTCATTATATAGAACTAAAAAGTGTTCAAGTGAATAATCTTTGAGAACATATGTTGGGATGTGACCGCTTCAATACATACAATTGCTAACCAAATCAAAAGTACATAATTGGTGTATTCTAAATCACAAATAGATAAGAACACATCTACAAATATGATGGATCTCCTTATTGCCAACCAGTGCAAAATGTCATATTTTTACAAACCTTACTTCAGGTTAAGCATTAAAGAAAGTTGTGGCCCACCACTTGAAGGTTGGATTAATGTGATTTTGATGGTGTAGCCAAAAGAAATATGGGGGATGCTAGAATAGGTGGAATTCTAAGAACACAAATAAGTGAATGCTTGATAACATATCAAGAACGCATTGGATAGAAAACTTAAAAAGCAGTATAGCTCTTAGCAATTTGAAAAGAAGTATAGATAGTACTCCAAAGTCAAAAGTACCTGATACCTATTCAAGTGGAGGAGAATTCTCAAATTGTTGTTAAACTGTTTAGCAAAGAACAAAACACTACAACACCTAGTGAAAGCATAACTTAGTATGGCCCATATGTGCGAGTTGTTGAGAAGTTTCATCACTTGTCAAACTAAACATAGAAAAAGTGAATATTGTCACCAAAGAGAATTTACAATTGTCTCACAACATCAATAATACATAACTAGAAAATTTTCTTGCCAAGACTCAAACTTCTCACTTCAAAGTAAATCCAAGATTATTAGTCAAAATTAATAATCTTTTGTTTCAAAGCTCACATTTAGCAGTCATGCAAGGCCCACATTTTCTAGCATAATTCTATTAAATTGTTATATTGATCCCCTTTTCTTAGTAGTGATAAATATTTAAAATGCCACCACTATTAATAGACTTGGCCATTTCCTTTTCTTTGTATTTTTATCTATCCCTATATGTATAATTTTTTATTTTATCCCTCTTAAATACATATCCATAATGTCCCCTTTTTGGGATAACCCTAATTTTTCCCTAATTCCTTAAATCAAGAATCAATTAGACACATTTCAAATTGAGCATTTTAAGAATAAGATAATTAAATGCATTATCATCTAAGGCATAAACTAACATGACTTCCTACTCTTGATTGAAATAGATCTTCGCCTTGTTTCCTCTTTCCTAACCTCATTAGACCATAGATTTACTGTGCAAAGGGCACGTGAACAATCTCAAAGTGGACTCCCTCAAGGTGTTCCACCTATCTTGGGACCATCCATCAATGGAGCGAATTACTAGCCTTTCCCTCCACAAACTCCCTATCCTTATTGAATGCTAGCAAAAGGGAATTTTGGCCTGAAGTCTGTTCTTCAAGGTAAAGTCATAATAGCCCAACAAGAGACATATTTTGTTCTTACATATCAAATCAATGATGCAGATCCATTATTCATATTTAGCAATAATTGATAACTCAGATATACAGAGTTGTTATCCATGACTAATAATATATATAATTGCATACCATAGTAAGATATAACATACTACAAAAATAATAAACATAATATCTCATACTCATCTGTCGGTTGCTATGCTGACAAGGATATTTGAAATCCCGATTTCATTCTCCTCCTCATGGATCCATCTATCTTTAACACTTACAAGATATCATTAGTATGAATCAAATAAATAAGAAGCTATTTTCCCTTCGTATATTAAAGAATCATAATTGCTTATAAGGTTCAATAATTGTTGTAAGCATCATTATTGGATAATCGTAAATGATACCCATTTATATCGATACATGGTGTTTTTCCATCACCTATGATGCATATATGAATCACTATATATATATATATATATTCATCAAAATTATTTAAATATATTCATAAATCATAATATATTTAAATATATTTATAAGCATTATGTATAAAACATTATTTAATTACCTATGATTCCCTATCATTGTTTTGTAATTTCCAAATAACGACAAAAGATATTATAAACATCATAATGCATCAACATTACCTACAACATCACTTTCTACCTTTTCTCATAATAAAGAATACATACTAGAGGACTGCAGACTATTATTCTCTCACCAATCTATAGTCTTTTCCCTTATTTATAGCCAGTGATCTGCAGACTCTCTTCCTTTTCTCTTGTCAGTGATGATTCCTTAGTGATCAGATTTCAAAGAGCATCAAATGATTCTATGTCAAATTCTATTCTTCTCCCATTCGATATTATATTTCTACTCTTCTCTCCTTGTTTCTATCTCTGCTATTTTGTCCTCATTGTGTTATATTATTAAACCTCCTTCAATGCCTCCTATTCTCCATAAATCTTCCCTTTTTAAATATCCCAAATTAGAATCAAAAGATACGATTTTCCATCAAGGGGCATATCTCTTGTTTTAATCGCACCTTTTCAAGGCTGGCTATTTTAACTTTATTAAATATTATAATTTATATTTGTTTACTACTAAACTACGATTATGATTGTAATTTAGAATATCATTTATTATCATTATAATATATTATATTTCTGACATATTATGTATTACCATTATAATGATCACATATTAGATTTATTATATGTTATTTTAAATTGCAATTATTCATATTATAATAATATTTGCAATTACTCATACTTGGATATTTATTGGATTTGGTATTTGTATCTTGATAATTATAATAAAATTGTTAATATATATATGTACTTGTTATTTATTTATTTGCATTTATGTTTTAATATGTATGGTATTTATGTATTTGTATTTCAATGCCTAGTAATTTTAGTGTTCCATTTCGGGGACATGACAATATCTTCCTAATAGCCCTAACAGAAAACACATTTTTATGAGCCCCTATAATCCTCGCAACAATAAAATATTATATCCCAATAAGTTATTTCCCGCTTCCATTTTACCAAGGTATGTTGTACCTCTATAGTTCTCTGTTGTCACACACTTTCTCACTGATAAAAAGGATCATGGTTGTATACTCCCATTTTACAGATATACACTTTCACTTTACAATTGTATGTAGTTACATGCTTACTCATTCTAAGTTGTAGGCTCTCCAATATACAGTTGTATGCTCTCCTATAGCCATTAACAATCACATAATTTCCCATTGATGAAAAAAGTAATAGGTGTAAGATGAAATTCAACAGTTGTATGGTTTTTGTCTACAATTGTATGCAATCATTCAACAATCGTAGTCTTTCTTTATATAATTGTATGAAGTAACACACTTTCTCTTTCTACAGGTGTATGCAATTTTTGTTTTATGAACAATTATCAGTATGAAATCAATAGCAATGTATTGAGGAAGGTTATCGGGATCATTTTCTTCAGTTGTACATCAAGTATCATGTAGTCACAGCTATCTTTTTGGTCTTTTAAGGCTGTCGAGGATATCTATGTAAACTTAACTTTAAGACAAAAATGCCAAAGATTTCTGTCCTATATAAACCATGTCCTAGGCAATTGTAATTTTTTTAATCTCCTTTAATATATTTTACCACTTTATCAAAAAAATGGTTTAACCTGGGGTCCTTGTAACTTGCCTTCATTTTAAATAATTCTGACCATTTCTTGATTACATGCCTCCTCCAACACAGCCACAAGATGGTTACTTTTCCCACAAGATGAGCATGGGAGGAGATTCCAACATGAGTGAAATACATGATCTCTTTTTCTAGAATGAAAAAAAATAATGGAATAATAGGAAGATTTTTGGAATACTATTTTCTTTGGACCTATTCTTGTACCTTTTGTAACTTAACATGCAAAGATGCTTCTTTGCATACTATTTTTCTTCCTTTCTTCAAGTTTGCAAAAGATTTGTGAAGTGGTCATCTGCTACCCCTCCTCCATCATTGAAAAGCTTTCAGCCTCTGTACATAGAGGCTTCATTTTCTTATTTCTCTACTTTCTTAAGTGTGCTACTACCTTCTTTGTGCTTATCATATTGCCATGGGAGTTTGGTCTCAACTTTGGAAGACATCAGTACTTTGGTTGTGTAATCTTTTTACAACCACCGTGGTTGGACCAAAATATTTTACACTTACATATCGTGGCTTGGTTTCAACCTTAATGGGGTTATTAATTCCTTTTCCATCCATAGCAAGTCCTTAGCCATCTTTACAAATTATAGGACTATTATTTCCTCTTCTAGGATTCCACGAGGACTGATGTCTAGCTTGGTTGTGACCTGAGAAAACAATCTTTACCTTTACATTATATCCTAATCTATTTATCAAATTGGAACCAATTCCTAAGGTGTGTGGTTCAAAATTAACAAATGATGATTCAATTTGTGAAGAACAAAATATTGAAGGACTTACCACACTTTCCTCCATTATTTAGGAAACTTGTATTGAGTTATGATTCCTTTGGACAACATAGTACTCTTTCCTCCTCACTTATTCACAATATTCTTGGATTTGGTCAACTCTTCCTCTTTTATAATCAACTCTTATTGCAATCTTTCCATGACTTGAAGAAACCTGCTTGTAGCTGACCCAAGGTTTTGGAGATATTCTTTCATACATATACATCGCTCTCATGACACCAATGAGGAACTCATTTTGGCTGCCAAATTCATTTTGCAACTCTCTATTCTTCCCTTCCCAACTCTTAACCTCTTTTTGCAGCATTTGGGTCTTCTCTTAAACTTCTTGAATCTTCAAGTCACTCTTGGAGATTTTCCTTCTTATTGCTTCTACCCATAGGTATTTTGAATCAGCACTCCACAAGGATTGGAAAAGAACTTTGATATGAATCTAATCCATAATTTCTTGGTCTATGGATGATACAAATTTTCATCACTTGAATAGATTGTATTGTTGATTCATTGAAAAAATTATTGAAACTCAACTTAGAAATGTTAAAACTAGTATTTAGCTACATGTTGCCATCTACATCCTCATAGTTGACTCAAATATGGCATTGGATAAAATAGATGATTGTAGAGCCAAAATTCATTAGCATATACTTTCATATGCCAATGCACATGCTCCAGTATAATAAATACATGTAACTACAGCTGCTAGTGTTGAATTCTACAAATTGTACAAAATTGAAATTCTTAGTTCTGAAACTATATATAGTGAAAATTGTGACCTATGATTTTGAACTATTGTTAACATGTGTGTATCTCATCCCAAAGAATGTCCAAATAACACATATCATCAATGTGTAGATCTGAAAACAATAGATTGCATAAGACATCATAACAATGGAATTAATGCGTATGACACTATATTACCCTAGATAAAACCCAATATGAGGAAAAATCCAAGATGGAAAGAGTTACTTTATTCAGTCTTTATAGCTAGGTATGTTTATATACATAGAATAATCTCTCTTCGAAGGATGACTTGTTGGGCTAGCATGTATTTCAGATTTCCTTGTTGTTAAGTCAGGAAATCTTTGTACATCTTAGCATTATAGGCCTACTTATGAGTGCATGTGATATAGTGATTCCCCCCATCTATAGGGGCATAGGAGTCCAGAAAGTACCTATAATCTCATACTGTAAAGTAACAAAATCTAGTGAACCAGCAAAAGCATGTCTATATGTTGGATGTATTTAAGGAAATGTTAAAGTGCAACATCATTCTATGATATC
This sequence comes from Sequoia sempervirens, assembly GCA_007258455.2. NCBI lineage: Eukaryota > Viridiplantae > Streptophyta > Pinopsida > Cupressales > Cupressaceae > Sequoia > Sequoia sempervirens. The sequence goes on along the minus strand of VDFB02353493.1, from coordinate 95,277,484 downwards.
ATTCTTTTCAATACATATGTGATTAAGCATAGAAATAAACATACTAGGGACTAGAGATCTTAATGTTTGTGTTTAAACAATCAAATTAAACCCAAACTGATTTATTTTTCCATCATGCTTTTCACTAATTGAAATTATTGATGTGGTTGAAATGTATTTGCTAATCTATATGATCTTCGAAGTGATAACACGTAACCCTATGGTAATGACCTTTGGCTATAAAGTTTCACTTAAGGTAATTCATTGAATCTCAAATCTATGAGATCTTTCAAGAATTCAACAACATGAACATTTTTTCCCTACGACACAAAATAGTTTGTTTTCCAACACACAAGTCTTCCCCAGTTTCATGCATAGAATCCAATGACCAAGTGGCACACAATGTCTAAACCATGTAAGAATGGAAACCTCAACCATTATCACTTACTTTCAATATGTTGAATGTGAACTTCCCTAGTTTTACAACCCATTACAATGTGTATTGATCCGTTAAACTAGTTTAGAATCTTTATTTGCAATCCATATGTAATTAAAGGTAAACATTCATGTAATTTAGACATTTTAATGTCTTTTGGATCCTCCAAAAGTTGTTTAGAAATTAGAACTTATTATGTTTGTTAAACCTATAAACTTCAAAAGGCATTTGCATCTTCTAATACTTTTGTCTCTTTGGTGTGAAAAATGATGAACTCTATAACAGGAAAACAATCAATCTTACAACTTAGATAAGTTTAAATTAAAAAATGAAATATTACACAAAATATTTGGAGATCCATTATAACTCTGTTATACTTATTATTATTAATTGTTTACATCATATACACTAAGAACCAGTATTACTCACTAGAAATGGGAGAGATAATGAATATGGACTGTTTGTCTTTTTTAATACGATCTGGATTTAAAGTCATAGAGTAAACCCACACGGAAATATTTCCACTTTGTTCCTACAATTCAGAAATCAATATAATTTCAATAGGATATTGAGATCCATACTAAGCAGACCCCTTAGTATATCAAACATTAAAAAGAAGTATATCCACTTCCATCCCTAAAAAGAGGACTTGGTGAAACATAGGTTTGAAGATTGGTATTAAATTTAACAAGGATAGGACCCATTTACAAGATCTCTATTTAGAATGAATGGAAGTTAAAACCATTCCAAGCAATGTGTGGAAACCCTTGTATCCTAACAAAAAGTGGATAACCTCCTACAAATTCAATAGGAAATTTAACTCCCACACCAAACTCAACTCCCATCAAAAATCCAGAAGTAGTACATTTTTTTCTCATCTTTAAAGGTTTCAACTCCGAGACCAAACTCAACTCCCATAAAAATTCCTGAAGTGGCACAATTTTTCTCATCTTTAAAAGTTTCAACCAAGCAAGTGATGATGATGTGCCTTACATATTCTAGCAGCATGCAAGTAATTGACAATATAGATCAAACGAATATTAATATTTCTAAAATGCCTTTTCAATCACGTATATGGGGTTTGGATTGTCTCCTTCTACTTAATACATGTACCATGTTAGTGGATTTTGGGGGTTTTGGTTGGACCCTTTAGCTAATTTTCCAAGAAAATTCTAGTGAGAGTGCACAAACTTGAAGGGGAAGACATATAAATATGTGGACAGAAAGATACATCAAATCAAGAACAAGAAATTTGTGGATGACCCATTTCAAATAATATTAGGAGAATCTTGGACATTCTAAATATAGTTTGAATTGGTGGCTTTATTGTAAACAACGTTATTATACTCTTCAAATTTATACTTTTGAGTATGGCTCCTCAATTGTTGTCTTTGGATAACATCCTTCATAATTAAATTGGGTTGATTAGATTGATTTTAAATATTGAATTGATTAGGTAGTTGCTTTGGTCGTGAAGGTTTATGTTGAAGGACTCGCCAAAGGGGATAAAAAATTTATTTGTTCTTTTAAGATTTGGGCTTCACATGTGAATTGGATTTAAAGATTGTGGTCTAGACTGGTGTTTCCCTTGTCAAAGTTATCACAAGAATGAGTAATAGATATCCGATTGTGGCCTAGGGGATAGCTAGTATTAGTATGATCTAGGTCTAAAGTATCTTGATCTATAAGGTTGTTTGTGGTTTGTCAATTAAAGTGTGGGAAAAGATTATTCACAATGATTACATTTAGGGTTTGTATGGATCAAGTCAAGAGAATGGCTATGTTCAACTCTAAGAAAATCATAGTTGTCATAATTATGTTTGCTCAATTGTGCATTGTTATATGCTCAAAGGGGATTTTGACTTGTTTAATGAATTCATTGAATCAAGGATCCATTATTTTTTGTTCTGGTTAGATTTCTCTTACTTATATTTTGGGTTTCACACAGGCTTTGTATAAGGGGATAGAAGACAAAATAGTCACAACACCCTACCTAATCAAGTGGGATTATTTGGCTCATGAACCCACCAATCTACCTAGACTTGGTCATAAATAGTATTGGCCTATTTGGTTTGTGAGCCCATCATCTTCCTAGACTTGATCGTAAATAGTATTGATATGTTTATCTTTAGGCACTAACCAATTTTGATCTTCAATATCACCTTAAGGTGTGAGAGGAGAGCATATGTGACCTATTATTCCATTTCCAAAGGCATATGGCAAGTAAATTTTTGGGGCTAACTACCTACCAATGCATCACAAGTTACAAATAGTCAATTGGTTTTCTATGCTAGGTTTTACACAAGGCTCAACTAGGGACTCCTCGATATAGCCAAAGGCACATGAGGCTCGATTCTATGAGACATGGTTGTTGTCTAACTGTTGGGTGAAAATTATGTAATCATCTTTTCAATAGATTACACAACCTATACTTTAGCCACATCACAGCTATGTGAGATATAATCTTTCCTCTCATAAAGGGGAGGCACCCTTCTTACTACTAACATAAGCTATAGTAAAACTAATAAAGTATTTACACAATGTACACTATACTCATGAAATGGGGGGGGTGTCACATTCATGCTTCTCTCTTTTTTCAGAGAATATGTTTTACAATGCTTCATATTTGGAAGTTCTGATTCAAAATAACCTTAACTAAAAATGAGCAATAATGCCAATACATCTATCTTGTCAAAGAAAAATGTAGAGATACCAGATATGATTAATAATAAACAAATAAAAGAAAAGGGAAAGCTCACGAAGGCACAAAGTCATTTCGTAGCTTTTTCATTGATGGATCTACAAGAGATGTATTGTTTGTTGCATTAAAAGCACAAAGTCTTCTTAGATGCAGCAATTCTTTGAATAGCATGAACGATTACAATCACAAAGTCTTGTAGATCTTTCAACAAAAGTATCCAAACATAAACGTAAATCCAAATAAGGAATGTAACACAAAGTTTACATAAATTACTTGAAGCCCTTCAGATATCATATACTAATCACCACCAATAAGATCAATCCACAAGATTATCGAATCCAACACAAAGTCTGGTTTGCAATTCTCTTCTTTATTGATCAGATTTCATTCACAAAGTATGAACACAAAGTTTCACAAATTTGCTTCAAAAAGGGCAGCACTTCGTTGCAAAATACTAAAGGTAAAGATTACAATAGAAATCCCTCATATTTATAAAGGAGAGAGAAGAGTAAAACTAGGAAATCAGTTGAGTAAAATTAGGGAAGTTAGGTGAGCTAATTTAGGAAAATCTCACTCAACTTTGACTAAGTCAAAATGTAATTCATCTTCATGAAACTACATCTCAAAAATTAGTGTAATTACATTTACAGAAAAGACATTTAATATGTCACAAAATATTTACAAGATGCATAAAGGGAAGCATCAAAATGTTCAACATTGGAGATCAAGAATCTTCATGGTTCCTTGCTTTGGACGTGAAAGTCTTCATACTTCTTCTCGGGGTCCTGTATGAACGCATCATCTAGGTCGACTGTGTAATCAACAAGGGTGTGAACTCTTGTGATCGACCTTCTGGCAGATGAATGGATTTTCTTGCACCCACGAAGATGCGCCTTGAGATTAACAAGTGTTAGTCGTATATTGCAAATGACATGTACTAAGGCTTTGGAAAAGTTGGCATCCTCAACTTGTTGTGTAACAGCTTCTTTGTGGATCTCAGAAAGTTCACTGGATCAATAGATGTCACCTTCAGGATCACTTGATGAAATCTGGAGAGAAAATGTAAGGATGGTGAATCAACAAGCATTAGCAGAAAAAGTAGCATTGGGAAGTGTGAAGTGAGCAAGCAATATGGAGCAAGCGTGAAATGAGCAATTAGGCTTGGAAAATGGAGAGGGAGCAAAGAAACGATGTTTAGAGTGAAAAGGAGGTGACTCTGAAGAGTTAAGGAAAAAAATTGGGAAAAGTGTAAGGGCGCTAAAAATCAACACCCTTGCACTTAAGGGAGATGTCTTCAGGTGCAATGGCACTGAAAAATCAGCACCCTTGCACTTGGAATGATAGTTTACAAAAAATGTGTCAAGGCGCTGAAAATCAACACCCTGACACTTAGTCTCTTGAAGATTTAGTGGTAAGTGAAAGAGCAGTGTTTTTGAACATCATCGCAATTACATAATTTTCACCCAACACTAATGGCTTGGTCTAAGATAGTAACCCCCTTCCTCCTTCACTTGGAAAACTATAAAGGAGATGCTAGCTTAGCCTAAAATGATAGTTGCACCTTAAATTTTCTATAGACCACTAGAACAAAAACTTGTCTAACGATTGGTGATTAAATCTATGCCACCTAACCCCTAAGAAAATAAAAAATAAAAAAGAACACTTTTGATTCCCAAAATTACACAAATACTCAAGGAAAGAGCATACACAAGTGGAGATATTTATTTTGATCCTAAAGGTTACACTAAGGTGCAATAGGAGAGTATAAATGGTCAAGTCACAGAAACCCACACAAAAATTAAAGAGGCCACTTTTGATCCTCAAGATATCACTAAAGCACAAGAGGAGAAAATGCATAACATAACCCACATAAATACAATAAACAACATTGATTTATTACTTAAGATTATATGATTAAATGGATTTAAATTAAATATTCAACATAGACACCTGCACACAAGCACTAGAAAATTCAATAGCAAGTCTTCAACATATTATTTCACTGCATTTGAACAAGATTAGCAACAAAAACATAATTACTCTAAAATAAAATTTTCAAATAAAAAATAAAAATAAAAAATACCTACATAATATTCCTTGCAATTTTATGATGAATTTAAAAAATGTCTAAATTTGATTTCATATACAAAAGTTATGATTGTCATAAGAAAACATAAAATTATAGGATGAAAATTCAACTTTATATGTAAAAGTTGTGTTATCTTGAACAAAGACTTGTTTTACTATAAAAGAGGGGCTCTTAAGGTTGGACTAGTGTAGGTTTACTAAGTGGGTGACATGTAGATAGTAGAATGACAACACAAGGGAGGATTTAGGCAACACAGAGGGGTAACATGCAGGGGAGGCAATGCATAGGGAAGTAAACTATGATGGTTTTCTAGTTGGTATTTTTTAGAGTTATCATTAGGAGTTTTAAAGTGTTGATGGGGTTTTAAATCCATTGGTGGCTCTTAAATGTTATCTAAGGGCATGGACCCCAACCCTATTACATGTAGGATACAAGGTACATGCATGCCCCTATGAAAAAAATTAACTCTCATTTTTTGAATTTTCTTATGATTTTTTTAATTTTTAATTTTTAATATTTTTTATGTTTTGAAAAAGAAAAGTATTTTAAATAAAACAATATTTAATTTTTTTGCATACCATATCCCTATGTAAGGGTCATATGATATCCCAATTTTTCCTCAACCCAAAATTGACAAATGATATATAGATCAGTAGTTTTGGGGCCTTGTGGACTCAATAGAAAGGTTCATTTTGTACCAAAGTGCCTCGAAATGTAGGTAACCCATAAAAAAACAAACTCAAATCCTATAAACAGAATTTATCAAATTAATATATAAAAATCAACAAAAATATGGTTTAAAAAAGGGCAAGGGCTTACTAGACATGCCAAAATGGATATGCAAGATTTAGAATAAAACAAAAAGAAGATTAAAGCAATTAAAACCCTCTATTTTAAATAAAATATAACCTCAAACAGAACTAAAGAGGGTTCAAATAAAATGAATACTTAAAAATATTACCAATGCAAAACCCTCTTTGTTGAAGTTGATTGCTCGAGATGCAATACTTGTGGTTGGTCAAAGACTCGTGCAAAAAATTTGTAGCATGTACCTATCAAGATCTAATTGTCATTCTCTCCTTTTTTATGAAGGAATATCTTGGATTTATAGATGTTTGATTGTGGATGTAAATGGTGAGGATTTGATTTTAAATGAATGATTCAGATAAATTGGGAATGAGCAAAGAATTTTAATTGACTAAAATAGTCAAAAAATAGTTATGATGGCTCCTTAGTGGGATCTAAAATGGGTGAGGGTAATTAGTTCTTTTTCTTACTCATTTTATTAATAAGTTTTACATGGATTAAAAATAGAAGGGAAACATGGAGTATTTATGATAGAGTGTGAGTGAATAATCGATTTTTTAATTATTTATGGAGAAAAGGTAAAAATCTATTTTTTGTATTTACTTTAGAATAAATGGATGAGCACTAACCTAGTTAACTAACTAATATGAATTGTTTAATTAAATATTGGTGGTAAATGGAAAGTGGGGGTAGCATGGAATAATAGTGAGGAAATGTCGAAATGGTATAGGATTATATGTTAGGATTGATGTTAGGAGGTGGTAAAAACTAAGTGTCTATGGGAATAACATGTTCAAAACTATATGCAAATTAGAAGGTAAGTTTTTAAAATTTGTTATTGATAGTGATAATACTAAAAATTTACTCACTAAAGAAATGTTTGACAAACTAAAGTTGAGAAGGTTAAAACACCCAAGTCCATATAAGATTGCTTGGTTATAAAAGTAAGATAAGGTGTTGGTAAAGGAATCATGTAAATGGTGAAATTCAAGATACCTGAACATATCATGAAGAAGATTTTTGTGACATAATGTTGATGGATACATGTCATTGTTGTTGGGGAGACCCTGGTAACTTGATAGGAGTGTTATACATGATGGGAGAGAAAATATCTACACTACAACAAAGAATGTAGAAGGACAAGTTGGTTTCATTGATGTAATGCCATAATTTGGTTAATGGATGGGAAAAACTTCTAATATGGCTTAAGACATGTAAATATATGTTTTATATTGATTTCTAGAGTATGTGGAGCTAAAATTACAAGAGACACCACCATAAATGAAGAGAATATGTTTTAGAAAGTGATATTAGAATTATTAAAAAAACATAAGGACGTCATATTAGACAAATGCCACATGGGTTACCATCAATAAGGAGTATTAGTCATCCTATGTACCTTATACTATGAAAAGCTTCAAATAAATGTTATGAAATCTATCTCAAACTTGCTTCTAATGTTAAGTATATAGTGAATACAAATTTAGAGTATGAAACATAAATACTCAAATACTAGGTTGTATCCTTTATTTTTGGGAAAAAAAATATTTTTGAGTTATTTGGAATTGCTTCTAGGAATACCTATTCCATAGATAGTTTTTAGCTCTAAAATTTAAATAAAGGGAGGCCCACTATCCTTGCAAATCAAAATTTATGAGGTTCCAAAAGTTGGGCCTCTTTCATTAGAAATGTAAAAACATTTAGGACATAGAAAAGATCTATAAGATGTGTTGGGACTTAGTATAACAAAGTTTTTTTTTTCTAAGTTCTAACTCCCTTTGTTCTTTAGGCCTCATTTTACCCACTAATTATAACCAATTTGAGAAATATTTTAATGGCCCCCCTAAGACAAATTTTCCTATATTGTTCTATTTCGTCCTCTATGTTTTTACCAGATATTAGAAGTTACAAAAATTTGAAAAGAGTCTAATTTTTGGGAGTGTTATAGCCATTTTCTACCGTCTTTATGGATTTGTATACTTTTCATGGATTGTTAGATAGTTCCTACTTGTCTAGTATCATGTTCCACCCTCTATTCCTAAATGGAATCTCCACAGGGTTTGTCATGCCCTTCATTATTTTTATTTCCCCTATTTCCTTCTTTTTTAGAATCTCAGTGGTGGTTTAGACTTCCCTTCTCCATCTCTATGTGTGGATCTACTTTCCTATAATCTCATAATCTCCCATCTCTCCTCTATGAACTTTTTAGGTGGGTCCATAAATTTTTCTCCTCTGCTTCATCCACTTCCCTCATCTTGTTCCACAAGATTTTCTCACACCATCTCTAACTCCCTTAAAGGAATTATTCCCACATCTAGACATCAAAACCTCCTATTCTTGTTTATTTTCCCTCATTTCCTTTGAGTTCTTCCTTGTGAACTTTCATTGGACGTCCAAATCATCACTAGTGTCCAATTCTTATATCCAATTTTTTATCGTTTTCTCATATTTCTCCACACTTCTTTCTTTTTCCTTTTTACCCCATTTTGTAAAATTTTATTGAATTATGAACCTTTATTGCAATATCTAGTTCCTAAGTCCCATGACACACAAAATCCTTGCACCCCCTTTTTCTAACCTACCAACCTCTGTTGAACTTTTGCAATTTTCCCTATTCTCTCTTAAACCTCTTAGGACACCACTAATGGCCTGATTTGGCCCTACAACTACTCAAGAAATGTTTTCTCACCTAAGAAAATCATGTGTATCCCTAAAGATACAAACCTTTATGCTAAATCCATGGTAAATAATAAGGATGACCATGTCAATGGATAATAAGATTGACCATGTTGCTATTGATGCAATGGTTGAGGTTCTAGATGCCAATGATCACATGCTATTTTCAATCCCCTACTCAATAGATTCTATTTGATTTTAGCTTGTTTCACATGTTACATTAATGATATATGATTCTTAATCAAATTCCTGCAAATAATTTAGCAACCTAACAAAACACTATAAATATGAGTTCATTTTCCATAATGATGGCTAATCATTTCTCTATTTTTCACATGACTACAAGTGTTCGGAAAAGTATAGGGTTTCAATTCCTATAAATTTAGTTTCTTGTTGAGAAACATAGTTTTTGAATCTAGAAGTGATAGTTCATTTGTAGTACATATTTGTAAGTAAATGTCTCCTTGGTCATTTGTATATTTTCAAGGAAACTTGTAAGTCATGAATTGTGGCAACATTCTAGCTTAGGGTTTTCTCTTGATACATTTTTCGGTATGATTTTAATGGGAATTTGATAGGTTTCATAGTATTTTAATTCATTACAGACATTATTTATAATGGTCTTTACCATATATACATGAAATGATGGGAAATGGTGGTAGGCTAAATGAAATGGGGGTTTACCAATTTTACTATAAATAGAAAGGGGAAAATGGGGTTTGATGCACCTATTTCCCTCTATTTCACTACAAAAAAGAGATCCCTTGAGGCAAGGTTTACTTTTAGTCCTTAGGTGAGTCAACCTTCAAGGAACTCTTGTTGTTTTCCTTATAATCTAGGACAGGGTAGATCTGCTGAAACAACACTTTTGGGAGAAAGACTAAAAATAGTAAATAAACCCAAAAATGCAAAGTAAAACATGAAATCAGAAGATTAAACCTTAATCTAATGGAACGAACAACTTTCAGATAGATCAAAGATGGTTTAATATATTTTCACCTATCATCAAAATGTTGTTTTGAGTGTCCTCTGGGACTCATTTTCCCAAGGGTGAATGGGTCTTTGTAGGGCTTTCTAAAATAAAATTTTGGGTCCTCTGGTCATATGTTTGCACTCCTGAATTCTCTGGATTTCATAGTTGAAAGTTTGGAAATAAATCCTATAGGTGAGTTTATGTGGCTTGATAACAACTTTGAAAACTTTTTCAATTTTGACAACTTTTCCAATTTTACACTTTGAGAGATCTTCAATCCTTCTTCAACCTAAGATCTGAAAAACACACATAAGAGGGGAAAAAAATTGTTTTTGGTGAATGGGTGTTTGCCTTGGTCAAACTCTATTTTGGTAATTAAACCTTGAATCAAAATAAAACATGGAAGGAAGGAATGATGAATGAACAAATCTATGTTGCAACTCACCAAACCCTTAAATGAAACCCGTGAAGGACTAAAACTTAGTAGATCTCTCCAAGGTCTTGATCTTACATGAATGTCTTGATTGATTATGTGATCTTGATGCTTGAAATTTGACTTGAATGCTTGAAACCTACATCACAATGTTAGCTCCAAAAACATGCATGATACTTGAAAACTTTGACATGATGTTTGAGATATTGATTGTTGCAGCAAATGCTTGATAAATATGCTCTTGAACACCTTTGACAATAATCTTAGCTCTTGTGAAGTCTCTCAAAAAGCTCTAAGATTTCTTAGGATTTGAATTTGATAAAAGACCTTGCTTTTATAGACAATTCTCTAATTTCTTGAAAATTAAACATTACAAGCCGACACTTAAATCTTGAATTTAGGATCTTAAGATGTCGCCAAAAACATGTTTCAAATATGTCCTAAATAATTGGGACATTCATTTCTTGGTGTTAAAAATTATAAATGCATTAATTAAAACACAACTCCCCTTTCGAAAATTGCAATTAATTAGGCTTGTAAATTCAAAATTTAGAAAAGTAGAGGCTTAATTAATTCCAATTAATTAAGGGACCCAAACATAGTGTAAAAATGTAAAGGAGTACATTTTTCGATACTACATTTAGCCCCCACTTTAGTGAAAGGATGAGTCTATGCTCAAACTCACACTAAAGTAGTCAAACAAGCATCAAGAGAGGTCTAATTATACATATGTTGGAAAGGTAAGACAACCAAGGTCAAGGAGGATGATCAAGTCCCCAAGATCTAAGATCTCATGGCAAACCAACAAAGGCACAAATAGACACATTCCTATGTTCAATATGCAACACAAAGACAAGATACACAAGCATAAAATATCAAAATTAGAGAAGAAAAAGAGGGGTGGATCAATCCTCAACTATTTTTCCATTTGGTATGGATCAAGCCTTAGCTTTTTGTCCAAAAATGTTTACAAGTGGAAACCCGTTGTCCACTATGCAAACAAAATGCACTCACACAGGCTAGTGAAAAATCTAATGTCCACTAGGTGAGCCCCCAAAAAGTGGCTAATGGGAAGTCATGCCAAGTCTCGGCTCCAATTGTACTAACCATACCAAAGTTATACATCTTGATAACTTTGATAGGGTACCACAAAAATGGTCACAAGTCTAGCAAAAGGCTCCATTGGCAAGAAAGTTGTGTTATGCTTGGTGGCCTTGAAAAACATAAAGGCTCCACTGGAAAGCAATTTGTGTTATGCTTTGTGGCCTTGATACATGCAATAGGATATTCAAATGGTTTTTTCTTACTTCATGAAAGGTCTCACCTCAGATAACATCATGCCTAATGTCTCCAAGAGAGTACTAGTCAAGGATAAAAGATTCACAACTTAGGGAATGCAATCTTAGCATCACCAATAAGAGGAATGTTGTATGCTCAAAAAGGTCACAATCTTGAAGCACGTCAAACCCAGTGACACCACCAAGAGAAGACACATCACATGAAGTAAGAAGACTGCACTTTGAAGCAAACAATGAGCTGGGCGTATGCCCCCACTTTAAAGAAATTTCTACACACCATGTTGTGAGAAATTACTTTAAAGTAGAATATAATAAATGCCAATACATGAGAGCTTTATTCAGAAATCCCTGTGTAACACATGTGTTTCCAAGATAGATTTATGTCTTGGAAAGGAGGGGTTTCCCTCCACATGCAATCCTAAGATAACACAAGGGATCCATGGATTTGGGTTTAGTGTTGTCATTGTTGCAGTGATCTAAATGAGCTTGGAACTGTCATCATTCCCCAAATGACTCATGGAACAACGAACACAAAGGAAGAATGACACATAGAGAGTGAAAACAAAGGAGAGATTTTGGGTCAATATGGAAGAGACCTAATTGTCTCAACACCTTATGTCATCCCCAAAAGGAAAACACAAGACAAAATATAAATGTTACAATAGATAAAAGAATATAGATACAAATAGAAGAATGTTACAATGGATCCTCTCCCCTTGTACCCTTGCACCAACAGAATGACAAGGGTCATCCAAAGTAGGCTCACAAACATATAAAGACATGTCAAGCAACACTGTACAGGGGATCACATTACGCACATGTAATCATAAAGAACATGAAAAGAAGATAAGGACTAGTAGGGCACATGTGAATAAACTTATAGTAGGTCATTCATATCCCAATATTGTTCATCATATACAAAAGGCAGATAAATAGCCAAAGGGACAATGGAAAGTATTGTACTAGGAGCATCACCAGGTTCAACACATGGTGAGTCACTCTTTATAGGAGGATCATCATGGTTGTTATCATCTAAGCTCATGGAAGAGGAAAACAATAAATTCAGCTCATTATGCACTTCCTCGTCAATCTTAGCAATCTCATCATCATCATCCAAATTAATCATAATAGGAGGCCTAATGACAATGTCCATTGAAGTGTCTTGTTTTTTTTGTTGTTGTGGAAAAGGTGGAGGATCATCGTGCTTTGCTTCAATTAGTGTTTGATCTTTATTTTCTATTTTATTCTCTTGTTTTAGTCTACAAGCAATAGCACGATGTCTAAGCCTACACTGTTTAGCATTTTTGTTTCTTTATGCATGATTTTCAAGTTGTCATTATGTAGGAACGAGTTTATCAACCATATGATTCTTTTCTTCCCCCAAGGGAGGAACGAAAGGAACCATGGAAGGTTGTTCAACCACTTTCTCTTTAACTTTATAAACTTGTTTGATCTTAGGAGGCACAATAGGAATTATTTGGTTATCTCTTCATCTTTTGTAGGAAATAGGTGAAGGATTTGTCATGGGTTGGTATTGGTTACTTGGAAGGGCTTTTGGTTCAATCATGGTTTCATCAATGATAAGAGGCTCAATCATGGGTTGAGGTATGTTGCTAAGGGATAATTTTGTTATATGCTTTTCCTTGAACTTTTGATAAGATTTAAAAAAGAAGTCTTCATGAGGCCTAATAGGTTCCATAGGTTCAAGCCAAAAGAAATCCAATGATAAATTCCCACAGGAAGGTACAAGATTAAATCCACTATGGTGTATAGTAAGAATCTCATTATGAAATGGAAACTTTAAGCATTTATGCACTACCAATGGGATGACATCCATGGAGCGTAGCCATGGGTAACCAAGCTTACATGGAATTGGTCTGACGATGGGATGATGGAGAATGAGACATTCAATTTTTTCGGTCAACCTTGTAAAGGAAGGGTGATTGAACCTATCATAGGGCAAGAAAAAAATAGTATGCGTTTTGATCCATGCTTTCAGTTGTTCATAAGAATCTTGATAAATTTCGTGCACAAATAATAATTCCTTGATGATCACATTCTCTATACACATGGGATCAATTAATATCCCATTAGTAGGCTTGTCATTGATTCTTCTGGCGATGTAAAGAGGACCATTAGGTGCATGTCTAATTATGTCATTTTATGAGAAAGCAATGTCAAGGGGCATTTTGGTTTGGCCCTTACAAGGTTGCACATCAACGAAGTTGACCATACATTCTACCTCATTTTCATTTATATCATCATTATTTATATCGTCAAGCTTTTCAACATTCATCACATTGTTCTTGGAATCATTAGATTTCACAAAGAGACATTATGATTTGGCATAGGGTTGGTAAAGATTTGAAAATTTTGGTTGGGTGGGGCAACATAATTATTTCCTTGATCATTAACACCACCAATCTGCATGTGATTAGAATCAATGAGGTCTTGCACAACATGTTTAAAACGCTTATATTATTTTGTATCGTGTCCATTTTGTCAGTGATAATAGCAAAAGGAATTTAAGTTAAAGTTTGGAGGTAAGGGCTTAGTTGTGTCAATGGCTCTAACAAGAGGTAAGGTAACTAAGTTCTTACTCAAAAGTTTGCAACATGATGGAGTGAAGGGTATCATATAAAGGGGTAAATTGTCTACTCCTCTCCCTAAATGGATATGGATTTGTTGTTTTTATAGCAACCACTTGAGTGTTAACATGTTGAATTTTTTGAGGTGTGTTTATTTGTAAAAAGCCTTTGTTTTGTTTCTTGAAAGGTTGGAAATTGTTGTGGGGCACAACTTCGGATTTCTCAAAATTGTTAGAAGGATTTTTTGCTTCACGATAACTAACTGAATTCAGATAGTCACGGAGGGTTGTGCACAAGTGTGTAAAGGAGGGAAACTTCAACATCTCAAGTTTAGTTTGAATATTGGTATGCAAATAGGTTATAAACATTCTTTGAAGGTCAACATCATGAATCTTAATGTTTATTTGTGAGTAAAGCAATTGGTATCATGCTATGAAATCAGTGACCTTTTCATCATTATTTTGTTTACAGTGCATTAGATCAGCTAAGGTCATCTTGGGACCCATGTGCACTTGGAAATGGTTAAGAAATGCATCAAAAAGTTCATTGAATGAACTAATTGAGTTATTCAGTAAAGAACAAAACCACTCCAAGGCAGTGTCTTTCAAGGATCTAGTGAAAAGTTTAGCCAAGAGTTTATCCTCAAAAATGAAGTCACTACATAAGGTTGTGTATACCGAAACATGGTTGTTAGGGTCTCATTTTCCACCATATTTCTCAAATCTAGGAATCTCTATGCCTTGTGGAATTTGTGCTCTCAATATCTCCAAGGATAAAGGGTTTCTTTTGACATATTATGAAGGTTGGAAATTTTGACTTTGGTTTAATGTAGCAATTTATTGTTGGAGGGATGAAATATTTTGTAGGAGTTAGTTAAGGATATGATCAATGTTTGTGTTGTGAGATGGAGGTGAATAAGGTGGAGATGTATATGTATTTGGAGAGCAAGTGAATTGTAAGTTTGTGAGGGAGATAGATTAGGATATATGATATTTGAATGCACAAAGCTAAAGGGATTCCAGTGGAAATACCTAGGGTGGTATTAACATTACTAGTAGGTTGTTTAGTTGTTGTAACAATTGGATTGGTGTATGTCAGAATAGAGGTCATAGTTGTGGAGGGAGGAATTGGATTTCCACCTTGAATTTGAGTGTACCTCAAAGTTTGAGCACAACTAGATGTAGTAGGAACATGTTTATCAATAATGTGAGCTAGGCTATGCATAATCTCTACTCCTTGTTCATTATAAATCATTTTCCTCATGTTATCTATGACAAGAATATAGTACCAACAATGTATTCAGAACTCACAAAGTTTTGCAACTTTTCTAAGTCTTCATCCATTTATCTTAGTTCTTCATGAGGGATATTAACAACCATTGTGTCAACATCAGTCACATTGGTTGTAGGTAGGGTGGTCATGGAAAAGGAGGTATCAAAGCTATGGTCCATAGTGTGTTGACTAGTATCAACACTATGAGTGAAAGAGTTGGAAAACTCAAGATCCACAATGAATGTAGGAACACAGGATGGCAAGACTCTCAAACTACATTTCACTATAGTATTGGTAATAGGACACCAAGTTGTGAAGTTCATACAAGTTTCACCAAACCTAGGTGCACCCAAAGTGGGGAATAGGCTCTAGATAGATGTAATCAAACACCCTAGAATATGAAGTGCAATGCAAGTATGTAAAAGAAATAGCAATTTTCATATTTTAAACAAGATAATTTACTAATTTTACTATGAAAAAAACTAAAAATGATGTCTTTTAATTCCAATTTTGATTTCCAAACATTGCACTCAATTAGACCAATTAAATGTAATGTAAAAGATGACATATTTTTCTAATTTTTGAAAATAAAACCCAAATTTAACATCAAATTAGTAGAATGCAAACAAAGACAAAGCACTACCCAAAATTCTAAAACAACACCTATACAAAGATAGATTAGCCCTAGGGCAACTGGGTCCTAGCACAAGGGTTACAAAAATTTAAATTTGAGTTTGAAGATCAAACTTAGGGTTTCTTGTTTCAGGTTATAAACTGTACTTTCAGTGACTTATTTTTCCAGAATTTGATGTCTAAATGCAATTGAAATGAATGACAAATGATGAATAATATGACACTTTTTGAAATGCAATTTTGGCTCAAATTTTGAATATGAATGATTGTACATACACTAATATGCAAACACTATGCAAAATTAATGCAATTTTTTAATTTTTTTTAGATTTTAAAGTATGCAAAATGAAAACATAAAACCCTAAATGCAATGCAAGTTAACAACCCTAAATGAGATGCAAGTCAATGCAATGCAATGCAAATCAATGAAAATCCTATATCTATGGTTTGAATGGACTCCAAATCAGAAAATTTATAGTGCAAGAAGGTCAAGGTCACCAAAATGAAGTGATGGGAAATGACGGTAGGCTAAATGAAATGGGGGCTCACCAATTTTACTATAAATAGAAAGGGAAAAATGGGGTATGATGCACTTATTTACCTCTATTTCATTAGTAAAAAGAGATCCCTTAAGCCAAGGTTGACTTTCAGCCCTTAGGTGAGTCAACATTGAAGAAGATCTTGTTGTTTTCCTTATAATCTAGGAAGAGGCAGATCTATTGAAACAACACTTTTGGGAGAAAGACTAAAAATAGTAAATAAAATCAAAAATACAAAGTAAAACATGAAATCAGAAGATTAAACCTTAATCTAATAAAACCAACAACTTTCAGACAGATATGAGATGGTTTAATATTTTTGCACTTGTCATCAAAATTTTGTTGTTGAGTGTCCTCTAGGCGAATGGGTATTTGTAGGGCTTTCTAAAATCAATTTCTGGGTCCTCTGGTCCTATGTTTGCACTCCTAAATTCTTTGGATTTCATAGTTGGAAGTTCAGAAATAAATCTTGTAGGTGATTTTCCATGGCTTGATGACAACTTTTCCAATTTTACACTTTGAGAGATCTTCAATCCTTCTTAAACCTAAGATCTACAAAACACACATAAGAGGGAGAAAAATAAAATTGGTGAACAAGGGTTTGCCTTGGTCAAACCTCGTTTTGGTAATTAAACCTTGAATTGAAATAAAAAATGAAAGGAAGGAATGATGAATGAACAAAGTTATGTTGCAACTCACCAAACCCTTGAATGAAACCCTTGAAGGACTACAACTTAGTAGATCTCTCCAAGGTCTTGATCTTGCATGAATGGCTTGATTGATGATGTGATCTTGATGCTTGAAACCTACTATTATCAATTTTTCACCACAACTCAAATTGACAGAGCTGGTTAATTCAGGTTCATTTTAAGGTGAAAAGTTTTAGTTTATTTTTGTAGTTGTTTAAACCATTGCATGTTTCGAATTTTGAGTTAAAAGAAAGTGCAATGTGTTTTAGTTTTCCATTCATCATTTGTAGCATTAAATATTGCATGAAATGTAAAATAAAGTACTTCATTTTGTATTCAGTTATTCATTACACAATGTTTCATACATTTGTTGCAAAAAGGAGTACAAAATTGAACAAGAATTGCATAAAAAAAAAATTGTATTCATTGGGATGAAAAGAGAATCAAGTGTCCCACACAAGTCGTGGGAGTAGCTAAAACAATGAATCATAAGGAGTACACTATGCTACTAAAGATAAAAAAGGAAAAGAGCACATAAGAGGGGACATAGTCGTCATTGCCTGAACATGTCTTCGAGTTTCCTTCAGTGTTGTGCATTCCTCTTTGCTCCCATTCTCCAAGTGAACCTGCAAGTGATTGAAATGTTTGTTAGAGCTTGGGTTATGAATCCTCCTACATGATCTATCAACAATAATGTAGAATATTGTTTATCATGCATTGAATCAATTAAGAAAAGACAAGAAGAGTGAAGAGAATACCAAGGAGGAAACATCATAAGAAACTTTGGATTTATTGTTTTTAATCTAACACTGTTTGTTTCTTGTGCAGGTATAGGAAAAGCCATGTTGCTGACCTGTTTTGAAGATTTTAAAGCATGTGGTGTAAAACAGGCTCCCACAAGGGTTGAGCTCAAGATGTTGTCCCTTAACATTCCATAAGGGGGTTGAGAAAGGAAACAACCCAAATTTCTTAAAAGAGATGTACCTGGAGGAGTACATCAAGTGTTATAAGAACTCAAGCAATTGACCACTTAGGACAAACAAGTCTGAAAGTGAAAAGAATTGAAGATCATAAATGATCAATTGCTCAAGTAGATCATCATAAGGAGTGAATCATCAGGGAATGTGATAGTGAATAGGCATACATAATTCCTTTTTTACAAATCAACAATAGCAACTGAAGCAATTTGAGAAGCTTCAGAACACCATCATCAGGTGTTGTATTTCAAAATCTTCTATGCATAGATCAAAGTTTCACATCAACATTTGCTACCAGAGAGAGATAAAAATGCATGAAGAGTACAAAAGAAATATTGTCTCCATCTAGAAATAGAATTATAAGTGGCTGCAAATGAAGCTTGAAGGTCAAAGATGAAGGGAAAGAAGCACTGTTGAACTGAAAATACAATACACTAAGTGTTTGAGTTGAATGTAATGTGAAGTTCAACATCATTGATGTCAATGGAATACAAAGAAACTCAAGTCTGGGTTCAAAATAATTGATGCTACAAATATGTAAAACTATCTCATTGCATTGCCACAAGAAACTGTGATGAAACTGTTACATCCTGATTGTATAGCTACTAGGCTATTAGAGTTGAATAAGGATTATGTGTTTGTAAAGACAATTTTATGAATAAATAAAGATGTGAATCACCTTGTTATCAATATGAGTTTTATACATTAATGATCGTCTCATTCTTATGTTGTTTTATTGATGTTAATCATGGTGAAAACGAGCATTATGAGATTAATATGTGATGTTTTTATATCTTATGAAATTTATATGAATTATTATTCTTGTGAGCATTTGACTGCCGTGAATTTATAACTGTGGATGTAGGAATGAGAACCAGTCCTCTAGGCAGAGGGGAAATATCACTTGGGAGAGGAGTATTGGTCGTTTAACCGGTAAAGTTAATCAGTTGAGCATGCACACACATTATGAACTGTACTTAGGGAAATAGGTCAGATAAGTTAGTCATGATAAGTCAACCATAGGCTTAGGAGTTTGACTTACTTCCTCATGCTTTATAAGTTATGATTGTTTTAAATGTCAGACTTACTATGCTGTGACTCCCTGTGTATGGATGAAGTAGTTGTTATATGATAAAGGTCGAGTGGGTACATATATACATGTATACATTGTGTACACATACCTAAATGTATAGACATCAATACGTACGTACGTGAAGCAGATGGATATGCTTGTACGCATGTGTCGACATGTATATACGCATACATACATATACACAAGAAGTATATATGGACATGATGTTATACGTACACATTCCACCTAAATATCTTTGAAATAGATAATATTCAAATAATGTTGTCTAGGTGATTTACGTATATCTTTATGTGTAAATATATATATTAATAAAGTGATTATTAATATATACATCAATACATAAGAAATATGTAAATAATTATATATTTATATATTTTATAAAATATATGTGTTAATATTAAAAATAATATATTCTTATATATAAATACGTTTATATATAAAGATATATTAATATTTAATAGAATACATATATATATAAAATATACAAATAAATATATAATTAAAATTTAAATGAAGGAAAAGAATTGCAAATGTTTAAAAGAATAAACAATATTCTATGAAGGATATAATCGCAATATATATATAGAGGAAGTAAATATTCGAAAATGTAGCAGCATGAAATATTTAACTCATTAAAATACATTTCAAAAAGAAGCGAACTTCACAAAGGAAATATTTGAAAAGTTTAAATTTTAGAAAAATTGAATAGAAAACAAATATGAACATTCCCGTGAAAATGCGGAAGCTCTTGCGCAGCAGAAAATACAAGAAGAAGTATTCAAGCTTAAAGATAGGAAAATGGCGATGGATTTCTGTGCTATAACAAGCGGAATTTTGACCTAAAAACACAGCAATTAAACCGTTTCGAATTCATGCGACTGGCAATAAGACGTGTACCTGTAGGTGGCATTTTTTATTGTTTAAGTTGAAAAATTCTTCAGCTGCTGGCTTCATGAGGTCAAATCATCCTTTGAAATCATGACTAAGGGTTTAATAACATGCCATGTGACGTTTTGACTAGGTAAGCATGTCAGTCTGTCATTTTACATGCCCAGAAATGGGGATTCTGTTGTTTTCACGCCTTATAAATACTTCTCTTTTCTCCATTCGAAAGGCATTCTTTTGTTTCTCATCTTTGGCGTTTAGGGAGTTCTTATATTGTAATTTTGAGCTTCTGTTGTGAGTGAGT
This sequence comes from Sequoia sempervirens, assembly GCA_007258455.2. Lineage (NCBI taxonomy): Eukaryota > Viridiplantae > Streptophyta > Pinopsida > Cupressales > Cupressaceae > Sequoia > Sequoia sempervirens. Next base: position 95,257,112 of record VDFB02353493.1, on the reverse strand, counting down.
GTTACTGTTTTGCATCATAGTGATTTCAGTGAAAGAATTAGAGTTACTTCAACTGTGATTTTTAGACTGTGAAGAATTGGATAGCAATTTTCCAGTGAAGAGGGTTTTGTTTAGAGAAAGTGTTTTGGAAAAGAGCTTTCTACATTGAAGGAAGAAGGAAATTACATTTTGCCATATTCAATTGAAGGCTGCTGTCAGAAGTACATTGAAAAGGAGCTTAATTTGACAGGTATGTTTCTTAATTGGAATTTATAGTTTAAATTGTCTTCTTATTGTCTTAAGTTGTTGGTTGCATTTGATATGAAATAAGTAAACCATCCTTAGCAATCAAGTTTTATTTGATAGGCTGTTAATGCTTAATGGTTCAAGGGATTTCATTCTAAATAAGGGGTAAAAGTTTAGGGAATGGAAATGTAGCTAAAGGAAAATGCTTGAGCAAATCATTATAGTTAAATGATGGACATAAGGAAGATTATATAGAAATTGGGAAATTAAAGGAAGGGAATCAATTTGTTTAAAGGGTATAAGAATAACCTAGCTTTATATGCATCATGCTAAGAGGGAATTGTTTGTGCATTTGCTTGGATTTACAAAATTGTATGATCTCCGTATATGGGGAATACGTAGAGTATATATTAACTTCTAGGAATGAAATGACGTCAAAACTAAGTGTAATCCTAGCTTGTGTTATTAGGTTAACATTAGTAAGCTTCTCCTAGGATAAAGATTTCTGGAAATAGGAGATAGGATAGTAAACACTTGTTTAAAGACTCATTTCCTGTAAACTATTTGAGGTAGGAAGTCTGGGATAAATTGAACCCATTGAAGGACATGGCCTACGCATAGAGTAAGGTAGCCCAAAGGAAAATCGACCCTGAGTAGTGTAAGTGATAGATGACTTACTCAGTCGTTTACTGAATCAAAATGCTATGGCCATAGTAATGTAATGTACCTACGTCCTCTTAGATTGGGAGATGATTACATTGTCAGTTCACAGTGATCTAGTACGTACATACTAGGTTGAGATTGTGGGATACAAGAATCTAGTTATGTAGGACACACCACTATGCTCAGTTGGTTAATGGAATTGGTTACTCAACCAGTCTCTTTGACGAAGGGAGGGCCATTCATTGAAAAATGAATGTGCGGGGGACCGCATTATTAGTCTGTGGTTGGTGGAAAAGCACCCGAGTGATGTTTCTCCTCCACAATCTGACATCCGAAGAACCAAGATTTGAAAGGGAAGATCCTGGACCATCTTACTTCTATTTGTGCAAAAGTTGTTTAAGCTGTGTATGTATTCTTATACTTTTATACTCTGTTATTCATTTGAAAAAGTTAAAGTTATTTATTTGTGGAAAGCTTTGAAATCGTATTTATATGATGTACTTCATTTAGAAAAGAAAAGAAAAATTTTGTTACTTGGTTATTTACTCATTTACTTGGGTTAAAAGTTATAAAAATTAGAAATTTTTATTTTACGTAGAAGTCGGGTCGTTACAGAAACTGTGAAATTAGAAGTGCATTTTTTAAGCATTCAAGTGCATAAAATGGGTGACAACAAGCAACAAGTAATCTACAGGTGTATCATGTTTGCTAAGTGCAGCCTTGAAAAGTAAGTAACTGAAATAGAGGCATCAACTTATAGTGCATTTGAGAGTAAATTGAGTTCTTTTTGTGCAAGTGGGTGCAACTATCATTACACATCCTACTAAACAGTGAAGAAAATTGCATGGAAGAGAAAGCATGTTTGTTGATAAGTAGCTAAAAAGTATCAAATTAAGTCGAGCTTCATTGTGTTTATGCACTTCAAGCAAAATAGATAGCAAGTGATTGCTAATAGTATGTGACATGGAAGGAGAGATTACAAATAGTGCAAAGAAGATAGTTTGTTCCACTAAGAACAATTTTTGAGTAAAATAGAGCCTACATTTCATTGAAGCTATAGTGGTGTGCACATGAACATGAGAATGAAATCAATGCTTCCTTTCAAAACAGTGAGCCATGTCAAGTGAGCTAGGGTTTCGAAATGGAAATAAATGCAATGGTGTCCAGTTTGAGTTCTTAGGAGGAAACCCACATGGGTTTACATTGTGAAGCTTCAAAATGCAAAGTTAATGGTAATGCGAGCTTATACATGACTTCCAAATGGACCCAGCTAAACTCTCATGGTTGCAGCTTGAGAGAAGGGTTTTCTCTCCACAAAGCAAACCCACTTGGGGTTTTGGTTTAAAAACAAGTCCAAATGCAAAGACAATGAAGGGTTTGAGTGTATTTGAATGCTAGAGCTTTTAGAAAATAGAGCATGGTACGGCCATGGTTGCAGCCATGGAGGAACTGCAAACTCTCATAGAAGGAAACAAAATGCACATTTTTCCTCTAGTTTTTATCTTTTTCATATACCATTGATTTCTACATCATGGGTCGAGCCCAAAATCACTTATATTTTGTAGAAATGGAGAAATGTACAAAGCATGGTTGCGACCTATACAAAAGGAATTCATTTTCACCTACAGTTTTCCCATTATTCTTGTGAAGAAATCTCAAGTTGATCTTTTATTTAAGAGGGGAATGCATTAAAAATAAAGAAAGAGAGCTTACCATGGCTGTGAGTGAAGAGAGCCGACCAAAGCCCGCAAACCAAGCCTTCACAAAGCTCGAACCAAGCATTCTCATGGCGGCCAAACAGAGCAATGAAGCAACAAAAACACAAGACATATGAAATGCATCAAAAAAATAGTCATGGCCATGGCCTATAGGCCCAATTTCTTCCTCAAATGGAGTCAAAAAGATATCAAAATTCTAGCTAAAGTCTTACCATCGATTTGCAAAGGAGAACCAATAAGAAAGCAATGAAGGATGGTGAAAAATCAAGCTCAAGGCTCCAAACCCTAGTTCTCCATGGCGGCCAAGTGCAAAGCTTTCTTATCCAAAGTCAGCCAAACAAATGATGAGAAAATTTAGGGCTTCACCTTACTTTTGATGTTAGGGTTTTTCCATGTGCTCAATTTGAATGTGATTTTAATCACATTATTTTTAAAAAATCAAATGCCATGTTAATGCCTTATGCCCATGATGGCTTAGGTCGAAACCTAGCATTAATCTTTTCTTTGATTTTTATAGAAAATCAGATATGCCTTGACCATTTTAGGTGAGTCCTTAAAACCTTGGGAAATATTTGATTCATTGCTAAAATCAAAACAATAACCTAGGTTCATCCAAATTTTTCCCAAGTCTTCAATGCTTGAAGGTTTCCCTTGAAGCTTAATAAACATGTATGATGAGTGCCTAGATTTTTATGATTTTTTATAGAAAAATCAAACATCATTGAGAGCCTTAATATATTACTTTGATTTTTGCAAAGTATCAAAATTTCATTTTTATTACAAAAATCAGAGTAATTGAAGTCAAGTTGGCATCAAAAGAGAATGTAATAGGGCTTTGTATTTTTGAAACTAAAAATTGTGATACATTAATTAAGCAATATTCTTATGAATTCCTTAATTAATTGTTAATTAAAAGTAGTACTTGAGTCCTCATTGAAAGTTTCTACTTTGATTTGAGTTTCACTTGGTCAAATTTGGAGAAAGAAAGGAAAACTGAAGTTTCCATTTTCAGTTTCCAGCTATTTGCACCTGATTTTAAGGATTTTTTGGATGGACCCTTTGGAGATAGGAAGTTTCCATCTTTTTTATGTAGTTCAGAGTAGTTTGAGACTCTAATTTTTAGGCTTTTCTGAGGAGCTCAAAAATGGAGAAGAGTTGCTTTTTTGGAGATGCAGTGGGGCTGAATTTTCTATTTTTCACTACTGGGGTCACTTGAGAGCTATAAGTTTGAGAAATTTTAATTTCTCAAGGTAAGATTGATGGCTTCTTGCTCTCCTATCCACTGAGAGATTTTTGTAAGCTGGGTGATGTTATTTGTGATTCAAAAATTGCAGAATCCTTCTTATGTCTTGTCATTGTAGGTTTGTTTGCAAGGTTTTCATGTGATTCAGATTTTTTTGTGTTATGCTTGGTTAATCTTTATGCAAAATGCTTTTGAATTATATGTTTAGGGTAGGATTGTGAAAATCAAAATTTTGGAGGTATTGTTGTGAGTGAAAAAATTATCAGAATCTTCTTATTGTTGATGAATCACCTTAGTTTAGGATCTTTTTTTTTAGTTTTCCTCCTACCCCTTTTCCCTGAAAGTTCAGTAGGTTAGGTGTTTCACTGGGGGAACTAGCCCACTCTGGAGATTCGCTCTCACCAATAGATTTACCCACAAATTTGGGAGCATTTCCATGTTGCAATAGGATAGGAAATTCTGACTTGGCTAAGGGTACAATCCTGATTGCCAACACCTACGTCACAATGTTAGCTCCAAAAGCATGCATGATGCTTGATAACTTTGACATGATGCTTGAGATCTTGACTGTTGCAACAAAAGATTGAGAAATTTTCTTTTGAACACCTTTGAAAATAATCTTGGCTCTCATGAAGTCTCTCAAAAAGTTCTAGGATTTCTTAGGATTTGAATTTGATAAAAAGACCTTGCTTTTATAGACAATTCTCTAATTTCCCAAAAATTAAACATTATAAGCTAACACTTAAATCTTGAATTTAGGATCTTAAGATGACGCCTAAAACATGTTTCAAATTTGAATTTGTGATCTTAAGGGGAACCCATATGCCCAAGGGCAAATGGATCCTGACCTAAATAATCAGGACCTATTCATTTCTTGATGTTAAAAATAATAAATGCATTAATTAAATTACAACTCCCTTTTCAAAAATTACAATTAATTAGGCTTGTAAATGCAAAATTTAGACAATTAGAGGCTTAATTAAGTCCAATTAATTAAGAGACCTGAACATAATGTGAAAATATAAAGGAGTACACATTTTCTAACTCGACAATATATATATATATATATGTATGTGTGTGTATGTATGTTTATGTATGTGTATGTATATATACGTTATATACGAACATATGTATATGTATGTGTATATATATGTATATAGGTATATGTAATATACAGGTAAGTGCATAAAAATGAGGTGCCAAAAAGGGGTCTTAAGTGGCCATTTTTTCTAAAATTGGGAAATACTGACCTTGGATGAGAAATTCAAGATAGTTACACTAAAAAAAATTAGATGCAACAAAAACAAGGGTCATAGTGCTCTGAGTCTACTTTCTAAACTACTACTTTTTTTGAAAATGGTTTAGATTAAGGGGTTCAAAAAGGGGAGACAAAAATTGGTGTTGTTTTTGTCAAAAACATAGCATAGCGTCTATTGTGGCTCCCTCAAAATATTAAATTTTTTTAGTATTTTTAATATTGCTTCAATGAGAAATTAGCTAACAGCATTTAGTTTATCCCTTATTTTTCTGATAATTTTTTAATTTATATATGTTTTTTTACTAATTTTGAAAGTGGACATGTCTTGAAAAATAGAAATTTGGTTGTGCTACCCCTACATTTTTTGTAAACTAACCAAAAATATTTTTTTAATATTTGTAGAATGGAGTCTAGTTTATAAAAATGTAATTTATTTCAAATTTCCATGAACTGTTAAAAAATAAAGTAAAAATTACCAAACATTGATTTTTGACAAAAAACAGACACACAAACAAAAGAAATTAAAGATGAAAGCCTTAACATAGTCAAAATGTGAAAAAAATTACATTGTTAAATAGCTGAGAGAGAGCCTAACATTGCCCAGGTGTTTGATTTACTCAAACCTTAAAACATGTGCAAACTTGACGGTTAACAAGAATGAGATTATGTGAAATTTGTTAGTGTGTGTGAAATGTGTGAAAAGTTAATAAATCAACACAAACACCAATGAGACATATTATATTAGAAATTTAATCAATAAAACTGAATCAAATTGAAACAAGATTAAATTCCTAAAAATGTTCCATTGTTCTCTACTTTCAAAGATTTATTAAATTATTTGGCTCTCAGATTTTAGGTGTGCACTATGATTGTTAAAATGACAACTTGAGAAATGAGATGCTATTTAAAATGCAAGAAATCTAAGTTCCTACATGAAACTATGTGATAAATGTCATAATGTTATGATTATAAAGATATTGACGAATGGATAATGTTGTTGAACTGTGTGATACAAATGATGTGATAAACTAAAATGCAACTATAAAGAAAAACATAATTCTAAGTTAACATGATACTACAATGCAAGCTTGTTAAAATGCTAAACAATGCTAACTATAAACTCCAAATGCTCCAAAGCTATTCCTGCATGATAACTCTACTCAAATGTGGGATGTCAAATACTATAGAAAAGGGCTCTATTTATAGGATTTTCAAAGCATCTTGTGATGTGGCAGCAATCGATGGTCCAAATTCAAGCATGTGAGATGAATAGTGGAGATGGAAGAATCTTGGAGGATGTCCCCTTGACCAAGGGCAACATGCCAAATGGATGAGAAGGATAAAGTGTGTGAGAAATAAGCCATGTGTTAAAAGTTTGTTGAGGATAATTCTAATTTAAAAATTAGAATTATTTAATTTCATGTGACCTTGGTGAGGTGGCAGGAAAAGTTGTAGACATGTGCTTGAATTCCAAAAATTGGGAATAGTGAAAATTAATTAAATAAAATAAACTATAGAAATTTGTTTATTTAATTAAATTAGAGGAATGTGATTTTAAATTTGAAGAATTTAGAAGATATGAACTATTTATTTATAAGCAGATGAAATATTAATTAAATAACTAGTATTTAATTAATTAAATGTCTTGACCGTTTTTAGGTGTATACATTTTGCCCCTCTTTGAAGTTTGTCCCTCTTTGAAGTAATGTGTTTACACGTTGCTTCAAAGAAAAAATTGATATTGATGCCAAGAAAAAAAAAATTGATGACCCAGACGTTGATTTTCAAGTGATGATGGATATATGCCCCCTCGAGAGATAAATCGGTGATTTTTTGAATTTATAGGATTTTTTAGAATTTTTGAAAATTTTGATGATTTTTCGATGATTTGATGATGATCTCAAAATTTTATGATTCAGAAACGATTTATCTCTCGAAAAATGATGTATAAGCCATCAGGTGATGAAATAATCAATTAAGCCCTTTTTGAAAATAAAATAAAACAACCCCATAAAAATGCCACTTAATTAACCTTAAAAAGGTTAAAAAGGTGATTGAAAAGTTCATTTGTTTATTTTGGATTTTGAAAACTTGAGAGAGTGAGCAATCTAGCAATTTGGAGTAGAATGGTGATCCCCTACCACACACACCAATTTGAGCGCGTGCGATGGCGCAACCACCCAACATTGTACGGTCCTCTGATATGTACCCCTAAAAATCACCTCGTAATTTGTGTATTTCATTTTTCCCTCCGTTTTTCTCGTTTGAATTCGGTTTAAAATGTTTTAGCGCATAGGGTAACCATAGTAGCACATAGGGTGTTTGTTATAGCACATAGAATAAAGTAGCGCTTAGGGTTAGCGATTTAGCACATTGAATGATCGATTTAGCGCATAGGTAGATTTAGTGTGTAGGTTGCCCACAATAGCACATTCATGAATTGTTGTGGCGCATAGGATCTTTTAGTGTTTAGGGGAATTGATTTGGCGCATACATTAGATGATGTAACACATAGGAAGAATCGGTGCATCGGGACCCTATTCTGACGCATAGACCAAATGAAATGGTGCATTGGATACTTCAGTGCATTGGAACGTTGTTTTGGCGCATTGATGAATTTTTCTAGTGCATAGGGTTTTTTAGTGCATTGAAGCACTATTCTAGCACATTGGCTAAATTTTAGACCAAATTGATGATTTTCTTGATTAGACTCCTTGTTGTCGATGATGTTTGATTGCTTTAGCCTTTGATTTGATGATGATTAATGATGTTGATAGATTAGATGTCCATTGATCTCATGATCGGTGAGATACAATGATAGGATGATCATTGATTTACCTCATGATAGGCGAGGATCAATGATAGGATGATGATTGATGGACCTCATGACAAACAAAGTGCATTGATTGATTGATAAACCTCATGATAGGCGAGGTTGGATTGATTGATGAACCTTATGATAGGGGAGGTTGGATTGATTGATGAACCCCATGATAGGCGAGGTTGGATTGATTGATGAACCTCATGATAGGCGAGGTTGGATTGATTGATGAACCTCATGATAGATGAGGTTAAATTGATTGATCGATGTTCACGAGATTTGATCAAAGTCTCACCAGAGCTAACTAGATTAATAGGTTGATTGATTTTGATTGATTGATTGATTGATTGATTGGTTGATCTCGATTGATTGATTGACTGATTTGTGATTTTGTGATGATAGGAGTTGTTGACGAGTTTACAGATTATGGAGCGTTTCCCTAAGACATGGGATTTGATTCCACATCTGACGCCGCCTGAGACAACAATTATTGCATGATGTGGATTATCTTCTCTCATAGATATGCCCCAGATTAGGGTTAACAGGGGTTTACTGACAGCTTTAGCAAAGAGGTGGCACAGTGAGCATAACACCTTTCATTTTCCCACTAGTGAGATCATAGTTACTCCAAAGGATGTATATCAAATTTTGCGGATACCTGTCATTGGAGAGCTTGTCTTGTATGATTCTCAAGAGCATGGTGAGACTGATGCACTACACAGAGTTTTCAAGGATGAGCATATATGCGGGTACGAGATTCCTTGGAGGCATATGGTTGGTGCTTATGCCACATTGCCTTCTATTCTAGCTGGATTCATTGGAGGGTTCCTTTGTCCTGACCGCAAGTCAAAGGGGCTCTCAATTAGATGGGAGTGGATACTAGAGACCATGATTGCTCAGGGCACTCGATATGCATGGGGTTGTTGTATGCTTGCGTATTTGTACCATGATTTTCACCAGGTGGTCTATCTTTCTGGGGCCAGTTTATCAATGGGGGTTACATTGCTTCAGGTTTGGGCCTAGGAGCATATAGCAATTGCACAGCTAGTTGGAGAGAGACATCATCCCACCATGAGGCCATATGTACACCTTTATGCTAGTCGACTTGCTCATCTTATGCTAGGAAAACTAGAGTACTAGAGGAGCACACTAGATGATCTTGAGTCTATGGTATGGTGACCATATCTTGATTGTGAGCAGTGGCCAGAGAACGATGCCAAGATGTCATTTTTGTGGCACTCCTTGTACCTGATTAGAGGACCCAATTTATTATTGAGAGATTCTTACTGCTGAGAGTACTGAGATAGTATGATAGGATTCAGAGTATGCCCTAGGGCATGGCCCATTATGCACGGCGATGGTAGGATGCTACAAAGCGGGGACTAGTTTTGTCTTATGATGCAGTTATACAACATTTCCAGGGTTTATAGACCATCCCTTGGGAGGTTCATCCAAATATCACCGATGCTCTGATATCAAAAGAGTATGTTCAATACATGTTCTTGCATCCATTCCCACAGATTACCATCCCGGATGATCCAACACCATTGTTAGAGGAGGAGGGGGCAGGATGTCATGGTCGGAGATGATGAAGAGGGGAGAAGGAGGAGGAGGAGGAGGAGGAGAGCAGCGATGATAGGGATGGAGATGGTGATGGAGATGGCGAAGATGATAATGAGTTGATGGGGGAGGTGATGAGGGTGGAGGAGGGTCAGGTCCCAATTTTGGAGAGTTGAGAGTGCCTCACAAGAGGTGACATGTGGAGATTCAGTTACCCTCACCATAGTAGCAAACATAGATTGTTGCATTATAGGTATAGGTTGGGAAATTGTAGGGTCAACTTGAGCAGGATCAGGCTTTAATAGCACAATCCCAAGGGAAAATTATTGTACTAACAACAGAGAGGGATGCTGCTAGATAGCAGGCACAACAGATATAGACTCAGCTCACCCAGGTCCAGGCTCAGGGATAGATGTAGGGGCAGAATGTGATACTTATTGCAGAGAGGGATGCTTTGCGACAGCGGGTGGATCAAGCTGAGGGTATCTTTGAGAGATTACATCAAGCTGTAGTGGTTGTTGGTTCATCAGATTATTTTAGAGAGATACATCGTACCGCACAAGAGGCAGAGTTTTACAGGATTAGGTATCATGATGCAATTCCTCCCAAGTGGTGGGAGAGTTTTGCACAGTTCCGATCAAGGAGATCCCGGTCTCAGACCACTAGCATGGATGTTACGCAGCTGCTTCCTGGAGATCGAAGAGATCTTGGTGCAGGTCTTTCAAATGGAGGAGGCACTGGTCCTATGATGCCAACACCGTTTTTTGGGGAGCATGGCATAGCTCCGATTTATGATTTTCTGATGTATCTTGGACATGTACACACTGATGTATTTGAGACATTAATAATGTACCTCTTGATTTGAAACATTTGTGATACACTGCCATTTTTTATATGTATCTCTTTATACCTTCAGATATCCTTGTACATTTGACATCATGATTTTGAGGTTAAATGATATGAAACAATGATTATGATCTATGTGTCTATATGATGTTTATATGTGATGATGATCATGATGATTATGATGGATGCATTTGATTTCTATTTTATGATGCTATGTGATGTTCTATATGATGATGATATGATATGTTATGGATGCAAATGATGATGCAACTGATTCTATGATGCTTTATGAATGATGCATATGTGATGCATGTGATGGATCTTTAATGCTAATGAAATGTGATGCATTTCATGGTTTTTTTTTTCTTTTCTAATTCAAATAAATGATGCAATGAATGAATGAATGATGTATGAAATGATCACATGATGGTGCACAATTCTATGATGTTTATATGATGATGATCATGATGATTATGTAATGATGATGCTTATGTGATGATGTGTGCAATGATGATTATGATGATTATGCAATGATGATATGATAATGTATGATTGATGATTCTATATGCTTGTATGGATGATGTTTTATGCTATGTGGGATGGATATGATTTTGCAAATGGAATGTGATGTTTATATCCAATTAGTCCTTTATCAGTCTTGGATTTGAGTAATAACAAATTCATGCGTCTTGTCAAATTTATCTTCACTACTGGTTTTAGATATTCATAACAATGGAATTATATCCTTTGTTATCCAGTCATGTTCTTCAGAAACTTTTTCTTCTCGGAAATCTTACCCTACTGGATATGTCTTTCAATCTTCTTATGTGAATCCAAGATCCATTTTATTAAAGGAATAAATGATTTCAGGGATACATCAAGTTCAATTATAGATGAATCAATTTCAATTGTGCCCCTATTAAAATAGAGATGTTTTTGTTCTTACTCTGCTGGATATGTTTTTCAATCTTCTTAATGGACCAATTTCTTAATCCATTAATAATAGATGAAATGATTTGGATAATGCAAGTGAGACGCAATGCACTTATTTTTGTGTTTTCTGATGCAAGTATTATGATGTGATGCCTAGATGGATGAATGTGAATGATGATGCAACTGATGTGTTTTCTAATGTATGCAAATGATGATGCAACTGATGTGCAACCATATGAAAATGATGTATTTTTGGTGAATGTCAAATGTGCTCAATCCATTAATGTGAGAGATAACATCATTGTGAAATTTTTTGTAGCTTTAGAAATCCCATAAATACAGATGCAGAATAACATGGATACAATCTACCCTAATCATGCATATCTAATATGCAAATGTTGTCATTGTAACAACCGATTTGTCATGCTTTTTACCATCATCGAGCCTTTAAAATGTTGAAAGCGAGTACAAGCATCAATGGCATAATTTAGACCATGATGACCTGAGTACTACTTCCATGATTTTTGATATTGCAGGTTAACACAAGCATCTGGGTATAATTAAAACCGAGATGACCTAAGCATTACCCACATAAACAAACAAGAGTTAACCATGTTTTTATGCAAATTTGAAATGTCATTAGTGATACTTTGTAGAGCATGTCCCACGACAATTTGCAAAGTAATAGTGATCAACTCACAGACAAGAGACAAAGAAAAATCATACTCCTTCCTAAATCCTCTAGTTTGATACATCATTGAGGTGCTCTAGAGATATGATGACAAAAATCAAAGTTCAACAGTTGAACATTCATGCCATAGTGATAAAGCCATGATTTAGAAGGAACATCATCCATTTGAGGTTTTGTTTTGATTGGATTGATTTGGCTGTTTGATTTGGATGGTTGATGTGTTACTGATGATGATCAATGTTCAATGTTGTATTGGACTATGATTGTTGTGTTCATTGTGTTGTCCTACTGTTGTTTGTCTATTGGTTTAAGCTCAAAGTTCATTGCCCCCGGTGAGTTCAGGATTTTTCCCCCAATCTAGGGTGAGACACGACCGTGATGCCAAGGTATGTACATGAGGCTTTCCGAAGATAGGTAGATTGATGGCAAAAGAAAATGGTCGGCATGCTCAAATAGATGGAAAAGCTAACCTATCATAAATAGCGCCTGTTGCCAAGTTTTCACTACTTGTTTTTATTGCACTTTTTCATATTTTATGATTTTTTTTATTTTTTTTATTTTCACTTTTTTTGTATTTTTCATTTTTTTCTTTTTTTTGTATTTTTTCCATTTTTTTTTGTATTTTTTCCATTTTTTGCTTTTTTTGTTGTTACCATTTTTTGCTTTTTTGATTTTTTTGTTGTTACCAAGATGCCTATTTGCTAAGTTTTCATCAAGGCAACCATTTTTTCAAGACATTTTCTGATGTTTTTGTATTTTTTCAAGGCACTGGATGATTTAGGTATAGAATTTCTTGAGATGTAGGATGTTGAGGGGTTCATCAAACAAATCCCCTTCAGGTGTAGACAACTAATATGCTCTGATCCAAAGACAGATACCATAGTACCCTGATCCTGTGTGAATGACCATGCTAGATGAAAGGACCCAATCAGAATGAGGAGTACGAGTGGCAAGTATGATGGATGATAGAGGTGATAGATGAAAGAGACTATGATAGGATCCCTAATGTGCACACTATGTGGTCCATCAGACTTTAGAAAAAAAGGAGCTTGGGCGACCGATGAGTTATAGTACGTGAAGGGGTCACCATCAAAGACGCATTGAAAGACATCACTAGTGGAGGTGTGATGATATGGCGGGTAAACAAACATGGATGAATGGAAGGGAATATGTGGTATGAGTGACATGGATGTAGACCATAGATCAACAAGTTTTTTCTTTGATTTTCTTCTTTGGCAGATGCCCCCAGTGATTTTTGAGGGAGAGGCATGTTTGGAGATCAACTTTTGCTCACTTTTATTTTTGACTTTGATTTTTTATTTGTCCGATAGCTTTTTATTTTGGCTAGGGGACTTGTTTGGATCTTTCTTTCTTTTTGATTGGTCCAATAGCTTTTTGTATTGGCTAAGGGACTTTGCTTGATCCTTTTTTTCTTTTAATTTGTCCAATAGCCTTTTATTTTGGCTAAGGGACTTCTCTTGATTTTTCTTTCATGGCAAGCTTTCTTTTGATTTTGAATCTCCTTTTGAAAAAAGGCATTTTTACCTTTGATTTATGATTTGCCTCCTTTATATTTTCTTTAGATGATACTTGTTGATCCATGTCTACAAGGTGGATGGATGTGGGTGAGATGAATGAAGTGGGAGTGGTGATGCCATCAATGGAGTCTTTGATACTATCATTTTTGGTACTGCTAACATCAAGGGAGGCTTGCATGTCCTCAGTGACTTGGCAAGATGACTTGATAGAGGGAACATTAGGAGATTCGCACCCTAGCCCAGGGCAAGTGTGATGGAAGGACAGTTGGATATCCTCAGTAGGATCATGGTCAAAAAGTGGGTTATCATAGATATCCTAGCCAAATAGGGGTTATCATAGGTATCAAAAGCTTGGGTAGAGTCAGATATGGAAAGGGTGGGTGTATCATCAGGATCCCAAAAGGTTTCAATCCCAGCACGGTCATCCTTCTGCATTTCTTTTGTAGTTGTCTTGACATCATTATTGGAAGTTTGGCCCTTCTCAATGACAATAGTAGTATCTTTTACTAGCAACTCATCCAAACAGTATTCTCCACATCCTAGATAATGGATTTGGACCTTGAGGTTTGATATTGTAGTGACTGGAGTGGATGCTTTAACGGGTTCAGGATCAACATTTATTTGAGGAGGGGATGCTTCACAATTGCTAAGGATGGTGATTTCAGCTTTAGGACTTTGATTATGGCTAGACATGAAAGAATTAGGATCTCCTTGTATTGTGATTTCAACTCCATCATGAGAAAATTTCAAGCATTGATGGTATGTAGAGGACACTACTTGCATTTCATGTATCCACGGTCTTCCAAGGAGGATATTATAGGTCAAGGGGAGATCAAGGACTTGGAAAACCACATCTTTCACCACAGGGCCAACTCTGATTGGTAGAGTAACTGATCCTTTAGATAAGCGCTCTTTTGCATCATATCCCTTCATGGTAATCTTTTTACTAGAGTCTATTACATTTTTTAAATATCCCAATGCATGTATAAATTTTAAAGAGCGGATATTTAAACCAACTCCTCCATCCATTAGAACACATTTGACCAGACATTTATGGATCAAAACCTCAATATGAAGTGGAGCATTATATGGATGGGTGAATGATGCATCATCATTTTTAGTAAATGATAGGCAATGAGGTGTGGTAGAGTGCCTCACCATAGCTTGGGATTGACAAACTTTTAAATCAGTTGGTGCAATGTCTTGTTTATCATTGATGGGATTACCAACAAGAGAAATGTAAAGAATAGTAGTGTCATAGACATAGTTTACATTCTTTCCTTTGTTGTTTGATGAAGAAGATTCCCCTTTTTCATAGTTTGGTAGAGGGTTCTTAAATGCTCCATGATCATTGTTCATTTGGGGTCCTTCTACAAATATGGTCTTGTTATCAATCAAGTATTGTATCAAATATTTCAGCTATATACAATCATTTGTCTTGTGTCCTTTGTTTGATGAAAATCACAGTAATGCACATCATTCCACCAGGATGGTTTAACTTGTGGGTTATAATCTCGTGCCTCTGGTAATGTTATGACTTTAGCTTCAAAACTCTTTCAATGTCGATTCCAATGATTGTCCCAAAGGTGTGAACCTTCTTTGATTTGAGGATGTTCGATATGGTGGTGGTTTGGTTTCAGCATTGTTTTGATTATTGTTTTGGTTGGTGTTTTGGTTGTTGTTTTGATTGTTGGTTGGATTGTTGTTATGATTTGTCTTGGTGGCAGTTGCTATCAAGTTAAATACCGGTTTGGAATCTTTTGTTTTTGTTGAACCATCATTGTTACCAGCATTATTGTTTCATTGCCAAAACTTTGGTTTGTCACCATTGTAATTGTTGGAGGAATTTGATGAGTTGTTGTCATTATAAATTTTTATGACTCCTCTTTTGACCAAGGCTTCTTCAATCTTGATGCCATTTTCAATCAATTTTTCAAATGTAGGGGGGCATTACAATTCCAATCTATAACTCATTTTATCATTTAGGTTGTCGATGAAGATTTCTATCTTTTCTTTTTCAGGTACAGGACAAGAATATCTTGCGAACAAGTTTCTCCATTTTTGTAGAAAAATGAGGAATGACTCACCCTTTTTTTGTTTCAAGTTGCAAAGTTCTTTCATTGTTATATTATGTTAGATGTTTTAAGAATATTGGGTGATGAATTTGTTGACCAATTCTTCAAAGGTTTTGATCGGTGATGCAAGTTTGGAAAACCATTCAAGGCATTGTCCACCTAAGCTGCGTGGAAATAGTCTCATCAAGTAAGTTTCCTCATGTGCAAACTCAAGACTCATGGTTATAAATTCTCTAACATGATCTATTGGATTTGTTTTCCCATTGTATTTGTCATACTTTGGGAATTCGCAATGTTTGAGAAAAGGAATTATGTGGATATCTTGATCAAAAGGATATGGACAAATGTCTTGGATCAAGTATCATTTTGAGGTTACCCTTTACATGTCAAGAATTTGTTGTTAAAGGTTCTTCATTTGGTGAGTTAAGGCAACCACTTGTTCTGTTTCTTTTTCAGGTTTTTTGGGAGGTGCTTTCAATTGATTAACATCAAAGTCATTAGGCAATTTGACACCTTGTTTAGCTAGCATTAGTAAGTATTGTTCCCCATTTCTTTTAAAAATATTTTCTAAGCATTTGTGGATTGTTCAACGTTTTGGATGTCCTCCTCAATTATTTTGTCCCCTTCATTGTTGTGGTTTCCATGGAAAGGATTCTCTTCAGCTTCAACCATGGTGTTTTTCATTTCACTGTTTTGAGTTTCGATGTTTTGAGTTCCAATGTTTTTCGTTTTGATGTTTTGTGTCTCAAGTTCCTTTTCCTTGAGTTTTTGCTTTTGTAACCTTGTTTGAATGGGCATATAAGTGTTATACTTTGACTAAAATTTGGTCTTTGTTTGGAATAGTGCCAAGGATTAAACTAAGTCAAATAGAATGACAAATTCTATTGATGAGACTAAGTTTGATTTGATTGTACAACTTCATTTCATGATGAAAGGATGATAAATCCTAATGATGAAACTAGGCTTAACAATCAAAAGTGATGATAGGTTTGATAATTTAGGCACTTTGATATGTTTAGATCTAGGTTTAGATTGGAGAATTCCACTTGTAGAGGTCAGTTTTAACAAGTTTAGACTATGTTGTACCTGAGGAATGATTCTAGATTGGAAAAAGATTTTGACTTCTGGTTCAAACTGTGAAATAGGGGATAAACTTAACTCTAGGGTTTTGCATTTAATGGATGCACTAAAATAGAGTTCAGATGTGCTAAAATATTTGACAGATGCACTAGAAGATAGCTTAGATGCGCTATAACAGAGGATGGATGCGCTAAAAGATTGCACAAATGTGCTATAAGATTGCCTAGATGCACTAGAGTAGAGAGTCGATGTGCCAAAATATGCAGTGTATACGCTATAACAGAGGGTCTATGAGCTGGAAGATTGCACATATGCACCATAAGATTTCTTAAATGTGTTAAAACAAAATTTCGATGTGATAAAAGACTACACAGACATGCTATAAAACTAATTGGATGCACTGGAACAGAGGACAAATGTGTTATTCTGTAAAATTTCAAGGTTTTTGGTAGTCTATCTTGTTTTTTAATCTGTGAATCTGAATGTTACCAAGGTGTAATTTGTTAAACAATGGATTTTTCTTGGTTTCTAGATTGTAAGTTGTAAGAATCAAGTGTTCAAATAGATAGTTTTGAATCAAGGATTTCACTTCCATTATGTGATGTTTGGTTTGAAATTTGTTTGAAAACACATTGGTAAAACACATCAAACATGTACAACTTAAGGCTGTGTAGGACAATATTCACTGGATTCCCACTCGGATTTTACTCTAGTTGTGCCTACTTTTAGCAGATGATTAGATGCTTGACCCCACTAGCTCCCCTCCACGACACTCACTTCTTGAGGCAACCAAGCATCAATACCCATGAATCTCCCATGGCATACTTCTCATCTCTACTAAAAGCCACAAAAATGTGGGACGGCTTCAGAACGACTGTTCCTGCGCCAATAAATAGAATAAGGATTTTTTCCTTGCTACAACAAAGGGTTCTAGTATAGGCATTTCGTTCGTGGGGGATCATCCATTCGGCAAGAGACCATTGTTTCCCTTTTTGTCAGAACAATCCTTATGATACTTGAACTTTCCTCAAGTACCCACATTTATATCCTGGTTGGAAGTCTCTTGGCTTTAGCGTGTTATTGGTTGGGTCGTTCCCTTGGGGTGATTATTTTTTCCCACAAGGTAGACCCTCTATGAATAAAAAACTAAAAACAAATGGGTATGGATTTTTTGTCACCTAGTTAAGGGGAGAGCATATGCCTACCATTCATCAAGCACATAAAACATGGTGTTCTTTAACCTTTTAATTAAGCTAGATGCCTATCTTAATCAAAAGAAAGCATTAAACAACTCCATCCCCTGTATAAATCATCAGTAGTTTGATAAGATTGTTTTTGACCAACGTATAAAAGTACCTGCAAGCATAAAACATCAATTAGTTCTTGGATTTTAAAGATTTTTCAAATTTACACAGATGCGCTAAAATAGTCATCCAATGCGCTAAAAGATCATTTCAATGCGCTAAAATAGCTACTCTATGCTCTAAAAGAACTCATGTATGCGCTAAAAGAACTGATAAATGTGCTAAAAGAAGTAATGAATGTGCTAAAGTATTGATTGAAAGCATTGAATGACTCCCTAAATGTGATAAAACATTTGTTGGATGCGCCGAAAGAAATGTTGTATGTGTCGTAATAAACCCCAGATGCACTGAAAGATTTGTCGTATGCATCGTAACAAAGATCATATGCGCTAAAAGATTTGTCAAATGCGCTGAAAGAATTCACAACCACGCTATAACGTCACGTCCAACCTGTTCACAAGAACTTTTCCAAAAAATTGTTAGAAATGGGGTTATGCCTTGTGGTGGGCACCAATTTTATGTGTGTGTGAAATGTGGGAAAAGTTAATAAATCAACACAAACACCAATGAGACATATTATATTAGAGATTTAATCAATAAAACTGAATCAAATTGAAACAAGATTAAATTCCTAAAAACGTTCCATTGTTCTCTATTCTCAAAGATTTATTAAATCATTTGGCTCTTAGATTTTAGGTGTGCACTATGATTGTTAAAATGACAACTTGAGAAATGAGATATTATTCAAAATGCAAGAAATCTAAGTTCATACATGAAACTATGTAATAAATGTCATGATGCTATGATTATGAAGATATTGACAAATGGATAATGTTGCTAAACTATGTGATACAAATGATGTGATAAACTAAAATGCAACTATAAAGCAAAACATAATTCTAAGTTAACATGATACTACAATGCAAGCTTGTTAAAATGCTAAACAACGCTAACTATAAACTCCAAATGTTCCAATGCTCCAAAGCTATTCCTACATGATAACTCTACTCAAATGTGGGATGTCAAATACTATAGCAAAGGGCTCTATTTATAGGATTTTCAAAGCATCTTGTGATGTGGCAGTGATCGACAGTCCAGATTCAAGCATGTGAGATGAACGGTGGAGATGAAAGAATCTTGGAGGATGTCCCCTTGACCAAGGGCAACCTGCCAAATGGATGAGAAGAATAAAGTGTGTGAGAAATAAGCCATGTGTTAAAAGTTTGTTGAGGATAATTCTAATTTAAAAATTAGAATTATTTAATTTAATGTGACCTTGGTGAGGTGGCATGAAAAGTTGTAGACATGTGCTTGAATTCCAAATTCGGGATTAGTGAAAATTAATTAAATAAAAAAAACTATAGAAATTTGTTTAAATAATTAAATTATAGGAATGTGATTTTAGATTTGAAGAATTTAGAAGATATGAACTATATAAATAAATTGAGAATTTATTTATAAGTAGATGAAATATTAATTAAATAACTAATATTTAATTAATTAAATGTCTTGACTGTTTTTAGGTGTATATAGTTAGAATATGCAAAAACACATCTTTTTACTTTGGGAAGGCACTCCAATCCTTTGGGTTGAAAATCCAAAGCAAATCCAAGCCAACGGCTTGGGGATTCCCAAAGCAAGACATAACACGCTTGCTTTATGCCACTATTTTGACATAACGTGAGCACGTTATAACGCACTCACGTTATGTCATGCTTTATGTTTTTGTTCATGTTTGCTTTGTCTTGCTTTATGTTTTGGATTCCCAAAGCAAGGCATAGCACGAGCGCGTTATGACTCACTTGAAATTATTTTTGTGTAAATTTGTTAATTGGGTGTTTTATGTATGTATGTTTGTATATATAAATTTGTATGTATGTATGTTTGTATGTATGTATGATTGTATGCTTGAATGTATATGTGTGCTTGTATGTATGCATGTATGTATGTATGTATGTATGTATGTATGCATGTATACCTATATGTATGTATGTATGCATGCATGTATGTATGCTTGTATGTATGTAAGATTTTGGGTTTAGGGTATATAAGGGTGAGGGTATAGGGTATAGGGTATAGGGATGAGGGTTGAGGTTGTAGGGTTTAGGGTTTAAGGTATAGGGTTAAGGGTTGAGGGATTAGGGCTTAAGTAATAGGTTGAGGGTAGAGGGTAGAGGGTAGAGGGTTTATAGTTGAGGGATAGTATTCATCTTGTTGAGTGTATAAGATTAAGTGTGTAAGGTATAGGGATTAGGGTTTAGGATATTGGGTTTAGGGTTTATGGTATGGATTGAGGGTATAAGGCATAGGGTGAAGGGTTGAGAGTGTATGGTTTAGGGTTTGAGTATAGGGTTGAGGGACAATATTCAAGGTTTAGGGTATAAGGGTGAGGTTATAGGGTATAGGTATGAGGGTTGAGGTTGTAGGGTTCAGGGTTTAAGGTATAAGGTTGAGGGTTCATGCATTAGGGCTTAAGTATAGGGTATAGGGTTGAGGATTTACAACTAAGGGATAATGTTCAAGGTTCAAGGTTGAGGCTATAAGACATAGGGATGAGGGTCGAGGGATTAGGGCATAACTATAGGGTTGGGGGTATAGGGTATAGAGTAGAGGGTTGAAGGTTGAGGGATAATGTTTAGGGTTGAGTGTCCAAGGTTAAGTGTATAGGGTATAGGTCCATTAGGGTTTAAGATATTAGGTTGATGGATTAGGGCTTAAGTATAGGGTTGAGGGTTGAGGTTGTAGGGTGTAGGGTTTAATGGTTGAGGGTTGAGAGTTTAGGGTTTTTAGGGTTGAGGGTTGAGGGTTTAAAGTTGAGGGTTTAATGGATAAGGGTTTAAGGGTTGAGGGTTAGGGTTTAGGGTTTAAGGTTTAAGGGATTAACATTGAGAGTTGAGGGATTAGGTTTAAGGGTTGAGGGTTGAGGGATTAGGGTTTAAGGTATAGGGTTGAGGGATAGGGTTTAGGGTTGAGGGTTGAGGGATTAGAGTTTACAGATTAAGGGTTTAAGGGTTTAGGGTTTAAAGGTTAAGGGTTTTGATTAGGGTTTAAGGGTTGAGGGTTAAGATATTAGGGTTTAAGGTATAGGGCTGAGGGATTAAGGTTGAGGGTTTAATGTATAGGGTTGAGGTTTGAGGGTTGAGGGTTGAGGGTTTAAGGGTTGAGGGTTGAGGGATTAGGGTTTAAGGGTTGCAGGTATAGGGTTAAGGGATTAGGATTAAGGGTTTAATATATAGAGTTGAGGGTTGAGGGTTTAAAGGTTGAGGTTTGAGTATTGAGGGTTGACGGTTTAGGACTAGGAATTAAGGTTGAGGCTTGAGGGATTAGGGTTTAAGGGTTGAGGCTTGAGGGATTAGGGCTTAAGGTATAAGGTTGAGGGTTTAAGGATTGAGGGTTTAAGGTTTGGGGGTTTAGGGTTTAAGGGTTGAGGGTTTAAGGGTTGAGGTTTTAGGGTTTAGGGTTGAGGGTTGAGGATTTCAGGGTTGAGGGTTTAATGGTTTAGGGTTTTTAAGGGTTTAAGGGTTGATGGTTAAGAGATTGGGGTTTAAGGTATAGGGGTTAAGGGATTAGGGTTGATGGTTTAATGTATAGGGTAGAGGGTTCGAGGTTTAGGGTTGAGGGTTTAATGTATAGGGTTGAGGGTTGAGGGTTTAAGGGTTAAGGGATTAGGGTTTAAGGGTTGAGGTTTAGGGTTTAGGGTTTAGGGTTTAAGGTATAGGGTTGATGGATTAGGGTTGAGGGTTTAAGGGTTTAAGGGTTGAGGGTTGAGGGATTAAGGGTTTAAGGTATAGGGTTGAGGGATTAGGGTTGAGAGTTTAATGTATAGGGTAGAGGGTTGAGAGTTGAGGGTTGAGGGTTTAAGAGTTGAGTGTATAGGGTTGAGGGATTATGGTTGAGGGTTTAATGTATAGGGTAGAGGGTTGAGGGTCTGATGTATAGGGTAGAGGGTTTATAGTTGAGGGTTTAGGGTTAATAGATTAAGGGTTTAAGGGTTGAGGGTTAAGGGATTAAGGTTTAAGGTATAGGGTTGAGGGATTAGGGTTGAGGGTTTAATGTATAAGATAGAGGGTTGAGGGATTAGGGTTTAAGGGTTGAGGGTTTAGGAGTTGAATTTTGAGGGATTAGGGTTGAGGGTGTAATGTATTTAAGGTAGAGGGTTTATAATTGAGGGTTCAAGGTTGAGGGATTAGGGGTTTAAGGTATAGGTTCGAGGAATTAGGGTTGAGGGTGTAATGTATAAGGTAGAGGGTTGAGGGTTGAGGGTTTAAGGGTATAAGGTTGAGGTTATAGGGTTGAGGGATTAGTGTTGATGGATTAAGGGTTGAGGGTTGAGGGATTAAGTGTTTAAGGTATAGGGTTGAGGGTTTAATGTATAAGGTCGAGGGTTTAAGGGTATAGGATTGAGGGATTAGGGTTGAAGGTTCAATGTATAGGGTAGAATATTGAGGGTTGAGGGCTTAAGGGTTTAGGGTTTAAGGGTTGAGGGATTAGGGTTTAGGGTTTAATGTATAGGGTAGAGGGTCGAGGTTCTAATATATAGGGTAGAGGGTGTATAGTTGAGGGTTTAGGGTTGAGGGATTAAGTGTTTAAGGGTTGAGAGATTAAGGGTTTAAGGTATAGGGTTGAGGGATTAGTGTTAAGGGTTTTATGTATAGGGTAGAGGGTTGAGGGTTGAGGGTTTAAGGGTTGAATGTTGAGGGATTAGGGTTGAGGGTTGAGGAGAGGGTTGAGGGTTTAGTGTTCAGGGTTGAGGGATTAGGATTGAGGGTCTAATGTATAGGGTAGAGGGTTTATAATTGAGGGTTCAGGATTGAGGGATTAAGGTTTTAAGGGTTGAGGGTTGAGATATTAGGGTTTAAGGTACAAGGTTGAGGGATTAGGGTTGAGTGTTTAATGTATAGGGTAGAGGGTTGAGGGTTTAGGGAATAGGGATGAGGGTTGAGGTTTTGGGGTTTGGGGATGATGGTTGAGATTGTAGGGTTTAGGGTATAGGGTTAAGATATAGGGTATAGTATATAGGGTTGAGGGATTAAGGGTATAGGGTAGAGGATTGAGAGATTGAGGATATAAGGCATAGGATGAAGGGTTGAGGGGTTGAGGTTATAAGGCATAATGTTGAGGGTATAAGGTACAGGGTTGAGGGTTGAGGGTCAAGGGTTTAAGGTTTTATGGTTTAATGGTATAGGGTTGATGGTTTAATGTATAGGGTAGAGGTTTGAGGGTTGAGGGTCTAATTTATAGGGTAGAGGGTTTAAAGTTGAGGGTTCAGGGTTGAGAGATTAAGGGTTTGAGGGTTGAGGGATTAAGGGTTTAAGGTATAGGGTCAAGGGATTAGGGTTGAGGGTTTAATGTATAAGAGAGAGGGTTGAGGGTTTAAGGGTATAGGGTTGAGGGTTTAATGTATAGGGTTGAGGGTTGAGGATTTAAGGGTTTAAGTGTTCAGGGTTTAAGGGTTTAAGGGTGGAGGGTTTAATTTATACGGTAGAGGGTTGAGGGTCTAATGTATAGGGTAGAGGGCTTATAGTTATGGATTGAGGGTTAACAGATTAGGGTTTAAGTTATAAAGTTGAGGGATTAGGGTTGAGGGTTTAATGTGTAGGGTAGAGGGTTTAGGGTTTAGGGTTCAAGGTTTAATGCACATGGTAGAGGGTTGAAGGTTTAGGGCATATGGATGAAGGTTGAGGTTATAGGGTTTAGGGATGAGGTTTGAGGTTGTAGAGTTCAGGGTTTAAGTTATAGGGTTTAGGGTATAGGGTTAAGGTATAGGGTATAGTGTTAAGTGTGTAGAGTATAGGGTATATTGTTAAGGTATAGGGTATAGTGTTTAGGGTTGAGGGATTGAGGGTATAAGGCATAGGATGAAGGGTTGAGGGATTGAGGGTATAAGGCATAGGGTTGAGGGTATAAGGTATAAGGTTTAGGGTTGAGGGATTGAGGGTATAGGGTATA
Organism: Sequoia sempervirens; assembly: GCA_007258455.2. NCBI lineage: Eukaryota > Viridiplantae > Streptophyta > Pinopsida > Cupressales > Cupressaceae > Sequoia > Sequoia sempervirens. The sequence continues at coordinate 95,233,208 of VDFB02353493.1, read as the reverse complement.
GGGATGATGGTTGAGGTTGTAGGGTTTAGGGTATAGGGTATAGGGTTAAGGTATATGTATGAGGGTTGAGGTTGTAGGGTTTAGGGTTTAAGGTATAGTGTTTATGGTATAGGGTATAGTGTTAAGTGTTGAGAGTATAGGGTATAGTGTTTAGGTTCTAGGGTTTAAGGTATAGGGTTGAGGGTTGAGGGTTAATGCATAGGCTTGAGCATATAGGGTATTGTGGTGAAACTTCATATCACACACAAAATGAGACATGAATAACACTTACAAGATGTCATAATTACTTAAAGAAATGTCTCATAGATGTACCTCAACCCAAACCCCTATTGACACATGATGACAATCAAAAAACCTTTACAAAATCAACTTTTTCAAAATGCGATTGCGCTTTGAAAAAGTTGAAATTTAGTTATTTTCAGAGCAAATCCAAAATGTTCTCATGTTATAATGTGAGCATGTTATAATGCAAGTGCATTTTTTCTTGCTCTAAAAATGGTAAAAAAGGTCGTGATCTAGGCCCACATGCTCTATTATTCTCCTACTTCTACACATTATATGACAAAAACACTTTTTCATGTTGTTGGGGAAAGCACATGCAACTTTTACACATTCCACCACCTTTGCACCACCTTTTTTTGGTTTTCCAACTTAAGAAGGAGGAAATAACAAAGTTTTTACATCAAATTTGATTATATGAACTCAAATTTTTATGTTTGTAGTGTTGCAATGTTAATTATGATTTTATTGTTATAATTTCACATTATAGATTGGTTAATTCTATAGTTTTTCATAATTTTATTAGAGTTATATAGAATTGAACGTTGAAAAGGAAGAAAGTTCATGAAAAGCTCAAATACTTGATGAGTTTTATGCAAGAAGATAAATAAACTACACGTAATTGGGTAGTTTCTCAAATCAAATCTCTAATTTTAAGGTATGTCAAGTTTTTATACATGTGCTTTCCTTCATTCTCTTATGTTTCTTTATCACTTCTTATCATACATTCTTAATATAATGCTTTGATTTTGTTATCATGTTGATTTTGGGATTAGATTTTGCTAATTATTCAAAATTATGAGTACTCAACATGCATAGCCTTAATCAAATGTATTAGATTTTTCTAAGGGATTAGATTAGGTTTTGTTAATATAATCAAATGCATCATATTAATCATAGCTTTAACTTCATGATTAGGTCTTTCAAAACTATCTTAGGATAGTCATAGCTTCATTGGGACTGTCATAACTTCATTATGGCAGTCCTAATGAATCTATGAACTCAACATTCCTTCTAATTACAATCTTTTTTGTGATAGGGTTATACAATTTTATGCCTTGGATTCTTTAGTGTAGTTTATGAAGATACACTTTCTTCTTCCATCATCCAATTTATGCATTCTTTCCTTTGTCACAAATGCATATTCCATGTATCCTATAAAATTTGAAGTGCTTTATGCTCCATTTGTATTTTTTCCATGCTTCTTGTGAAATCATGTCACACACAACCCTTGTGGGACATCTATTTGGAAACTATAGTATTTTTACAACAATTCCACATTAATATTCATTTGATATCCCCTTAACCCTCAACATGTTTCTTGCAATATCCATGATGGCCCTATTCTTTGTCTTTGCTACAATATTTTTTTTATTAAGTATCACTAGTTGTAAACTCTCTGTTAATGCTTTCATTCTTGTAAAAATTTAGAAATTATTTAGAGGATTACTTGTCTCTTCTATCTACTCTAGCTTGAACTTAAAGAGTTTTTATATTCCTTCTCGAATAGGGCCTTAGATTCTTTGAACTTATTAAAAGTTTTAGATTTATGCTCCAAGAAGTAGACCCATGTCTTTTACCTATAGTCATCAATGAAGGTCATATGATATTGATTTTTGTTTAGGGTGAGAGTTTTCTTGGGGTCACACAAGTCTAAGTGCATAAAATCCAATGCTACTTTTTTTCTTGTAGAATTCCTTCATTGAAAGGGTTATCTATGTTGTTTAGCTAAAATATAAACTTTATATTTTCTCTTAGAAAAATTGCTATAGTTGGTAACCCCTAACCATATCCTTCTTGGATAAAATAATAAGCCCAAAATAACTTAAATGTGAATATCATAAATGTCAGAGCCTAGAATGCACTTTTTTCCTCCCATTTTTCAAAGATAATGCACTTTTTTAATTTTTCATCAACACTTTCTAGCCTTTTCAGACTAGTAGTTCAAAACTTAAGAAATTATGTTTTATGTCTAGAGCATAAAATTATTGTTCCCTATTTTCATCAAACTAGATACTTTTATAATGAATGCAAATAAGTTTCATTCCACTCATATGATTGTGACATCCACTATCCAGGTACCAAAAGTTATTAATGTCCGCACCTCTTATGTTGGTTTGATCTTTGGGGAAGAAGGGATAACCCTATGTAGGCATTACTTGTGGGTTGAAGTGAAATCATCAACTCATATATTGTCATCTTTAAGATTTCTTTAACATCTTCTATGAATGTAGGACAGCCATGGGCTCATTATGAATGTTAAGTCATTACAAGTTGTCCCTCCTCATGCCCTTTGTTGCTCTCTTCATGCAAAAACTTGAGAATCAATAAAAATAGCCTTAGTTTCATATTCCTTCCTACCCCTCCTCATGCCCTTTGCTTCCCTCTTCATGCATAAACTTGAGAATAAATAGAAATTTCCTTAGTTTCATATTCCTTGATGCCCATCCTCGTGCCCTTTTATGCCCTCTTCATGCTCTTTTTTTCCCCTCCTCATGCCTCTTTTAGACTATCATATATTGTGTGTATCATAATTTCATGACTAGAATTTCATATTTTTGTAAGATATTTCTTTACTATATAGTACCATGGTGGAACTAATCTTTATCTCTTTTTCATGCTACAGATACAATTCTTCGTCATGCTAAGGAAATGATCAAGGATTCCTCTAACATAGGATGAGCAAGAAGCTAAGAATGCAAAGAAAAGAGAACAAATGAGACAACTTCATGAAAATAGGAAATTGAACACAATAGAAAAAGACATGTCAATTGAAGAGGAATATGAACCATCAATGAAAGATATAGTATTGGCGACACAAAGGGTACGAATGCAAAACCATCGTGCAATGAGAGATTTGAATCCCATAGTTGGAGACACATCCTCTACCGCAAGTCAAGATGGAGTGACACCATCTACCACATTTCAACTTGAAAGTACATCTTCACTCACATGTGAAGGAGGAGGTACACCATCTTTCCAATCTCAACTTTGAGGTACGTCATCTATTCCATCTTCGATCGAAGGTACACCATCTATCCCATCTCATTTAAATATTAATGAAATTCCTAATGTTGGGGAAAATCTACCTTTGAGAACACCTAGAATTTTACGTAGAAAGCCCAAGTTTTTATTGATATTGATGAGAATATTTTGCAGTTGATGGATGATAAGATTCCAAAATATACTTGTAGAAGATATGCTAATAATATTTGGAGATTGTTCTTTGAAAAATTAAATGAAATTGCAAGATGTCAACTATTTGTTGAAATGATGAGAAATCTAAAGTATAGGTCCATTATGAAGATTCTTGGGCTGAGAACATCGGAAGCTTCAAGTGACAAATCTATTATGAAGAATCTAATGAGTGCATATGGGAGTGTGGGTAGTTCCTCATGCACCAAAGACAACAATGTCACATGACATGTCATTACATCATGTATAGTTCAAGCCTGGAATGAGTGTGAGTCAAAGGAGTGGGTTGCTGAATGGTGGTTAAGATGTCTAATCCCGCTTGACACGTATCAGCTCTAGACAACACTGTAACTGACACAGATGGAATCATCGGTTGAATTTGATCACATATCAGATCTAGTTCAACCAGGTAATATATCTACTTGCATAGTTTTTGAAATTCCTAATGTTATCTTACTTTGTAGTGTTTTTATAATGTTGACTAAATTCATCTAATTTGATGCACATATCAATGCAGGGCATGTTTATGTAGTTATTGCAAATGAAGACAATGAAGAGGGAATAGATTATTACTTATGTCGTTGTGTTGAGGTTAAAAAGAAATTGGAGGCCCTAGTTATAGATGGAGAAACATCAAATACCCTAGCAAAATAGGGGGACTAAGTCGCCTTAGGCAACTGTGTCTTGACCCTATTTTGTAGGATTTAAGGTGTCAAGAAAAAAGTATTCAATGAATGCATTTGTTTTTTGTTTGCAATTTGTTAATAAATGTTAAAATGGGCCATGAAATGCATAATTTAGAAATTAGGTGTACAATTAAGTTCATGCACTTAAGGGGGAGCAAAACATGGTGTGAAATTGTCATGGGCGACAATTTACAACGCTATGATTCCAACTTCTGAATTGAGAGCTCACAAGTCCAGAACTGAACAAAATGTGTAAAAATAAATAAGAGTTTTGATTGTATTTATATCAATCCATATTTGACAAATTTTACAAGATTTTTAAAAGACAATCCCCTAATATCGCCTAACTTCCTCCTCGCATTACCACGATAGCTAAGCAAGAAATCATTAAAGAACAGATAGAGACAGTTAACAAATGGTTTCCACCCCCAAATTACGCAAAGAAAGGTAGGATGAAATACATGGAACAAGAATTATATACTTCTAGCAAATGCTACCTTGGTAAAATCTGCGGCCTATTATGGCTTTCAAAACATTCTAATTTCTTGAAATTTTTTACATTGCCACTTTAATTCAATCAAGCTCCTCAATACAGAGTCAACTAAATTGAATATAATAAACTCTAATTTTAGGCAAAAGTCAAGCTACTTAGTTGAGAGCTCTTCCTTATTAGTAGGAATCGAGCCAAACACAAACAATGTTCTCCTCTTTTAAGAGTCGAGCTAGATGAAGTCATGCAACTATTTAGTCGTTATAAATAATAGAGATAAAATAAGTTTTAATGCATCTCTAGATTAAACGATAACATCATTTTCTTGCATGGTCGATGTTGACAAGAGTCTCATCATTTTAATATGCATCGATCATTAAGGGCAAATTTAAATATACCCCAAAGAGATCAACATTGCCATGTTTTCTTAGATTGTTAATTAATATCAATAACATGAAAAAGTAGCATATATAATATAATGCTTTATATAAATGGTTATACATATATACATATTTTTATACATATCTATTTATATATCAAAACAAGAGTCATTAAATCTCCCAAAATTGCCATAATCAAGTGCAATAGAAGAACATGACTCAATTAACATAGGCTTGAATTACCTTCAAACACAATACTGACATCCCTAGACAATACTAGGCTTTGAGGAGTCAAATACTTTTCCAATGCTAAGATCAGATGACATGGCTTGAGAATTCATAATCTTACCCCTCTCCTAGGTGATACTTCCCCTCTTTCTCTCTAGAGGTGTTTGGATTGCCCCTGCAATCTCACTCAAGAAAACAAATAGGTAGTTAGCCTAGAAACAATTACATCAACTTTCACATCATTGAATTTTCATTAATCATTTGCTTTAAAGAAATAGAATCATCTCATAGTATTTCATCATATACATGACATCGAATAATCATCATCATTCCATTTAAATGTAGTAACATAATATGCAACTTTCAAGGTTTCATAATCTCGTGATTCATCATAAAAATTAACATAAAGTGAAAAGAAATATAGAAATCTATGGTGTTTTGTAACAAAACATTTAATGATATTGGTGAAAGATGTCTTGATACACAATATCATTTTACTAGTAATGGTGAATATGTGGGTGAGTTAAAACATGTTTCAAAGATTTTAGGCAAAAATATTGATTAGTCCGTTGGAAACACGTAGTTTGTTATGACGAAACTATTAATTACATATGCCTCATAAAATAAATTGATGGCGAATTGAAATGTATTGGACCGATAATTCGTAAAATCTAGGTGATTTTCCCACCTCGTTGGTTGCAATATATTCACCAATTTTGACTTGGTCGATATAAACTATCCACCACTAAAAAAATACCTAAGTGGGTCGCTTATCAAAACAAAGATCATTTAATATTGATAAAATGCATGATAATTAATTAAATTAATTTTATTCTCGATCATCGATATTTTGTGTTAATTAAACTAGTATGTCTGTGTGGATTCCCTATTTTACATTTTCAAGGGGCCTTCTTTTTAAAAAAGATTGGTAATGTTGATAATGGCTAGGAGAGAAAGCAAACACCAAATTTGTGAAGGGGATTGCTATTTCTTGCAAAACCTTCTCATTGTAATGCAATTATTGTTAGCCCTTTATTTCTTATACAAGTGGCATTGGAGAAATATTTAAACAAAACATTATTTCTTTTAATTATCAATTATTACTACCAATTTCAAGTTACTTTACTACACGCTACCTATTGCGATGGAGAAATTTTTATTATAAGCCAATTGTTTTCAACCCTCCATTCCTTTTACCAATGTTGTGCGAGAGTTTTTGGGTTTTAAGTGAATGTCTCATTACAAAGATACTTTCTAATAAGTTTATTCTTTATGATTTTTTTAAAACTATAGTTCATATAGTAGAGACACTAATATTTTTTTTGTTTCATCATTATTTATTTTCTATTTCAATTTTGGGAATTTCTTCTTCAAAAACAAATTCCAAATTTGTGTATAATTCTTAATTTGTATTTGTTATTTTTCACAAAATCCGATATAGGAAAGGTCATAATTACAACTTTTTTTCTTACCATTTATGTTGTGGTGGTGCTCCAAAGAGTAAAAACTCCCATAGGTCTATGTAGCTTGTATGGAATGGTTATCTATAATGATGTGAAATCTTGGCCAAAACCTACAATGGGCAAAGTGTGGTGGATATGTGATATGCTCTCAAAGTTCTATTTTTAGGTTTCTAGAGTTTGGTTTTGGGGGCTGCTCTATTGAGCTAAAATATGATTATATGCATTCCCTTGTTAACTATGACATCCATAAAAACAACCTACAAGAAGGGCAGATCCAACATGTATACATAGGAAAGTTCATCCACAAGGTAAAATATTTTTGAATCAAGAAAATTAGGAGCTCTTTACTAGTGCACATGAACAACACCTTCAAATGGAAAAATAACACAACATATAAGAAAAATAATGAAAAAAGTGATTACATTTGCAACAATATGTTCATCCCTTTAATTCACAAGGCACTAAATGTGTGCAAGAAATCTTGACCTAAGAAGGGAGTTTCAAATACTTTCTCAACTAACCCATGGTATGACGAAGATTGCAAGGCTACAAAAAGATTCATTAAAGAGAATGAGTCAAACAAAGAAAACTAAATAAAATATGAGAAAACAATAAAATATAAAAAATAAAGCTATGTGATTTCAAGAAGGAAAGAGTTAATATCTTTGGGTAAGCATAACACCAAAGGATTTTGGAGAGACTTACAATAAAAAAGAAAATAAATAGAAAATAATATCACGGATGTCTATTGGTTAGAATATGAAAATGTCCTTTATGAAAAAGCACAAGAGAAGGGTAATCCTCCCATAATTAGCTAAACAAATGAGCTATTATCAATGAAAGATATTAAACAAGTTATAAAAAACCTAGCAAGTGGTAAAGATCAATATATTGATGGGATGCAATCTAAATTTTTTAAGTGGGGAGTTAAGCTCCTTGTTCCTCACTATAAGGAAGCTAAGGTACCAGAACAAATTCCTACACTAATCTTGAGAGGAGAATAATGCAAAACTTTATAGATCTTTAACAGTTACAAAAACTTAAATAGAATAAACATAAATATCATGCATACCATGACACAGTGATTTACGTGGGGAAAACCCTTTTGGGAGAAAAACCCCACACTTCAAAAGCTACCTAATATATTATTCAAAAATCACAAAGATTACAATATACTTACAAAGCAAGCTTCTCATAGGAGTATCACCACTAGAGATCAAAGAGACAACATGACCACTATCAGACTCTCAAAATACATCACCGTCTCCAAATGTAGTACAACACCCTCATAAAATAGGGTTACATTCTAGGGCAAGACATGTCAACAAGATATCTACCATTAGATATAAGGCCTAATAATGAACTTTCCATATTTACAACATATCATTATTTAATGGATGTTGACCATTTAAGAGTTTGTTAACACACTCACATTTCACTCCCATGCTACCAATGTATACACCTATCGGTGTAACTAGGATATATATATCCTATCAACAATAAACCTTATATAATTGCAAGATTGAGACACAATTTCCCAACAAATCTTTCACTTGTCGAACACCTTGCAAGGGAAACGGGAGGGAGTAAACTTTGTCTCTTAATTGCTAAGGTCCAAAAGGCCCATACTCTCTGAACACCGTATGAACTTCTCTATGCTTAGAATCTTAGTTAAATAATCAACAACATTCATCAAAGTCTCTACCTTAACCAACTTCACCCTGCCATCTTCGACCATATCTTTGACAAAATGATACTGTACATCAATGTGCTTGGTCCTAGCATGAAATGTCGGGATCTTGGCTAGACATAGCACTCCGACTGTCACAATAAATTATAATTGCACCTTGTTTTATTCCAATATTTGAACACAGTATTTTAAGCCAAATGGCTTCTTTACAAGCATGAGTAGTTGCAATATACTTAGCTTTAGTAGTGGATAAAGCAACCACAACCTATTGCTTACTCATCCAACTAATTGCACCACCAAATAAAGTAAACACATAATCATTGGTGGATCGTTTGCTATCAATATCACCTACATAGTCTGAATCCACATAGTCATGAATATCAAGGGCAATCTCGTCTTCAGTCATATTACTATGATAACACAAGAAATACTTTGAGGTACTGCGCAAATATTTGAAGAATCTTCTATCTGCATCCCAATGAACTCTACCAAGACTAGACATATATCTGGAAAGAACTCACATTGCTTGGGAAATGTCTGGTCTATTACAAACCATAGCATACATTAAACTTCCAACTGCACTCTAGTAAGGCACTGCACTCATGTCTTCCATCTCTGATGGAGATGTTAGACAATCTAAAATAGATAACTTTGTTCCAACTAAAAAGGGAACACACAATGGTCTACTACATGTTAAATCTTTGTAAAATTGAATAGACATACTTACTTTGGCCAAACTATATCTTCTTGTTCACTCCATATTTTTTAATTTCCATCCCAAGAATGTGTCTAGCTGCACCAAGGTCTTTCATTTGAAATTTAGGAACAAGTTGGGATTTCAATTTTGAAATCATACTTTTCCCTTTGCCAATAAATAACATATCATCAACGTATAATGCAATAAATAGGAAATAATCACCATCAATTTTATAATAAACACAATGATCTAATTTAGAGTGCTTAAATCCCAAACTCAACATATGTTTATCAAATTTCTAGTACATCTTAGGACTCTATTTAAGGCCATACAAAGATTACTTCAATTTGCAGACCAATTTACTTTTACCTTTCACCATGTAGTACTCTGGCTATGTCATATAAATATCCTCCTCCAAGTCACCATGAAGGAAAGTAGTTTTCACATCCATTTGTTCAACCTCTAAATCATAAGCAACAACAATAGAAAGCAAAAATATAATGGATGTCATTTTTTGCAATAGGAGAAAATATCTCACCATAATCAACAACCTCAACTTAAGAGTAACCTTTCGAAACCAACCTTGCTTTATACTTCTCAATACCTCCATCTGAATCAATCTTTTTATTGAACACCTATTTGCAACCAACAAGTTTTTATCCTTCAAGAAATGGTACAAGATCCCATGTATCATTCTTTTTCAAAGATGAAATTTCTTCATCCATAGCAATCTTTTAGGATTTTGCATCATTCATATACCTAGTGCCTCTTTTACAGTTCTAGGTTCATCCATGTTAGTATTCAAAGCAAAAATACATCTCCAATCATCAGGTGAATACCTTTCAGGTGGTTGTTTGTGCCATGTAGACCTTCAAACATGTTGAGTCGGAGGTTCTTCTTCCTCTTCTGAAGATTCAAAGCTAGATGAGCTCTCCTCAACTTCTTGTCTATCCATGGGCCTCGATTCAACTTTATCAAGTGTAGAAGGAAATTGAATCACATCTTCTTGTTTATTTTGTTTTGGAAACAATGTAATAGAAGAAGGCTTAGTTTCTCTAAAAATAATGCTTCTAATATATATTACTTTTTGTGCAACATGATCCCAAAGTTTGTATCCTTTCACACCATAATTGTATCTAATGAAGATACATTTCACAGCCTTGTTCTCCAACTTTGTTCGCTTCTCCTTTGGCACATGTACATATGCCTCGCAATGAAAAACTCTAAGATGTCTTAATGAAGGCTTGCAACCTGACCATGCCTCTATAGGTGTCTTATCAACAAGAGCTGATGTGGGAGACCTGTTAATTAGGTAACAAGCATTGGCAACAACTTTAGACCAAAACCTTTGTTCTAGGCTAGCACCACTCAATATACTCCTAGCCTTCTCCATCAATGTCTTGTTCATTCTTTATGCAATTCCATTCTATTGTGGATAATACAAAGTTTCCTTTTGTCTATGAATACCACAATCTTTATAGAATCTATCAAAATTATTAGAGAAAATTCGCCGCCATTATCAGTCCTCAAACATTTTATTTTATTTCCAATCTGCAACTCAACCATTGCTTTAAATTCTTTAAATCGACTAAAAACTTCATATTTACTCTTTAGAAAGTATACCCTTGTTCTTCTATTGTAATCATCAATAAATGAAACATAATATGTGGATTTTCCAATTGAAGGAACATCTACAGGACCAAACACATCAAGATGAATAAGATCCAATACACCACAAGATTTATGAGAACTTGAGTAATTTACTGAACGTAGTCTTGTTTTCCATAACAAATGCTCACAAAAATCAAATTTAAGATTACAATTAGAAAAACCTTCAACAAGGTTTTTTATTTTTCAAGGTCCTTAGACCCTCTTCTCCAATGTGGCCAAGTCTTTGGTGCCATAACATAGTTTTCTTTGTAGGTAACTTTGATTTAGAAGAAAGAGCACCCTTGGGTACCCAGAAGCCATGACCATCTGTTGAAGATGAAACTCTCACCTCTTCCATAGACTTTCTTTTCACAAAAGTACTATTGTACTCAATAGTGCATGCATTTAGCTTATATAATGTGCCATAGCTGACACCTCTAGCAATCACCATAGTACCTCTAACCATCTTACATCCTGCATCATAAAATACTACCTGCACACCCGCATCAATTAGTTTGCTCACAAATAACAAATTTTGTGCTAATCTAGGGATATGCAAAACACCATTAATCCTTTTTATTCCACCATTAAGAAACCTGATTTTAACTTTACCATAGCCAAAAATATTTAAATAAGAATCGTCACCCAAGTACACCTTACCTCCATCAAATTCTTCATATTTTGAAAACCAATCTCTATTAAAGGTCATATGGAAAGATGCACTTGAGTCAATTAACCATGCATCATTACTTGTACAAGTTGCCAAAGCTGCAATGAATGCATCACCATCTTCCTTCTCGGATTGAGAATGAAAATAAAATCTCTTCCTTTGATTCTTCTTTTCTTCTTTATAGTCTTTACAAACATGTCCAGGCTTACTGTAGTACCAACAAATAACTTTGGACTTTCCAGGAGATTTAGATCTCCGCTTGGACTTGGATTTTTCATGCTTCTCATTCTTCTTACCTTTTTCCTTAGGTTTTCCATGAACATTCAGGGCCTCCTTGGCAGTGATGGATACCTCCCTCCTCATCTCTTCAAAAAGCAAAGAACCCACCACATCTTCAGTCTTCAATATAATAGAAGTACTCCCAATAGCCATAACAAGAGAATCCCATGAATCAAACAGAGAACAAAGCAATATTTGACATTTCTCCTCCTCATCCATTTTGACACTAACTGATCCCAATTGAGCCACCAACATATTGAATGCTTCCAAGTGGTCTGTAATTTGTCCATCCTCTTCCATTCTCAAGGAATATAACTTTTTCCTCAAGAAAATCTTGTTCACTAAAGATTTGGCTTGATACGTCTCACCAAACTTCTTCCATAATTTTTGTGCAGAGGTCTCTTCATGGACATTGATTAAAACAAAATAGATCCAAGCACAATCTAATTAGACCCTTGGCTTTACAGTCCATAACATCATATTGAGCAACTTGAGTAGGATCTGCAGGCCTTGAAACATTCCCATCAACAACATCCCACAGATCTTGATCTATCAACAGATCCTCCATCTTTAGCTTCCACATCTCAAAATTATTTCCAAAAAATTTCTCCACCTCTATTCTCCCTAATGAACTTGCCACTTGAAAATTCCTGCAACATCACAAAGTGTCTTCTACACAAGCTCCCACTCAAAAATAGATTAGTTCAAAAAACCCAACAACCCACAATTGAAACCAAAGGTGATCAGGCTCTAATACCACTTGTAAGGAGGCTAAGGTAGCATAAAAACTTCATACACTAATCTTGAGATGAGAATAATGCAAAACTTTACAAATCTTTAACAGTTACAAAAACTTAAATAGAATAAACATAAATATCATGCATACCACGACAAAGTGATTTACGTAGGGAAAACCCTTTCGAGAGAAAAACCCCACACTCTAAAATCCGCCCAATATATTATCCATAAATCACAAAGATTATAATATACTTGCAAAGCAAGCTTCTCATAGGAGTATCACCACCAAAGATCAAGAGATAACATGACCACTATTAGACTCTCATAATACATCGTCATCTCTAAATGTAGTACAACACCCTCATAAAATAGGGTTACATTTTAGGGCAAGATAGACCAACAAAATATCTACCATTAGATCTAAAACTTAATAATGAATAGTCTAGATTTACAATATATCATTATTTAATGCATGTTAGCCATTTAAGAATTTTTGTTAACACGCTCACATTTTGCTCTCGTGCTCCCAATGTATACACCTATCGGTGTAGCTAGGAAATATATATATCAACAATACACCTTATATAATTACAAGGTTGAGACATAATTTCTCAACACTCACATCAATTTTTTTTAATGTCATTCAAAGAAGCTTTTTGATAGAGTGGACAAATAGTGTAGTTATCCCTTTGCACAAAAGTGGAGATATCAATAATCCTCTCCTTAGAAAGATTTTTGGGAGCATGATAGAATACATAATCAATAGTTGGTAAGAAGAAGAGGGAAAATAGAAAAAAATAAGCTAGTTTTAAACCAAGGAACTCCACCATCGATCACTACATCACTCTTAGGCACTTCATCGATTTTTTTTGGGACACTCAAGGGGGATCTAAGTTTTTTTTTGCTTTGTTGATTTCAAAAAATCCTTTGACATGTGTCTATGGACAAACTTAGGAGCTAAATGGAGGAACTTTGGATTCCTAATGAGTTTAGAGCAACAATGCATAAGCTTTATGAGCAAGTTAGAGCTAAAATCAGAACTAAATAGGGTTTGTTTGAATTCTTTGGTAGTGAATTTGGGGTCAAGAAATGATGCCCTTTATCCCCCACTTTGTTTGGTTTATATATTGATAAACTTGAAGAATGGTTAATCAAAACTACTAAGGAGGGTATTCAACTTGCAGGGTATGTGGTGACGTTACTTTATATGCGAATGATCTTATCCTAATTGCAAAAACTACCCATGGTTTGATAGAACATTTGAAGGTTTTAGAACTCTTTTAGCAAGAGGTAGGGATGCAAGTGAACGCCAACAAGACCAAAGTCACATGATTTTCTCATTGAAAAGAAAAAGGGTTAATTTCATCTTTGAGGGAAACTCATTGGAGATAATGGAAGAATACACGTACTTGGGAATTAATTTTCACAATATGCTCATTTGGGAGACATGTAGAATGAAAAGGATTCAAGGAGGTTGGAAAACTTCTTATCTATTACAGAACAGGGGAAGTAAAGAGGAGTTACGGGATTGGAAAACCCAAAAAACCCTTTTTGGTTTGTTAGTCATGCTAGTTGTCCTCTATGGCTACAAGGTTTGGGGGAGTAGCATGTCAAACCACAAGTGGAGGTAGTTAGAAAGAATCCAAAAGGATCTAATCACTAGTAGTTTCAAAGTCAAATCAGGGTACCCTATGAGATTTTTTGGCTAAAGTAGGAATGTATGCAATGAATGCTTTAGCGATAATTTGTTTGCTAAGTTATTTAAAAAAGGTTGAAAACATGGATAAGCATCTCTAGCCCAAAATAGTTGTTAAAGATGAATTAGATAGTAGGAAGAAGAGTTTGATGAAGCAAAACAAGTGGATGAGCAAATGGGACATTAATTTGCAAGAATGTCCCAACACTAATGAAGAGAAAAAAGTTTGTTAGATAAAATTAGAGCTGCCATGTGGACAAAACAAATTGGTCGAAATAAGCACATTATGTCAAAGAATTCAACCCCACGTGGGAGCACGATGAAAAAACTATTTGAGGGTTGTAATTAAGGGAAAGACGAGACTTTTAGTTGCACAATCGAGAATCAGTTCTCATCATCTTAGATATGAGGCAAATAGATGGATGGTCTCCCAAGAAGATTGAGAACAAATAACTTATATTTTTGCAATAAAGAAGGAAACTGAATGACGCTTCATCATGGAGTGTGCAACTGATGAGGATATTCGTAGTCAATATGATTTGAAAATGGATAGTCTAAATGAACTATTTGAAGAGGCAAAACTTCTTGAAACAACTAATTTCTCGATCAAAATTTATAACTAAAAAATTGACATAAAAAAAATTTAAAAATTGTTAAAAATTCGACTCTTAAAATGCCATTAAAATTTCATCCTTCATTCAAGTGTTGATCTTACTATATATAAATTCATATTGTGGAGAAGGAAACCAAAACCTTCTATTATATTTCACTCTTTCTCGAGAAGAGGGCATTGGTATTTAATGGATTGGAAGATACGCCATGAAATAACTTTGTGCCACGTCTATCCATAAATATGCTACGTTGCTATTTCGTTGATTCTACGCGTCATCGTATTTCGTCGATTAATATCCCCGCCCTGCAGTACATTAAATTAGTTTTATTCTCGATCATCGGTATTTTGCATGCGAGTTATAGTGGTCTGGCTGTGTGGGTGCCTATTTTCAGTACACTTTGGAGCGGCCTTTTGAATGAGACTGGTAATGCTGGTAATGGCAAGGAGAGCAAGCAAATACCAGAACTGTGAAGGGGATTTCTATTTCATGACTCCCGCGCTATTTTTATGCAAAACTCTTTCATTATAACGCAGTGACTGTTAACCCTTTATTGCTTATAGCAGTGGCGTCGGAGAAATATTTAAACGAATCAGTATTGTTTTAATTATCAAGGGACTAGCCATAAAACAATTATTACTATCAGTTTCAAACTGCATCACTGCGAACTTTCTTTCCATAAGCGAATGGCTGTCAACCCTCCATTCCTTCTACCAGTGGCATTGGAGAATTTTGCGTTTTGAGTGAATATCTCATTAGAAAGGTATTTTCTAATATGTTCATTCTTTATGATTTTATTTTTAAAGCATAACGCATGTAGCAGGGACGTTTCTTTTTTTTCGTTTATTTTCACCCTTGTTTATTTTTTATTTCAATTTTGGGAATTTTTTTTCCGTAAATAAATACTAAATTTGTTGACAATTTTATTTCGAATTTGTGTTTATTTCACAGAACTCAACATAGGAAGGGCCGCAATTGCAACATGTTTTTCCTGCTGTTAAGCGCTATGGTGCTGCTGCAAAGAGCAGGAAATCTCATAGAGCGTGAGAAGCACAACCCACTTGAGGTAAGGATTTTTTATGAATCCTTGCTTAGGCAGTGAAGCTTGTTAGTGTCTTCACAAATTCATCTACGTTTCTACTCATTATTCATGACATGCGTCTATCATAATTTTTATTTTCAATATATCCCATGCTTGTATTAAGGATTGTAGTCCATGCATTTGATTAAAGAATAAGTTAAAAGCACATTAATGCCTGAATAAATTATATTCCCTGTACCCTGTGGACATCAATATCTAAAATTTAGTCAGTTTATATTAAAATACCTTTGTAAATTTAGGCACCCCCGTTCACAAGTCACTTCCCCTCACTTCCCCTCACTTCCCCTATTATTGCACAATCTCTGGTGTATGTGACTCATATTGTTATATGTACAGAAGGAAATGAGTCTAAAGTATATCTCTATGGTTTATTTTTCACTTTCAATTGAATAGCTTCATATAAAGTATTTAAGAATCTGTTAGGTTTATTTTGAGCCAACTTACCCTAGTCTAAAACATTCCAATTAGCCATCTCTTTTGAGGCCCGTTTAGCTAGACAATCTGCAACCTTATTCTACTCTCTAGGGATATGGACAAAAGATATCGATTCAAAATTTGAGGACACAAAAAGAATTTGCCTAACCACTTGAGTCAATCTCTACGACGATTTTTGCAAATTCCTTTTAGTCAGCAAGGAAGCCAAGATGATAGAATTCATCTCATGTACAACCTTCTTCCATCCAAGCGCACTTGCCTTTTCCAAAGCCTTAAGACTTGCCTAGGTCTCCATCTGGTTATTTGTATGCAATCCCATACAGATGGCTCTACTTGTGGTAATATATGTTTAGCAACATGACCATTTGAGGAGGACAAAGGTTCACCAATAATGTGTGTGTATACACTTACCAACAATAAATATGTGTGTGTGTGTATGTCTATATATATATATACACTTACCAATAATAAATATATGCGTGTTTGTATGTCTATATGCACATATATGTATATTATTTTCCTCTACTATATATATGTGTGTGTGTGTGTGTGTGTGTGTATATGTACATATACATATATATGTATATAGTATACATACATACATATATATACAGAAATACATATATATACAGAAATACATAATATATATATATATATATATATATATATATATATATATATATATAAGTATGTATGTATGTCATATATATATGTGTGTGTGTGCGTGTGTATGTATATATATATATATATGTATCTATGTCATATATATATGTGTGTGTGTATATACATATATGTATAGCTCTAGGAAAATTCACCACCAGCAATTCATTGCATATACAATTCACCACCAGCAATTCATTGCCGTGGTATATTCACCACATATACATTTTTCAATATTTAAGTGGCCAAGAGAACCCCAAAAAAGAAAAAGTATAGAGATTTTGTTGAATGCATAAAAAAAGGTATATGCAATGAAAATACCACGGCGATAAATTGCTAGTGGTGAATTGTGTATGCGATGAATTGTTGGGGATGAATTGGTGGTGGTGAATTTGCCTGGTTGTAGAGGAAATTAAATATTTTGCATGTGCAATCTAACCTAATCAATTAAATGCATACAACTCAGCATAACTTAGCCTAGATTAATTTGTCAGTATTTCTGTGAAAACTCCTTAAAATTGTGCAGATTTCCAAACATGAAAGGTGCAGATTCAATCCAAAGAGATTGGAGTTTATTCCATAGAGCTCAGAGTGCATGCACACTATCCGGAATGATATTTCTAACAAGAAATTTGTGCAAATTTAATGTCTTTCATATCTGTGGGCATATGTAGTTGTGAATGCTAAAGTACGGAAAGTAAATGCAAAGGATAAGGGTACTTATCTCTGTGACCAAAGGAGTGATTCCAATGAATTGTCACTGGTCTGGGAAATGATGCCTTTCTGCTAGTGTAATGCCTTGGATTTTGTGAAGGACTTGTGCTCTTTCTTCGGTTGAGTCTGCTCCTTTGGGTCTTTTTTCCATTCGGATTTGTTCTCTGCTGCATGAATCTGATCCTGCTAAGTGTGCACTTTTGCTCTATTGCATGCTAGATTTATTTTTGTCTGCTCTGCTCTCTGCATTTATCTGAAGCTTGACGATGTTTAAAAATTCAATTAGAGGATTGATAATATATCATGTTATCCTAGGTCAACCCCTGGAAAACTTCTGTAAAGGATCTAAAACAATAAACTTCAGCTGTGCAAATGTATCTAGGATGATTGTGGAGATCTAGATTTTTTTTATTGTACCGAATCCAAATGTTCTTCTATGAATCACTCCTTACGGTGAGAGAGGATGTTTGAATATGAGAATGTGAAATGGATGCAAATGAATGCCTTTATATACAAGCACATGGCATTAAATCATGTAAATGTGTTTTTAGTCAGCTCATAACAGCTAGCAGAATAGGTGAGAGTTGACCAAATTTGAATTTTGAATTTTCATCAGTCAAATCTGCGGGTGCAGGGTTATCCTGCATCTTTGGAAATCATCTGGGACATGGAAATGCTCAGATCCAGGTATTAGATGTATTAGGATAGGTGTACGACCAGGCATGATTAATTGGTGTATGTACGGATAAGGTGGGGGATAAATGAATGGGGATGTGTCTGTATGGGGATAGGTAAAAGCTAGCGGGATGAGCCCAACTCCATAAAAGATTGCACCATTTGTCAATATGTAAATATATCAAGACATTCCCTAAAAATGGGTATAAAACTAAATGGGAAAGGTGTTCACCAAACCCTGCGTCTACAGAAATGATCTGGGACATAGAAATGCTCAGATCCAGGTATCATACCTAGTGGGATAGATGTATGACCAGGCATAATTAATGTGTGTATGGATAAGGTGGGGGGTAAATGCATGGGGATGTGTCCCTATGGGGATAGGTAAAAGCTAGGGGGATGAACCCAACTTCATACAAGATTGCACCATTTGTCTATATGTAAATATATCAAGACATTCCCTAAAAATGGGTGTAAAACTAAATGGGAAAGGTGTTCACTAAAGAGGCTCATATTTCAGAAAGTGTAGGGTACAGATTCATTTAGAGAACTTATCATCCCATACAATATGTTTGACAAAAAAATTGAGCTATTTTAGGCAATTCTTAAATACATATGTTCACACATGTATCATAGGTATGTGTATCTTTGTGTACATATGTGCATATATATACACACAACCATATACATGCACAGATAGATACACATACATATCATGTATATACATATATATGATTGTAATGGTGAACTTTTCATACTTATTTCAATTCCTTTTTAGTTTTGGGTCCTTTTTTATCGAATGTCTTAAAATGATTACAAATTGAGAAGTGGCACTCTTATGCTAAGTTTAGTTCATGACCCAATATTGACAACTTCTGATTTACCGTAGTTCAATTATATGCTTGGTGTTTGCATCTATTTAATTATTCTAGATTTATGTAAAAGAGATTGTATTCCCTAACAATTATATATATGACAATATACACATAAACATATGTACACATAAATATCTATATGATAGATATGTATATATGTGTGTGCATAGATGTATTTAAGAATTGCCTAAAGTCGTCCAAATTTCGTGTCAAACATATTGTACGGGATGATGTACATGCACTCCAAGCTCTCTGAAATGAATCTGCACCTTACACGGAATGTGCTTTCTTGGTGCCTGTAGATCATATATGAGTATACACTTAGGAGTATTTCCAGTGACACTGCATCTTTATTTGGATCCTAAAAATGTTGCAACTTTCTGTTCTTTTCTCAAACAACTTTGCAGATGAGGGCAGGTGTGGTGAGGTTTAAATGGTAAGGAGATTGATAAAAGATAGAGGAATTAAAAAGATACCTGGATCTAGTTGGATCGAAGGCCATAAAATGGTGCATGCTTTCTGTGTACGAGACAGATCACATTCACAGACACAGGAGATCTATGTAAAGTTGGAGAAATTGGCTTGGCAGATGAAGGCGGCAGGGTATTTTCCAGATTCAAGACATTTACTTAATGCTGTGGAAGAGGAGGAAAAATAATTATTTATCTGCCACCATAGTGAAAAGTTGGCAATTGCACTTGCTTTGTTAAACCTGCCCCTTGGAACAACTATTAGAGTTGTTAAGAACCTTCGAGTATGTTCTGATAGCCACACTGCAACTAAATTTATCTCCAACATTGTTGCAAGAGAAATTGTTCTAAGAGATGTGAACCTTTTCCATCATTTTAAACAGGGACAATGTTCTTGTGGAGATTACTGGTGATGCTAAATGAAACAATCTGAAAGTTAGGCTTGCACTATAATAATTTGCACCATGTCAGATGTCCAGTAATAATGAAGGGACATCCATCAAAGCATAACAAAAGGGGAATTTTTGTCACAAGTTGTAGTTGCAAGCGCCCTGGTAGGCATACATGCAAAATGTGGAAGCATAGACAAGTCAAATGAACAGTTGAAAAAATGCCTCAAAGAAATGTGATCTCATGGAATTCCATGATTGCAGGATACGTTCAAAATGGGTTTTCTGAAAATTCTTTAGAAACTTTTAAGCAAATGCAACTGGGGGGTTTAAAACCCAACTCCTCAACCTTTGCCAGCATCCTACCTGCGTGTGTGCAACTTGGAGCTTTGGATGAGGGTATATCCATCAAAAGCATAATTGGAAGTGGATTTTTGTTAGATGTTGTAGTTACAAATCCACTTCACAAAAGCTTATGGACAAAATTCAATAAAGAAGAATTTATGCATAAATTTCTCTTGAATCATTTCAAATTGTGAGAATAATTATTTTTTTTAGCTTATATCGTGTGGATGAAATTTAAAGTTCCTCGTAGTTTCCTATTGCATCATGGTATGAGGTAAGTGTGACTCTGCTAACTAATTCATATCCATTCAGGTTCATGTTCATTGGTCATCGATATATTCTTTGTTAAAATATCCATATAAAACAAATGTCTGGTTCTATGTGCTTTTTCTACTTATGAGTTCTTTTCTCTGCAAGGATTGAATGCTTCATATGAATCGTGCCTTGAAGGATATTCTGGAAGGAAGCTTTTGTTTGGACAGTGGCAAAGTGAGCCTAACACTCTTATCATTTTGTCATATTGTGCAGGTTACTTAGCCTTATGAAGCTAGTTGGCCAAGGTACCTTATCTTATGATAAAATTAGTCCAGCTTCTGCATTAAATTGCTCAGATAGCTGGTTGAGCCTTACACTGTTGTATTTTGTAGGTTCCTTCAACTTCTGAAGAAAACTGCTACGGTTATCTTTATCTTTTGAAAACAATTGGTCCAGCTGTTGCATTGGATATGCAAACATCTTGGTTTTTTGTTAAATGAATTGTTGTATTATAGAGTTTGTATGCTTCTGTACACTTGACCATTGGAGTGAATGGCCCTGCTTTTTACGATACTTGCAGGCTGCAGCTGCATTCTCCATCTTTATTTCCAGCATTGCTGTTACCATAACTATGAAGTCTGCTTTAACATACGTGAAAGGAAATGCAAAGTCTGTTCTAGGTATATTACATTCTTTCAGATTTAAGCTTTCCATTACTAGTATGGAGCATAGTTGGCAGACTCTGACTTAGCAAAAACTCAGCAGACTCAAAATTTTGCAACTCGACAACTTAAAAAAATGTTTATATTTTTTTAAAAACACATTTTTTTTTTGCAAAATTTAATAACAAAATATTTCCAATGAGTACAAAAGTGATTACTATTAAATTTTACAAATTAAAAAACAAAATTGCATCATAATGCAAAGTCCAGCTGGCAACTATTATGATGATGATTTTATAAATTGCATATCACAACATTTTACATCTTCCTCTTCCATAATCTATTGACGTCTTCCTCTTCCATTATCTATTGAAAACTCAAGGAGAGGTTCAAATCCTTGCATTTTGCTACGACTCCTCACTTGGCATAGAAGGCTATATTTGTAGTTTTGGTTTGGCTTCCATCTTCTTGCTAGATGGCAATGGCTCTTTCCTTACCTCATCAATGTCATCCAATGACACAATTTAGTGACTCCTGTTGCAACCATGTCCTCCATTGCTTGCCTCTCAAAATCTAGAATCTTATTTGCGGTAAATGATGGGCTGTCTTCATCTCACCATGTCCAATTATTATAAGGATTAATATCATCCGGACCAATGATTTCTAATTTCTCCTTTACCTTTTTTGTGCGAAGTCAAAAGTTGTGTTGTATAAAGACAAGGTCATTGTGTCGTTTTTGTGTTAATTTATTTTTCTTTTGATTTGAATGGACTCAAACAAAACTCTAGTTCCATTCACAGCAAGATGCAGTAAAGGGTTGACATAAAATGTAGAGGGAAAATCTTTGAAGATTTGCGGTATTTACACCCCAATTCGCCTACTAAGAATTTACAAAATAAGGTATTCAAGAGTTAAGTAACCAAATCATATTTTGTCAATAGTTGTTAATTTGAAATTTGTAACTTGTAAGATGCATGTGATATAAAAATTTCAATTTTTGTTACTTGGTGATTGAGTGGTTTAGTGTTGAAGAAAAGAGCTTTCCTCTATCCCAAGGTGTCATCCTCTCAATGCATGTTGTGAGGTGACACACTCCATAACCTCTACATTAGGATTTGTGAAGCTGCATAAATAAAAAAATATTGGGTTGAGGAAGTCATTCATCGCATGAGTTGATTGTTCCATCTTTGATCGATGATCTCCAAAATGTGACCAAATTTAAGTGTATCCACTTTCTAATAATTTCGAATGGACTTTTTGGCCCTATATATGGCTTCATAAATGTACCCAATTGAATTTTGATTCCAATATACTTGTTGAGCATATGATTATACAAAGGGGTGAGAGTAGGGGGGAGGCGGGGGGAACGGAAGCAAGGGGAAGACACTTGTTGAGCATATGATTATACAAAGGGGTGGGAGTATGGGGGAGGCAGGGGGCGAACGGAAGCAAGGGGGAGACACGTGAATTAGTATCTAATAATCTTTTTACTTTTCAAAACCAATCACAATAAGGACATTCAAGTAAGATCTAGCAATTAGAAACACGATGAGAACACACGATTTACATGGAAATCTTTTCATGAAAAAACCATAACACAATATTGTTTATATATTATGGATTAATCTTCTTCTTCTTGCAATATTGTTTATATATTATGGATTAATCTTCTTCTTCTTGTAGGCTCCAACATACTATCAAAGTCTCCAACATTTACACAAATTAAGCTCCAACTCAGCTAGAGCCTACAAGCTCTACTTGATAGACTCCAACTCCCATACAAAAACTAGCTCCAACCCAACAAGAGGCTCCAACCTCTGTTTGATAGGCTTAAACCCTTTTAACTCTTCAATGCTTATATAATTAATTCTTTCACCAAATCCGATCCAAACTCAATTTTGGTTCAATCTCACCAATTATGACAATGTCTTCCTTCAAATCTGATCACTAAGTATATCAATGTCTTCCTATATGATTTTTCATATATCCTTCATAAAGTGAAATATTCCGAGCCAAATTTTTTCGACTTTTTCAATTGCAAGTTACAAAAAATACGCACCCGTTAAGGTTAGCTCTAAACCAAAACGATGCTGAAACAACTCTAACTAGAATGTACACCAGGATCCCGATGTGGGCAAGGTGTGAGCATTGGTCAGAGGATCTGAATTGAAATGCTTATGCAAAAACTCTAACCAAGAATGTGCCCGTGAAGGACGATCATATGGTTAGAGGATACCTATCACTAATAAGCTGAAATAACTCGACGTCAAGAATGTGCTTTCCAAACTGAGATGGAATGGGAGCTACCATATGACGGAGATGCTAAGAATTACAATGCGGTTAAGGGAAATAAGCTAGAATGCAGAAAGTAACTCGACACCCAGAATGTGCTTTCTAACCCGGAATGGGAAAGGAGCTACCATAGGGCGGAGATGTAAGATATTACAAGGCAATTACAGAATGTAAAGATGAGCATTACAAATCAGATAATTAAGCAAGATTAAGAACTGCTGCCAGTACTACTGTCAGCTTACAATATGATAGAGAATTCGCCTGCCAAGAGCATAGAGTTAGAACAATTCAACGAGCATTTAGATATAGAATTCTCCTTGCTTAATGGAAATACCAACTGATTTCTTCTCTCAAAAACCAGATTTAAGATTCTGATCAAATCAGATCTGCACTTTTAAATGCAAAACCAGCAACCCTAAAATCCACTAAAATGCTCACAACTCACTCAATACTTGTCAGAATGACATGAGACTTGATGCAAACAAATGCTAGGATGATGACAATGAAGACTAGACAAAGAAACAGCTGACAAATTGAAGTATTTTTTTTTCTAAACACTTGCCAGGCGGAACAGAATGGTACAGCCTCTAGAAATGTTCTACCAACAAGATAAAATCAGATTCTTCATTATAAATCACCAAAATTTGCACAAATGGGCGCCTAGGGCATAGAAATGGTTCTAGCCAATACCCAGAATGAATATATTTTTATTTTTTGACTTATGAGCAAATACAACATGCAGCTATACTAAATCAGCAACTCCAGAACTTCATTAACATGCTAGAAATTGAACTACAAATGCAAAATAACTACTACAATGCAAAAATCTCACTACAAAATCCACTCAACTACAAACTAACTCTCCACTAGTTGCTATCTTTCAAGCAAGAAGTCGAGCCAAGGCTAGGAGGCATTCATTCCTCGAAGCAATCCCAATACCATTTCGGCAGCATAACATTACTCAAGTCATAAGATGATAAAATGAAGAGAGAAGGCCTTCTTTTATAGACTTAGTAGAGAATCTCTAGATGCTTCTAGAAAGTGCGCCCTTTTTCCAATTTGAATTTGACTTCATTTTCCCTCCAAGAGTGGCGTCCCTTTTTAAGAGCAAAAATAAATCTTTTAATAAAATAATATCTCCATCAAAGTTGGCGTCCAAATCCTCTAGCTAAAATTTGGCCTTTAGAAATATTAAAATATTTCCTCCATGTGAAAATACCCTTCAATGTCCCCCTTTTAAAGACAATATTAATTCATGATGCTAGAACAAGGAATTATAATGTTAAATTATAACATTATAATATAAAATATCTTGTATCACCATGGAAATGCATCAGAAGCCAAATTCAACCATACCGTCTGAACAGACTGCCATAGTGAAGCCTACTGATTAGGAGTCAACAAGTCAACTGCTAAAAATAGAATTTACTAAAAATAGTAAATCCATGTAATTGCTCAGAATGCCGAACCGAAACCACCAACGCGAAGCTCTCTGAAAACCCAGAAAGAATCCGCAATCCAAAATCAACAATTCCAAATGCAGACTCAACAAAAAGACGAAAACACCCTCTAAGAAGTTTGGAAACCCCGATTCGAGCTTCTGCTAGTTGACAGCTCACCGGGGATAGGCCATCAATCACTGAAAGGTGTAGTGCTAAAAATGGGGACATTACATAAAGATTTGATTCACTTCTTATAAACTTGCACACTTTCTTAATCATGAGCTATGCATATTTTTCATTAAAACTTTCTTAATAACAACATTAAAAATTCTTCAATATAAATTTAACTGCCTTCTTCTCTTTTTAAGTCTGTTCTTATATTCACATTTTTTTCATTGAATTATTCTTTCTAACTTCTCTTATAAATTTAACTGCCTTCTTCTCTTTTTAAGTCTGTTCTTATATTCGCATTTTTCTCATTGAATTATT
>VDFB02353493.1:95189263-95207551 GCA_007258455.2 Sequoia sempervirens | reverse complement strand
GCAACAAAAACACGACATATGAAATGCATCAAAAAAATAGTCATGGCCATGGCCTATAGGCCCAATTTCTTCCTCAAATGGAGTCAAAAAGATATCAAAATTCCAGCTAAAGTCTTACCATCAATTTGCAAAGGAGAACCAACAAGAAAGCAATGAAGGATGGTGAAAAATCAAGCTCAAGGCTCCAGACCCTAGTTCTCCATGGCGGCCAAGTGCAAAGCTCTCTTATCCAAAGTCGGCCAAACAAATGATGAGAAAATTTAGGGCTTCACCTTAGTTTTCATGTTAGGGTTTTTCCATGTGCTCAATTTGAATGTGATTTTAATCACATTCTTTTTAAAAAATCAAATGCCATGTTAATGCCTTGTGCCCATGATGCCTTAGGTCAAAACCTAGCATTAATCTTTTCTTTGATTTTTATAGAAAATCATATATGCCTTGACCATTTTAGGTGAGTCCTTAAAACCTTGGGAAATATTTGATTCATTGCTAAAATCAAAACAATAACCTAGCTTCATCCAAATTTTTCCCAAGTCTTGAATGCTTGAAGGTTTCCCTTGAAGCTTAATAAACATGTATGATGAGTGCCTAGATTTTTATGATTTTTTATAGAAAAATCAAACATCATTGAGAGCCTTAATATATTACTTTGATTTTTGCAAAGTATCAAAATTTCATTTTTATTGCAAAAATCAGAGTAATTGAAGTCAAGTTGGCATCAAAAGAGAATGTAATAGGGCTTTGTATTTTTGAAACTAAAAATTGTGAAACATTAATTAAGAAATATTCTTATGAATTCATTAATTAATTGTTAATTAAAAGCAGTACTTGAGTCCTCATTGAAAGTTTCTACTTTGATTTGAGTTTCACTTGGTCAAATTTGGAGAAAGAGAGGAAAACTGAAGTTTCCATTTTCAGTTTCCAGCTGTTTGCACCTGATTTTAAGGATTTTTTGGATGGACCCTTTGGAGATAGGAAGTTTCCATCTTTTTTATGTAGTTCAGAGTAGTTTGAGACTCTAATTTTTAGGCTTTTCTGAGGAGCTCGAAAATGGAGAAGAGTTGCTTTTTTGGAGATGCAGTGGGGCTAACTTTTCTATTTTTCACTACTGGGATCACTTGAGAGCTATAAGTTTGAGAAATTTTAATTTATCAAGGTAAGATTGATGGCTTCTTGCTCTCCTATCCACTGAAAGATTTTTGTAAGCTAGGTGATGTTAGTTGTTATTCAAAAATTGCAGAATCCTTCTTATGTCTTGTCATTGTAGGTTTGTTTGTAGGGTTTTCATGTGATTCAGGTTTTTTTGTGTTATGCTTGGTTAACCTTTATGAAAAATGCTTTTGAATTATATGTTTAGGGTAGGATTGTGAAAATCAAAATTTTGGAGGTATTGTTGTGAGTGAAAAAATTATCAGAATCTTCTTATTGTTGATGAATCACCTTAGTTTAGGATCTTTTTTTTTAGTTTTCCTCCTACCCCTTTTCCTTGAAAGTTCAGTAGGTTAGGTGTTTCACTGGGGGAACTAGCCCACTCTAGAGATTTTCTCTCACCTATAGATTTACCCACAAATCTGGGAGCATTTCCATGTTGCAATAGGATAGGAAATTTTGACTTGGCTAAGGGTACAATCCTGATTGCCAACACCTACGTCACAATGTTAGCTCCAAAAGCATGCATGATGCTTGATAACTTTGACATGATGCTTGAGATCTTGACTGTTGCAACAAAAGATTGAGAAATTTGCTTTGAACACCTTTGAAAATAATCTTGGCTCTCATGAAGTCTCTCAAAAAGTTCTAGGATTTCTTAGGATTTGAATTTGATAAAAAGACCTTGCTTTTATAGACAATTCTCTAATTTCCCAAAAATTAAACATTATAAGCTAACACTTAAATCTTGAATTTAGGATCTTAAGATGACGCCTAAAACATGTTTCAAATTTGAATTTGTGATCTTAAGGGGAACCCATATGCCCAAGGGAAAATGGATCCTGACCTAAATAATCAGGACCTATTCATTTCTTGATGTTAAAAATAATAAATGCATTAATTAAATTACAACTCCCCTTTCAAAAATTACAATTAATTAGGCTTGTAAATGCAAAATTTAGACAATTAGAGGCTTAATTAAGTCCAATTAATTAAGAGACCCGAACATAATGTGAAAATATAAAGGAGTACACATTTTCTAACTCAACAATATATATATGTATATGTATGTGTGTGTATGTATATGTATGTATGTGTATGTATATATATGTTATATACGAACATATGTATATGTATGTGTATATATATGTATATAGGTATATGTAATATACGGGTAAGTGCATAAAAATGAGGTGCCAAAAAGGGGTCTTAAGTGGCCATTTTTTCTAAAATCGGGAAATCCTGACCTTGGATGAGAAATTCAAGATAGTTACACTAAAAAAAATTAGATGCAACAAAAACAAGGGTCATAGTGCTCTGAGTCTACTTTCTAAACTACTACTTTTTTTGAAAATGGTTGAGATTAAGGGGTTCAAAAGAGACAAAAATTGGTGTTGTTTTTGTCAAAAACATAGCATAGCGTCTATTGTGGCTCCCTCAAAATATTAAATTTTTTTAGTATTTTTAATATCGCTTCAATGAGAAATTAGCTAACAGCATGTAGTTTATCCCTTATTTTTTTGATAATTTTTTAATTTATATATGTTTTTTTACTAATTTTGAAAGTGGACACGTCTTGAAAAATAGAAATTTGGTTGTGCTACCCCTACATTTTTTGTAAACTAATCAAAAATATTTTTTAATATTTGTAGAATGGAGTCTAGTTTATAAAAATGTAATTTATTTAAATTTCCATGAACGTTATTAAAAAATAAAGTAAAAATTACCAAACATTGGTTTTGACAAAAAACAGACACAAAACAAAAGAAATTAAAGATGAAAGCCTTAACATAGTCAAAAT
The DNA here is from genome assembly GCA_007258455.2 of Sequoia sempervirens. Taxonomy (NCBI): domain Eukaryota; kingdom Viridiplantae; phylum Streptophyta; class Pinopsida; order Cupressales; family Cupressaceae; genus Sequoia; species Sequoia sempervirens. The sequence continues at coordinate 95,204,601 of VDFB02353493.1, read as the reverse complement.
GTGAAAAAAATTACATTGTTAAATAGATGAGAGAGAGCCTAACATTACCTGTGTGTTTGATTTACTTAACCTTGAAAACGTGTGCAAACTTGACGGTTCAACAAGAATGAGATTATGTGAAATTTGTTAGTGTGTGTGAAATGTGTGAAAAGTTAATAAATCAACACAAACACCAATGAGACGTATTATATTAGAAATTTAATCAATAAAACTGAATCAAATTGAAACAAGATTAAATTCCTAAAAACGTTCCATTGTTCTCTATTTTCAAAGATTTATTAAATTATTTGGCTCTCAGATTTTAGGTGTGCACTATGATTGTTAAAATGACAACTTGAGAAATGAGATGCTATTCAAAATGCAAGAAATCTAAGTTCCTACATGAAACTATGTGATAAATGTCATAATGTTATGATTATAAAGATATTGACAAATGGATAATGTTGTTGAACTGTGTGATACGAATGATGTGATAAACTAAAATGCAACTATAAAGCAAAACATAATTCTAAGTTAACATGATACTACAATGCAAGCTTGTTAAAATGCTAAACAATGCTAACTATAAACTCCAAATGCTCCAAAGCTATTCCTGCATGATAACTCTACTCAAATGTGGGATGTCAAATACTATAGAAAAGGGCTCTATTTATAGGATTTTCAAAGCATCTTGTGATGTGGTAGCAATCGATGGTCCAAATTCAAGCATGTGAGATGAACAGTGGAGATGGAAGAATCTTGGAGGATGTCCCCTTGACCAAGGGCAACATGCCAAATGGATGAGAAGAATAAAGTGTGTGAGAAATAAGCCATGTGTTAAAAGTTTGTTGAGGATAATTCTAATTTAAAAATTAGAATTATTTAATTTCATGTGACCTTGGTGAGGTGGCATGAAAAGTTGTAGACATGTGCTTGAATTCCAAAAATTAGGAATAGTGAAAATTAATTAAATAAAATAAACTATAGAAATTTGTTTATTTAATTAAATTAGAGGAATGTGATTTTAAATTTGAAGAATTTAGAAGATATGAACTATTTATTTATAAGTAGATGAAATATTAATTAAATAACTAGTATTTAATTAATTAAATGTCTTGACCATTTTTAGGTGTATACATTTTGCCCCTCTTTGAAGTTTGTCCCTCTTTGAAGTAATGTGTTTACACGTTGCTTCAAAGAAAAAATTGATATTGATGCCAAGAAAAAAAAAATTGATGACCCAGACGTTGATTTTCAAGTGATGACGGATATATGCCCCCTCGAGAGATAAATCAGTGATTTTTTGAATTTTTAGGATTTTTTAGAATTTTTGAAAATTTTGATGATTTTTCGATGATTTGATGATGATCTCAAAATTTTATGATTCAGAAACGATTTATCTCTCAAAAAATGATGTATAAGCCATTAGGTGATGAAATAATCAATTAAGCCCTTTTTGAAAATAAAATAAAACAACCCCATAAAAATGCCACTTAATTAACCTTAAAAAGGTTAAAAAGGTGATTGAAAAGTTCATTTGTGCATTTTGGATTTTGAAAACTTGAGAGAGTGAGCAATCTAGCAATTTGGAGCAGAATGGTGATCCCCTACCACACACCAATTTGAGCGTGTGCAACGGCACAACCACCCAACATTGTACGATCCTCCAATATGTACCCCTGAAAATCACCTCGTAATTTGTGCATTTCATTTTTCCCTCCGTTTTTCTCGTTTGAATTTGGTTTAAAACGTTTTAGCGCATAGGGTAACCATAGTAGCACATAGGGTGTTTGTTATAGCACATAGAATAAAGTAGCGCTTAGGGTTAGCAATTTAGCACATTGAATGATCGATTTAATGCATAGGTATATTTAGTGCATAGGTTGCCCACAATAGCACATTCATGAATTGTTGTGACGCATAGGATCTTTTAGCACTTAGGGGAATTGATTTGGCGCATACATTAGATGATGTAACACATAGGATGAATCGGCGCATCGGGACCCTGTTCCGACACATAAACCAAATGAAATGGTGCATTAGATACTTTGGTGCATTGGAACGTTGTTTTGGCACATTGATGAATTTTTCTAGTGCATAGGATTTTTTAGTGCATTGAAGCACTGTTCTAGCACATTGGCAAAATTTTAGACCAAATTGATGATTTTCTTGATTAGACTCCTTGATGTCCATGATGTTTGATTGCTTCAGCCTTTGATTTGATGATGATTAATGATGTTGATAGATTAGATGTCCATTGATCTCATGATCGGTGAGATACAATGATAGGATGATGATTGATTTACCTCATGATAGGCGAGGATCAATGATAGGATGATGATTGATGGACCTCATGACAGACAAAGTGCATTGATTGATTGATAAACCTCATGATAGGTGAGGTTGGATTGATTGATGAACCTTATGATAGGGGAGGTTGGATTGATTGATGAACCCCATGATAGGCGAGGTTGGATTGATTGATGAACCTCATGATAGGCGAGGTTGGATTGATTGATGAACCTCATGATAGATGAGGTTAAATTGATTGATCGATGTTCACGAGATTTGATCAAAGTCTCACCAGAGCTAACTAGATTAATAGGTTGATTGATTTTGATTGATTGATTGATTGATTGGTTGATCTCAATTGATTGATTGACTAATTTGCGATTTTGTGATGATAGGAGTTGTTGACGAGTTTACAGATTATGGAGCGTTTCCCTAAGACATGGGATTTGATTCCACATCTGACGCCGCCTGAGACAACAGTTATTGCATGATGTGGATTGTCTTCTCTCATAGATATGCCGCAGATTAGGGTTAATAGGGGTTTACTGACAGCTTTAGCAAAGAGGTGGCACAGTGAGCATAACACCTTTCATTTTCCCACTAGTGAGATCATAGTTACTCCAGAGGATGTATATCAAATTTTGCGGATACCTGTCATTGGAGAGCTTGTCTTGTATGATTCTCAGGAGCATGGCGAGACTGATGCACTGCGCAGAGTTTTCAAGGATGAGCATATATGCGGGTACGAGATTCCTTGGAGGGATATGGTTGGTGCTTATGCCACATTGCCTTCTATTCTAGCTGGATTCATTAGAGGGTTCCTTTGTCCTGACCGCAAGTCAAAGGGGCTCTCAATTAGATGGGAGTGGATACTAGAGACCATGATTGCTCAGGGCACTCGATATGCATGGGGTTGTTGTATGCTTGTGTATTTGTACCATGATTTACACCAGGTGGTCTATCTTTTTGGGGCCAGTTTATCAATGGGGGTTACATTGCTTCAGGTTTGGGCCTAGGAGCATATAGCAGTTGCACAGCTAGTTGGAGAGAGACATCATCCCGCCATGAGGCCATATGTACACCTTTATGCTAGTCGACTTGCTTAGCCTATGTTGGGAAAAACTAGAGTACTGGAGGAGCACACTAGATGATCTTGGGTCTGTGGTATGGTGACCATATCTTGATTGTGAGTAGTGGCCAGAGAACGATGCCAAGATGTCATTTTTGTGGCAGTCCCTTTACCTGATTAGAGGACCCAATTTATTATTGAGAGATTCTTACTGCTGAGAGTACTGAGACAGTATGATAGGATTTAGAGTATGCCCTAGGGCATGGCCCATTATGCATGGCGATGGTAGGATGCTACAAAGCGGGGACTAGTTTTGTCTTATGATGCAGTTGTACAACATTTCCATGGTTTACAGACCATCCCTTGGGAGGTTCATCCAAATATCATCGATGCTCTGATATCAGAAGAGTATGTTCAATACATGTTTTTGCATCCATTCCCACAGATTACCATCCCGGATGATCCAACACCATTGTTAGAGGAGGAGGGGGCAGGATGTCATGGTCGGAGATGATGAAGAGGGGAGAAGGAGGAGGAGGAGGAGGAGGAGAGCAGCGATGATAGGGATGGAGATGGTGATGGAGATGGCGAAGATGATAATGAGTTGATGGGGGAGGTGATGAGGGTGGAGGAGGGTCAGGTCCCAATTTTGGAGAGTTGAGAGTGCCTCACAAGAGGTGACATGTGGAGATTCAGTTACCCTCACCATAGTAGCAAACATAGATTGTTGCATTATAGGTATAGGTTGGGAAATTGTAGGGTCAACTTGAGCAGGATCAGGCTTTAATAGCACAATCCCAAGGGAAAATTATTGTACTAACAACAGAGAGGGATGCTGCTAGATAGCAGGCACAACAGATATAGACTCAGCTCACCCAGGTCCAGGCTCAGGGATAGATGTAGGGGCAGAATGTGATACTTATTGCAGAGAGGGATGCTTTGCGACAGCGGGTGGATCAAGCTGAGGGTATCTTTGAGAGATTACATCAAGCTGTAGTGGTTGTTGGTTCATCAGATTATTTTAGAGAGATACATCGTACCGCACAAGAGGCAGAGTTTTACAGGATTAGGTATCATGATGCAATTCCTCCCAAGTGGTGGGAGAGTTTTGCACAGTTCCGATCAAGGAGATCCCGGTCTCAGACCACTAGCATGGATGTTACGCAGCTGCTTCCTGGAGATCGAAGAGATCTTGGTGCAGGTCTTTCAAATGGAGGAGGCACTGGTCCTATGATGCCAACACCGTTTTTTGGGGAGCATGGCATAGCTCCGATTTATGATTTTCTGATGTATCTTGGACATGTACACACTGATGTATTTGAGACATTAATAATGTACCTCTTGATTTGAAACATTTGTGATACACTGCCATTTTTTATATGTATCTCTTTATACCTTCAGATATCCTTGTACATTTGACATCATGATTTTGAGGTTAAATGATATGAAACAATGATTATGATCTATGTGTCTATATGATGTTTATATGTGATGATGATCATGATGATTATGATGGATGCATTTGATTTCTATTTTATGATGCTATGTGATGTTCTATATGATGATGATATGATATGTTATGGATGCAAATGATGATGCAACTGATTCTATGATGCTTTATGAATGATGCATATGTGATGCATGTGATGGATCTTTAATGCTAATGAAATGTGATGCATTTCATGGTTTTTTTTTTCTTTTCTAATTCAAATAAATGATGCAATGAATGAATGAATGATGTATGAAATGATCACATGATGGTGCACAGTTCTATGATGTTTATATGATGATGATCATGATGATTATGTAATGATGATGCTTATGTGATGATGTGTGCAATGATGATTATGATGATTATGCAATGATGATATGATAATGTATGATTGATGATTCTATATGCTTGTATGGATGATGTTTTATGCTATGTGGGATGGATATGATTTTGCAAATGGAATGTGATGTTTATATCCAATTAGTCCTTTATCAGTCTTGGATTTGAGTAATAACAAATTCATGCGTCTTGTCAAATTTATCTTCACTACTGGTTTTAGATATTCATAACAATGGAATTATATCCTTTGTTATCCAGTCATGTTCTTCAGAAACTTTTTCTTCTCGGAAATCTTACCCTACTGGATATGTCTTTCAATCTTCTTATGTGAATCCAAGATCCATTTTATTAAAGGAATAAATGATTTCAGGGATACATCAAGTTCAATTATAGATGAATCAATTTCAATTGTGCCCCTATTAAAATAGAGATGTTTTTGTTCTTACTCTGCTGGATATGTTTTTCAATCTTCTTAATGGACCAATTTCTTAATCCATTAATAATAGATGAAATGATTTGGATAATGCAAGTGAGACGCAATGCACTTATTTTTGTGTTTTCTGATGCAAGTATTATGATGTGATGCCTAGATGGATGAATGTGAATGATGATGCAACTGATGTGTTTTCTAATGTATGCAAATGATGATGCAACTGATGTGCAACCATATGAAAATGATGTATTTTTGGTGAATGTCAAATGTGCTCAATCCATTAATGTGAGAGATAACATCATTGTGAAATTTTTTGTAGCTTTAGAAATCCCATAAATACAGATGCAGAATAACATGGATACAATCTACCCTAATCATGCATATCTAATATGCAAATGTTGTCATTGTAACAACCGATTTGTCATGCTTTTTACCATCATCGAGCCTTTAAAATGTTGAAAGCGAGTACAAGCATCAATGGCATAATTTAGACCATGATGACCTGAGTACTACTTCCATGATTTTTGATATTGCAGGTTAACACAAGCATCTGGGTATAATTAAAACCGAGATGACCTAAGCATTACCCACATAAACAAACAAGAGTTAACCATGTTTTTATGCAAATTTGAAATGTCATTAGTGATACTTTGTAGAGCATGTCCCACGACAATTTGCAAAGTAATAGTGATCAACTCACAGACAAGAGACAAAGAAAAATCATACTCCTTCCTAAATCCTCTAGTTTGATACATCATTGAGGTGCTCTAGAGATATGATGACAAAAATCAAAGTTCAACAGTTGAACATTCATGCCATAGTGATAAAGCCATGATTTAGAAGGAACATCATCCATTTGAGGTTTTGTTTTGATTGGATTGATTTGGCTGTTTGATTTGGATGGTTGATGTGTTACTGATGATGATCAATGTTCAATGTTGTATTGGACTATGATTGTTGTGTTCATTGTGTTGTCCTACTGTTGTTTGTCTATTGGTTTAAGCTCAAAAGTTCATGCCCCCGGTGAGAGTCAGGATTTTTCCCCCAATCTAGGGGTGACACGACCGTGATGCCAAGGTATGTACATGAGGCTTTCCGAAGATAGGTAGATGATGGCAAAAGAAAATGGTCGGCATGCTCAAATAGATGGAAAAGCTAACCTATCATAAATAGCGCCTGTTGCCAAGTTTTCACTACTTGTTTTTATTGCACTTTTTCATATTTTATGATTTTTTTTATTTTTTTTATTTTCACTTTTTTTGTATTTTTCATTTTTTTCTTTTTTTTGTATTTTTTCCATTTTTTTCTTTTTTTGTTGTTACAATTTTTTTCTTTTTTGATTTTTTTGTTGTTACCAAGACACTTGTTTGCCAGGTTTTCATCAAGGCAACCATTTTTTTTAGGACATTTTATGATGCTTTTGTATTTTTTCAGGACTTTTTCGAGGCATTGGATGATTTAGGTATAGAATTTCTTGAGATGTAGGATTTTGAGGGGTTCATCAAACAAATACCCTTCAGGTGTAGACAACTAATATGCTCTTGATCCAAAGACAGATACCATAGTACCTTGATCTTGTGTGAATGATCGTGCTAGATGAAAGGACCCAATCAGAATGAGGAGTACGAGTGGCAAGTATGATGGATGATAGAGGTGATAGATGAAAGAGACTATGATAGGATCCCTAATGCGCACACTATGTGGTCCATCAGACTTTAGAAGAAAAGGAGCTTGGACAACCGATGAGTTATAGTATGTGAAGGGGTCACCATCAAAGACACATTGAAAGACATCACTAGTGGAGGTGTGATGATATGGTGGGTAAACAAACATGGATGAATGGAAGGGAATATGTGGTATGAGTGACATGGATGTAGACCATAGATCAACAAGTTCTTTCTTTGGTTTTCTTCTTTGGTAGATGCCCCCAGTGAGTTTTTAGGGAGAGGCATGTTTGGAGATCAACTTTTGCTCACTTTTATTTTTGACTTTGATTTTTGATTTGTCCAATAGCTTTTTATTTTGGCTAGGGGACTTGTCTGGATCTTTCTTTCTTTTTGATTGGTTCAATAGCTTTTTGTATTGGATAAGGGACTTTGCTTGATCCTTTTTTTCTTTTAATTTGTCCAATAGCTTTTTATTTTGGCTAGGGGACTTCTCTTGATTTTTCTTTCATGGCAAGCTTTCTTTTGATTTTGAATCTCCTTTTGAAAAAGGCATTTTTACCTTTAATTTCTGATTTGCCTCCTTTATATTTTCTTTAGATGGTACTTATTGATCCATGTCTACAAGGTGGATGGTTGTGGGTGAGATGAATGAAGTGGGAGTGGTGATGCCATCAATGGAGTCTTTAATACTATCCTTTTTGGTACTGCTTACATCAATGGAGGCTTGCATGTCCTCAATGACTTGGCAAGATGACTTGATAGAGGGAACATTAGGAGATTCACACCCTAGCCTAGGGCAAGTGTGATGGAAGGACGGTTGGATATCCTCAATAGGATCATGGTAAAAAAGTGGGTTATCATAGATATCCTAGCCAAATAGGGGGTTATCATAGGTATCAAAAGCTTGGGTAGAGTCAGATATGGAAAGGGTGGGTGTATCATCAGGATCCCAAAAGGTTTCAATCCCAACACGGTCATCCTTTTGCATTTATTTTGTAGTTGTCTTGACATCATTATTGGAAGTCTGACCCTTCTCAATGACAATAGCAGTATCTTTCACTATCAACTTATCCAAACAGTATTCTCCACATCCTAGATATGGATTTGGACCTTAAGGTTTGATATTGTAGTGACTGAAGTGGATGCTTTAACGGGTTCAGGATCAACATTTATTTGAGGAGGGGATGCTTCACAATTGCTAAGGATGGTGATTTCATCTTTAGGACTTTGATTATGGCTAGACATGAAAGAATTAGGATCTCCTTGTATTGTGATTCAACTCCATCATGAGAAAATTTCAAGCATTGATGGTATGTAGAGGACATTGCTTGCATTTCATGTATCCATGGTCTTCCAAGGAGGATATTATAGGTCAAGGGGAGATCAAGGACTTGGAAAACCACATCTTTCACCACAGGGCCAACTCTGATTGGTAGAGTAATTTATCCTTTAGATAAGCGCTCTTCTGCATCATATCCCTTCATGGTAATCTTTTTATTGGAGTCTATTACATTTTTTAAATATCCAAATGCATGTATAAACTTTAAAGAGCGGATATTTAAACCAACTCCTCCATCTATTAGAACACATTTGACCAGACATTTATGGATCAAAACCTCAATATGAAGTGAAGCATTATATGGATGGGTGAGTGATGCATCATCATTTTCAGTAAATGATAGACAATGAGGTGTGGTAGAGTGTCTCACCATAGCTTGGGATTGACAAACTTTCAAATCAGTTGGTGCAATGTCTTGTTTATCATTGATGGGATTACCAACAACAGAAATGTTAAGAATGCTAGTGTTGTAAACATAGTTTACATTCTTTCCTTTGTTGTTTGATGAAGAAAATTTCCCTTTTTCATAGTTTTGTAGAGGGTTCTTAAATGCTCCATGATCATTGTTTATTTGGGGTCCTTCTACAAATATGGTCTTGTTATCAATAAAGTATTGTATCAAATATTTCAACTGTATACAGTCATTTGTCTTGTGTCCTTTGTTTCAATGAAAATCATAATAATGCACATCATTCCACCAGGATGGTTTAACTTGTGGGTTATAATCTCATGCCTCTGGTAATGGTATGACTTTAGCTTCAAGAATCTCTTTCAATGCCGATTCCAATGATTGTCCCAAAGGTGTGAACCTTCTTCGATTTGAGGATGTTCGATATGGTGGTGGTTTGGTTTCAACATTGTTTTGATTATTGTTTTGGTTGGTGTTTTGGTTGTTGTTTTGATTGTTGTTTTGATTTGTCTTGGTGGCAGTTGCTATCAAGTTAAATACCGGTTTGGAATTTTGTGTTTTTGTTGAACCATCATTGTTACCAACATTATTATTTCATTGCCGAAACTTTGGTTTGTCACCGCTATTGTAATTGTTGGAGGAATTTGATGAGTTGTTATCATTATAATTTTTTATGATTCCTCTTTTGGCCAAGGCTTCGTCAATCTTGATGCCATTTTCAATCAATTTTTCAAATGTAGGGGGACATTACAATTCCAATCTATAACTCATTTCGTCATTTAGGTTGTCGATGAAGATTTCTATCTTTTATTTTTCAGGTACAAGACGAGAATATCTTGTGAACAAGCTTCTCCATTTTTGTAGAAAAATGAGGAATGACACCCTTTTTTTGTTTCAAGTTGCAAAGGTCTTTCATTGTTATATCATGTTAGATGTAATAAAAATATTGGGTGATGAATTTTTTGACCAATTCTTCAAAGGTTTTGATTGGTGGTGCAAGTTTGGAAAACCATTCAAGGCATTGTCCACCTAAGCTGCGTGGAAATAGTATCATCAAGTAAGTTTCCTCATGTGCAAACTCAAGACTCATGGTTATAAATTCTCTAACATGATCTATTGGATCTGTTTTCCCATTGTATTTGTCATACTTTGGGAATTCACAATGTTTGAGAAAAGGAATTATGTGGATATCTTGATCAAAAGGATATGGACAAATGTCTTGGATCAAGTATCATTTTGAGGTTCCCCTTTACATGTCAAGAATTTGTTGTTGAAGGTTCTTCATTTGGTGAGTTAAGGCAACCACTTGTTCTGTTTCTTTTTCAGGATTTTTGGGAGGTGCTTTCAATTGATTAACATCAAATTCATTAGGCAATTTGACACCTTGTTTAGCTAGCATTAGTAAGTATTTTTCCCCATTTCTTTCAAAAATCTTTTCTAAGCATTTGTGGATTGTTCAATGTTTTGGATGTCCTCCTCAATTATTTCATCCCCTTCATTGTTGTGGTTTCCATGGAAAGGATTCTCTTCAGCTTCAACTATGGTGTTTTGCATTTCACTATTTTGAGTTTTGATGTTCAAAGTTTTGATGCTTTGGGTTTCAATGTTTTGAGTTCCAATGTTTTTTCGTTTTGATATTTTGTGTCTCAAGTTATTTTTCCTTGAGTTTTTGCTTTTGTAACCTTGTTTGAATGTGCATATAAGTGTTATACTTTGACTAAAATTTGGTCTTTGTTTGGAATAGTGCCAAGGATTAAAGCTAAGTCAAATAGAATGACAAATTCTATTGATGAGACTAAGTTTGATTTGATTATACTTCATTTTGTGATGAAAGCATGATAAATCCTGATGATTAAACTAGGCTTAACAATCAAAAGTGATGATAGGTTTGATGATTTAGGCACTTTGATATGTTTAGATCTAGGTTTATATTGGAGAATTCCACTTGTAGAGGCCAATTTTAACAAGTTTAGACTATATTGTACTTGAGGAATGATTCTAGATTTGAAAAAGATTTTGACTTCTAGTTCAAACTGTGAAATAGGGGATAAACTTAACTCTCGGGTTTTGCATTTAATGGATGTGCTAAAATAGAGCCCAGATGTGCTAAAATATTTGATAGATGCACTGGAAGATAGCCTAAATGTGCTATAACAAAGGATGGATGCGCTAAAAGATTGCACAAATGCGCTATAAGATTTCCTAGATGCACTAGAGCAAAGGGTCGATGCGCCAAAATATGCAGTGTATACGCTATAATAGAGGGTCTATGCGTTGGAAGATTGCATAGATGCACCATAAGATTGCCTAAATGCACTAAAAGATAGGGTTGATGTGCTAAAATACTACACAGATGTGCTATAAAACTAACTAGATGCGCTGAAACAGAGAAAAAATGTGTTATTCTATAAAATTTCAAGGTTTTTGGTAGTTTATCTTGTTTTTTAATCTGTGAATCTGAATGTTACCAAGGTGTAATTTTTTAAACAATGGATTTTGCTTGGTTTCTAGATTGTAAGTTGTAAGAATAAAGTGTTCAAATGGATGGTTTTGAATCAAGGCTTTCACTTCCATTATGTGATGTTTTGTTTGAAATTTGTTTGAAAACACATTGGTAAAACAAATCAAACATGTACAACTTAAGGCTGTGTAGGACAATATTCACTAGATTCCCACTTGGATTTTAATCTAGTTGTGCCTACTTTTAGCGGATGATTAGATGCTTGACCCCACTAGCTCCCCTCCACGACACTCACTTCTCGAGGAAGCCAAGTATCAATACCCATGAATCTCCCATGGCATACTTCTCATCTCTACTAAAAGCCACAAAAATGTGGGATGGCTTCAAAACGACCATTCCTGTGCCAGTAAATAGAATAAGGATTTTGGCCTTGCTACAACAAAGGGTTCTAGTATAGGCATTCCGTTCATGGGGGATCATCCATTCGGCAAGAGACCGTTGTTTCCCTTCTTGTCAGAACAATCCTCATGATACTTGAACTTCCCTCAAGTACCCACATTTATATCCTGGTTGGAAGTCTCTTGGCTTTAGCGTGTTATTGGTTGGGTCATTCCCTTGGGGTGATTATTTTATCTCACAAGGTAGACCCTCTATGAATAAAAAAATAAAAATGAATGGGTATAGCTTTTTGGTCACCCAGTTAAGGGGAGAGCATATGCCTACCATTCATCAAGCACAAAAAACATGGTGTTCTTTAACCTTTTAATTAAGCTAGATGTCTATCTTAATCAAAAGAAAGCATTAAACAACTCCAGCCCCTGCATAAATCATCAGTAGTTTGATAAGATTGTCTTTGACCAACGTATAAAAGTACCTGCAAGCATAAAACACCAATTAGTTCTTGGATTTTAAAGATTTTTCAAATTTACACAAATGTGCTAAAATAGTCATCCAATGCACTAAAAGATCATTTCAATACACTAAAACAGATACTCTATGCGCTAAAAGAACTGATAAATGCACTAAAAGAAGTAATGAATGTGCTAAAGTATTGATTGAAAGCATTGAAAGACTCCCTAAATGCGCTAAAACATTTGTTGGATGTGTCGAAAGAAATGTTGTATGTGTCATAATAGACCCCAAATGCACTGAAAGATTTGTCGTATTTGTCGTAATAAAGATCATATGCACTGAAAGATTTGTTGAATGTGCCAAAAGAATACACAGCCACGCTAAAACATCACGTCTAGCCTGTTCACAAGAAATTTTCCAAAAAATTGTTAGAAATAGGGTTATGCCTCGCGGTGGGCACCAATTTTATGTGTGTGAAATGTGAGAAAATTTAATAAATCAACACAAACACTAATGAGACAAATTATATTAGAGATTTAATCAATAAAACTGAATCAAATTGAAACAAGATTAAATTTCTAAAAATGTTCCATTGTTCTCTATTCTCAAAGGTTTATTAAATCATTTGGCTCTCAGATTTTAGGTGTGCACTATGATTGTTAAAATGACAACTTGAGAAATGAGATGTTATTCAAAATGCAAGAAATCTAAGTTCATACATCAAACTATGTGATAAATGTCATGATGCTATGATTATGAAGATATTGACAAATGGATAATGTTGCTAAACTATGTGATACAAATGATGTGATAAACTAAAATACAACTATAAAGAAAAACATAATTCTAAGTTAACATGATACTACAATGCAAGCTTGTTAAAATGCTAAACAACGCTAACTATAAACTCCAAATGTTCCAATGCTCCAAAGCTATTCCTACATGATAACTCTACTCAAATGTGGGATGTCAAATACTATAGCAAAGGGCTCTATTTATAGGATTTTCAAAGCATCTTGTGATGTGGTAGCGATCGACAATCCAGATTCAAGCATGTGAGATGAACGGTGGAGATGGAAGAATCTTGGAGGATGTCCCCTTGACCAAGGGCAACCTGCCAAATGGATGAGAAGAATAAAGTGTGTGAGAAATAAGCCATGTGTTAAAATTTTGTTGAGGATAATTATAATTTAAAAACTAGAATTATTTAATTTAATGTAACCTTGGTGAGGTGGCATGAAAATTTGTAGACATGTGCTTGAATTCCAAATTTGGGATTAGTGAAAATTAATTAAATAAAACAAACTATAGAAATTTGTTTATTTAATTAAATTAGAGGAATGTGATTTTAGATTTGAAGAATTTAGAAGATATGAACTATATAAATAAATTGAGAATTTATTTATAAGTAGATGAAATATTAATTAAATAGCTAATATTTAATTAATTAAATGTCTTGACTCTTTTTAGGTGTATATAGTTAGAATATGCAAAAACACATCTTTGGACATTGGGAAGGCACTCCAAGCCTTTGGGTTGAAAATACAAAGCAAATCCAAGCCGACGGCTTGGGGATTCCCAAAACAAGACATAACACGCTCGCTTTATGTCACTGTTTTGACATAACGTGAGCACGTTATAATGTGCTCACGTTATCTCATGCTTTATGTTTTTGTTCATGTTTGCTTTTCCTTGCTTTATGTTTTGGATTCCCAAAGCAAGGCATAACATGAGCGCATTATAACACACTCACGTTATGACTTGAAAAAAAAATTGTGTAAGTTTGTTAATTTATAACACACTCACGTTATGACTTGAAAAAAAAATTGTGTAAGTTTGTTAATTGGGTGTTTTATGTATGTATGTTTGTATGTATAAATTTGTATGTATGTATGTTTGTATGTATGTATGATTGTATGCTTGAATGTATATGTGTGCTTGTATGTATGCATGCATGCATGCATGTATTTATGTATGTATGTATGTATGTATGTATGTATGTATGTATGTATGTATGTATGTATGTATGTATGTATTCCTATATGTATGTATGTATGCATGCATGTATGTATGCTTGAATGTATGTATGCATGTAAGATTTTTGGGTTTAGGGTATATAAGGGTGAGGGTATAGGGTATAGGGATGAGGTTGTAGGGTTTAGGGTTTAAGGTATAGGGTTAATGGTTGAGGGATTAGGGCTTAAGTAATAGGTTGAGGGTAGAGGGTTTATATTTGAGGGATACTATTCATCTTGTTGAGTGTATAAGATTAAGTGTGTAAGGTATAGGGATTAGGGTTTAGGATATTGGGTTTAGGGTTTATGGTATGGATTGAAGGTATAAGGCATAGGGTGAAGGGTTGAGAGTGTATGGTTTAGGGTTTGAGTATAGGGTTGAGGGACAATATTCAAGGTTTAGGGTATAAGGGTGAGGTTATAGGGTATAGGTATGAGGGTTGAGGTTGTAGGGTTCAAGGTTTAAGGTATAAGGTTGAGGGTTGAGGGATTATGGCTTAAGTATAGGGTTGAGGGTATAGGGTTGAGGGTTGAGGATTTACAACTAAGGGATAATGTTCAAGGTTCAAGGTTGAGGCTATAAGACATAGGGATGAGGGTCGAGGGATTAGGGCATAACTATAGGGTTGGGTATAGGGTATAGAGTAGAGGGTTGAAGGTTGAGGGATAATGTTTAGGGTTGAGTGTCCAATGTTAAGTGTATAGGGTATAGGTCCATTAGGGTTTAAGATATTAGGTTGATGGATTAGGGCTTAAGTATAGGGTTGAGGGTTGAGGTTGTAGGGTGTAGGGTTGAATAGTTGAGGGTTGAGAGTTTAGGGGTTTAAGGGTTGAGGGTTGAGGGTTGAGGGTTTAATGGATAAGGGTTTAAGGGTTGAGGGTTAGGGTTTAGGGTTTAAGGTTTAAGGGATTAAAATTGAGAGTTGATGGATTAGGGTTTAAGGGTTGAGGGTTAGGGTTTAATGTATAGGGATGAGGGATAGGGTTTAGG
>VDFB02353493.1:95102714-95188098 GCA_007258455.2 Sequoia sempervirens | reverse complement strand
GAGGGTTGAGGTTGTAGGGTTTAGGGTTTAAGGTATAGTGTTTATGGTATAGGGTATAGTGTTAAGTGTTGAGAGTATAGGGTATAGTGTTTAGGTTCTAGGGTTTAAGGTATAGGGTTGAGGGTTGAGGGTTAATGCATAGGCTTGAGCATATAGGGTATTGTGGTGAAACTTCATATCACACACAAAATGAGACATGAATAACACTTACAAGATGTCATAATTACTTAAAGAAATGTCTCATAGATGTACCTCAACCCAAACCCCTATTGACACATGATGACAATCAAAAAACCTTTACAAAATCAACTTTTTCAAAATGCGATTGCGCTTTGAAAAAGTTGAAATTTAGTTATTTTCAGAGCAAATCCAAAATGTTCTCATGTTATAATGTGAGCATGTTATAATGCAAGTGCATTTTTTCTTGCTCTAAAAATGGTAAAAAAGGTAGGACACTCGTGATCCAGGCCCACATGCTCTATTATTCTCCTACTTCTACACATTATATGACAAAAACACTTTTTCATGTTGTTGGGGAAAGCACATGCAACTTTTACACATTCCACCACCTTTGCACCACCTTTTTTTGGTTTTCCAACTTAAGAAGGAGGAAATAACAAAGTTTTTACATCAAATTTGATTATATGAACTCAAATTTTTATGTTTGTAGTGTTGCAATGTTAATTATGATTTTATTGTTATAATTTCACATTATAGATTGGTTAATTCTATAGTTTTTCATAATTTTATTAGAGTTATATAGAATTGAACGTTGAAAAGGAAGAAAGTTCATGAAAAGCTCAAATACTTGATGAGTTTTATGCAAGAAGATAAATAAACTACACGTAATTGGGTAGTTTCTCAAATCAAATCTCTAATTTTAAGGTATGTCAAGTTTTTATACATGTGCTTTCCTTCATTCTCTTATGTTTCTTTATCACTTCTTATCATACATTCTTAATATAATGCTTTGATTTTGTTATCATGTTGATTTTGGGATTAGATTTTGCTAATTATTCAAAATTATGAGTACTCAACATGCATAGCCTTAATCAAATGTATTAGATTTTTCTAAGGGATTAGATTAGGTTTTGTTAATATAATCAAATGCATCATATTAATCATAGCTTTAACTTCATGATTAGGTCTTTCAAAACTATCTTAGGATAGTCATAGCTTCATTGGGACTGTCATAACTTCATTATGGCAGTCCTAATGAATCTATGAACTCAACATTCCTTCTAATTACAATCTTTTTTGTGATAGGGTTATACAATTTTATGCCTTGGATTCTTTAGTGTAGTTTATGAAGATACACTTTCTTCTTCCATCATCCAATTTATGCATTCTTTCCTTTGTCACAAATGCATATTCCATGTATCCTATAAAATTTGAAGTGCTTTATGCTCCATTTGTATTTTTTCCATGCTTCTTGTGAAATCATGTCACACACAACCCTTGTGGGACATCTATTTGGAAACTATAGTATTTTTACAACAATTCCACATTAATATTCATTTGATATCCCCTTAACCCTCAACATGTTTCTTGCAATATCCATGATGGCCCTATTCTTTGTCTTTGCTACAATATTTTTTTTATTAAGTATCACTAGTTGTAAACTCTCTGTTAATGCTTTCATTCTTGTAAAAATTTAGAAATTATTTAGAGGATTACTTGTCTCTTCTATCTACTCTAGCTTGAACTTAAAGAGTTTTTATATTCCTTCTCGAATAGGGCCTTAGATTCTTTGAACTTATTAAAAGTTTTAGATTTATGCTCCAAGAAGTAGACCCATGTCTTTTACCTATAGTCATCAATGAAGGTCATATGATATTGATTTTTGTTTAGGGTGAGAGTTTTCTTGGGGTCACACAAGTCTAAGTGCATAAAATCCAATGCTACTTTTTTTCTTGTAGAATTCCTTCATTGAAAGGGTTATCTATGTTGTTTAGCTAAAATATAAACTTTATATTTTCTCTTAGAAAAATTGCTATAGTTGGTAACCCCTAACCATATCCTTCTTGGATAAAATAATAAGCCCAAAATAACTTAAATGTGAATATCATAAATGTCAGAGCCTAGAATGCACTTTTTTCCTCCCATTTTTCAAAGATAATGCACTTTTTAAATTTTTCATCAACACTTTCTAGCCTTTTCAGACTAGTAGTTCAAAACTTAAGAAATTATGTTTTATGTCTAGAGCATAAAATTATTGTTCCCTATTTTGATCAAACTAGATACTTTTATAATGAATGCAAATAAGTTTCATTCCACTCATATGATTGTGACATCCACTATCTAGGTACCAAAAGTTATTAATGTCCACACCTCTTATGTTGGTTTGATCTTTGGGGAGGGATAACCCTATGTAGGCATTACTTGTGGGTTGAAGTGAAATCATCAACTCATATATTGTCATCTTTAAGATTTCTTTAACATCTTCTATGAATGTAGGACAGCCATGGGCTCATTATGAATGTTAATTCATTACAAGTTGTCCCTCCTCATGCCCTTTGTTGCTCTCTTCATGCAAAAACTTGAGAATCAATAAAAATAGCCTTAGTTTCATATTCCTTCCTACCCCTCCTCATGCCCTTTGCTTCCCTCTTCATGCATAAACTTGAGAATAAATAGAAATTTCCTTAGTTTCATATTCCTTGATGCCCATCCTCATGCCCTTTTATGCCCTCTTCATGCCCTTTGTTGCCCCTCCTCATGCCTCTTTTAGACTATCATATATTGTGTGTATCATAATTTCATGACTAGAATTTCATATTTTTGTAAGATATTTCTTTACTATATAGTACTATGGTGGAACTAATCTTTATCTCTTTTTCATGCTACAGATACAATTCTTCGTCATGCTGAGGAAATGATCAAGGATTCCTCTAACAAAGGACGAGCAAGAAGCTAAGAATGCAAAGAAAAGAGAACAAATGAGACAACTTCATAAAAATAGGAAATTGAACACAATAGAAAAAGACATGTCAATTGAAGAGGAACATGAACCATCAATGAAAGATATAGTATTGGCGACACAAAGGGTACGAATGCAAAACCATTGTGCAATGAGAGATTTGAATCCCATAGTTGGAGACACATCCTCTACCGCAAGTCAAGATGGAGTGACACCATCTACCGCATTTCAACTTGAAAGTACATCTTCACTCACATGTGAAGAAGGAGGTACACCATCTTTCCAATCTCAACTTTGAGGTACGTCATCTATTCCATCTTCGATCGAAGGTACGCCATCTATCCCATCTCATTTAAATATTAATGAAATTCCTAATGTTGGGGAAAATCTACCTTTGAGAACACCTAGAATTTTACGTAGAAAGCCCAAGTTTTTATTGATATTGATGAGAATATTTTGCAGTTGATGGATGATAAGATTCCAAAATATACTTGTAGAAGATATGCTAATAATATTTGGAGATTGTTCTTTGAAAAATTAAATGAAACTGCAAGATGTCAACTATTTGTTGAAATGATGAGAAATCTAAAGTATAGGTCCATTATGAAGATTCTTGGGCTGAGAACATCGGAAGCTTCAAGTGACAAATCTATTATGAAGAATCTAATGAGTGCATATGGGAGTGTGAGTAGTTCCTCATGCACCAAAGATAGCAATGTCACACGACATGTCATTACATCATGTACAGTTCAAGCCTGGAATGAGTGTGAGTCAAAGGAGTGGGTTGCCGAATGGTGGTTAAGATGTCTAATCCCGCTTGACACGTATCAGCTCTAGACAACACTGTAACTGACACAGATGGAATCATCGGTTGAATTTGATCACATATCAGATCTAGTTCAACCAGGTAATATATCTACTTGCATAGTTTTTGAAATTCCTAATGTTATCTTACTTTGTAGTGTTTTTATAATGTTGACTAAATTCATCTAATTTGATGCACATATCAATGCAGGGCATGTTTATGCAGTTATTGCAAATGAAGACAATGAAGAGGGAATAGATTATTACTTATGTCGTTGTGTTGAGGTTAAAAAGAAATTGGAGGCCCTAGTTATAGATGGAGAAACATCAAATACCCTAGCAAAATAGGGGGACTAAGTCGCCTTAGGCAACTGTGTCCTGACCCTATTTTGTAGGATTTAAGGTGTCAGGAAAAAAGTATTCAATGAATGCATTTGTTTTTTGTTTGCAATTTGTCAATAAATGTTAAAATGGGCCACGAAATGCATAATTTAGAAATTAGGTGTACAATTAAGTTCATGCACTTAAGGGGGAGCAAAACATGGTGTGAAATTGTCATGGGTGACAATTTACAACGCTATGATTCCAACTTTTGAATTGAGAGCTCACAAGTCCAGAACTGAACAAAATGTGTAAAAATAAATAAGAGTTTTGATTGTATTTATATCAATCCATATTTGACGAATTTTACAAGATTTTGAAAGGACAATCCCCTAATATCGCCTAACTTCCTCCTCACATTACCACGATAGCTAAGCAAGAAATCGTTAAAGAACAGATACAGACAGTTAACAAATGGTTTCCACCCCCAAATTACGCAAAGAAAGGTAGGATGAAATACATGGAACAATAATTATATACTTCTAGCAAATGCTACCTTGGTAAAATCTGCGGCCTATTATGGCTTTCAAAACATTCTAATTTCTTGAAATTTTTTACATTGCCACATTAATTCAATCAATCTCCTCAATACAGAGTCAACTAAATTGAATATAATAAACTCTAATTTTAGCCAAAAGTCGAGCTACTTAGTTGAGAGCTCTTCCTTATTAGTAGGAATCGAGCCAAACACAAACAATGTTCTCCTCTTTTAAGAGTCGAGCTAGATTAAGTCATGCAACTATTTAGCCGTTATAAATAATAGAGATAAAATAAGTTTTAATGCATCTCTAGATTAAACGATAACATCATTTTCTTGCATGGTCGATGTTGACAAGAGTCTCATCATTTTAATATGCATCGATCATTAAGGACGAATTTAAATATACCCCAAAGAGATCAACATTGCCATGTTTTCTTAGATTGTTAATTAATATCAATAACATCAAAAAGTAGCATATATAATATAATGCTTTATATAAATGGTTATACATATATACATATTTTTATACATATCTATTTATGTATCAAAACAAGAGTCATTAAATCTCCCAAAATTGCCATAATCAAGTGCAACAGAAGAACATGACTTAATTAACATAGGTTTGAATTACCTTCAAACACAGTACTGACATCCCTAGACAATACTAGGCTTTGAGGAGTCAAATACTTCTCCAATGCTAAGATCAAATGACATGGCTTGAGAATTCATAATCTTACCCCTCTCCTAGGTGATACTTCCCCTTTTTCTCTCTGGAGGTGTTTGGATCGCCCCTGCAATCTCACTCAAGAAAACAAATAGATAGTTAGCCTAGAAACAATTACATCAACTTTCACATCATTGAATTTTCATTAATCATTTGCTTTAAAGAAATAGAATCATCTCATAGTATTTTATCATATACATGACATCGAATAATCATCATCATTCCATTTAAATGTAGTAACATAATATGCAACTTTCAAGGTTTCATAATCTCGTGATTCATCATAAAAATTAACATAAAGTGAAAATAAATATAGAAATCTATGGTGTTTTGTAACAAAACATTTAATGATATTGGTGAAAGATGTCTTGATACACAATATCATTTTACTAGTAATGGTGAATATGTGGGTGAGTTAAAACATGCTTCAAAGATTTTAGGCGAAAATATTGATTAGTCTGTTGGAAACACGTAGTTTGTTATGACGAAACTATTAATTACATATGCCTCATAAAATAAATTGATGGCGAATTGAAATGTATTGGACCGATAATTCGTAAAATCTAGGTGATTTTCCCACCTCGTTGGTTGCAATATATTCACCAATTTTGACTTGGTCGATATAAACTATCCACCACTAAAAAAATACCTAAGTGGGTCGCTTATCAAAACAAAGATCATTTAATATTGATAAAATGCATGATAACTAATTAAATTAATTTTATTCTCGATCATCGATATTTTGTGTTAATTAAACTAGTATGTATGTGTGGATTCCCTATTTTACATTTTCAAGGGGCTTTCTTTTTAAAAAAGATTGGTAATGTTGATAATGGCTAGGAGAGAAAGCAAACACCAAATTTGTGAAGGGGATTGCTATTTCATGCAAAACCTTCTCATTGTAATGCAATTATTGTTAGCCCTTTATTTCTTATACAAGTGGCATTGGAGAAATATTTAAACAAAACATTATTTCTTTTAATTATCAATTATTACTACCAATTTCAAGTTACTTTACTACACGTTACCTATTGCGATGGAGAAATTTTTATTATAAGCCAATGGTTTTCAACCCTCTATTCCTTTTACCAATGTTGTGCGAGAGTTTTTGTGTTTTAAGTGAATGTCTCATTACAAAGATACTTTCTAACAAGTTTATTCTTTATGATTTTTTTAAAACTATAGTTCATATAGTAGAGATGCTAATTTTTTTTTGTTTCATCATTATTTATTTTCTATTTCAATTTTGGGAATTTCTTCTTCAAAAATAAATTCCAAATTTGTGTATAATTCTTAATTTGTATTTGTTATTTTTCACAAAATCCGATATAGGAAAGGTCATAATTACAACTTTTTTTCTTACCATTTATGTTGTGGTGGTGCTCCAAAGAGTAAAAAATCCCATAGGTCTATGTAGCTTGTATGGAACGGTTATCTATAATGATGTGAAATCTTGGCCAAAACCTACAATGGGCAAAGTATGGTGGATATGTGATATGCTCTCAAAGTTCTATTTTTAGGTTTCTAGAGTTTGGTTTTGGGGGCTGCTCTATTGAGCTAAAATATGATTATATGCATTCCGTTAACTATGACATCCATAAAAACAACCTACAAGAAGGGCAGATCCAACATGTATGCATAGGAAAGTTCATCCACAAGGTAAAATCTTTTTGAATCAAGAAAATTAGGAGCTCTTTACTAGTGCACATGAACAACACCTTCAAATGGAAAAATAACACAACATATAAGAAAAATAATGAAAAAAGTGATTACATTTGCAACAATATGTTCATCCCTTTAATTCACAAGGCACTAAATGTGTGCAAGAAATCTTGACCTAAGAAGGGAGTTTCAAATACTTTCTCAACTAACCCATGGTATGACGAAGATTGCAAGGCTACAAAAAGATTCATTAAAGAGAATGAGTCAAACAAAGAAAACTAAATAAAATATGAGAAAACAATAAAATATAAAAAATAAAGCTATGTGATTTCAAGAAGGAAAGAGTTAATATCTTTGGGTAAGCATAACACCAAAGGATTTTGGAGAGACTTACAATAAAAAAGAAAATAAATAGAAAATAATATCACGGATGTCTATTGGTTAGAATATGAAAATGTCCTTTATGAAAAAGCACAAGAGAAGGGTAATCCTCCCATAATTAGCTAAACAAATGAGCTATTATCAATGAAAGATATTAAACAAGTTATAAAAAACCTAGCAAGTGGTAAAGATCAATATATTGATGGGATGCAATCTAAATTTTTTAAGTGGGGAGTTAAGCTCCTTGTTCCTCACTATAAGGAAGCTAAGGTACCAGAACAAATTCCTACACTAATCTTGAGAGGAGAATAATGCAAAACTTTATAGATCTTTAACAGTTACAAAAACTTAAATAGAATAAACATAAATATCATGCATACCATGACACAGTGATTTACGTGGGGAAAACCCTTTTGGGAGAAAAACCCCACACTTCAAAAGCTACCTAATATATTATTCAAAAATCACAAAGATTACAATATACTTACAAAGCAAGCTTCTCATAGGAGTATCACCACTAGAGATCAAAGAGACAACATGACCACTATCAGACTCTCAAAATACATCACCGTCTCCAAATGTAGTACAACACCCTCATAAAATAGGGTTACATTCTAGGGCAAGACATGTCAACAAAATATCTACCATTAGATATAAGGCCTAATAATGAACTTTCCTTATTTACAACATATCATTATTTAATGGATGTCGACCATTTAAGAGTTTGTTAACACACTCACATTTCACTCCCATGCTACCAATGTATACACCTATCGGTGTAACTAGGATATATATATCCTATCAACAATAAACCTTATATCATTGCAAGGTTGAGATACAATTTCCCAACAAATCTTTCACTTGTCGAACACCTTGCAAGGGAAACGGGAGGGAGTAAACTTGGTCTCTTAATTGCTAAGGTCCAAAAGGCCCATAGTCTCTGAACACCATATGAACTTCTCTATGCTTAGAATCTTAGTTAAAGAATCAACAACATTCATCAAAGTCTCTACCTTAACCAACTTCACCCTGCCATCTTCGACCATATCTTTGAAAAAATGATACTGTACATCAATGTGCTTGGTCCTAGCATGAAATGTCGGGATCTTGGCTAGACATAGCACTCCGACTGTCACAATAAATTATAATTGCACCTTGTTTTATTCCAATATTTGAACACAGTATCTTAAGCCAAATGGCTTCTTTACAAGCATGAGTAGTTGCAATATACTTAGCTTTAGTAGTGGATAAAGCAACCACAACCTATCGCTTACTCATCCAACTAATTGCACCACCAAATAAAGTAAACACATAATCATTGGTGGATCGTTTGCTATCAATATCACCTACACAGTCTGAATCCACATAGCCATGAATATCAAGGGCAATCTCGTCTTCAGTCATATTACTATGATAACATAAGAAATACTTTGAGGTACTGCACAAATATTTGAAGAATCTTCTATCTGCATCCCAATGAACTCTACCAAGACTAGACATATATCTGGAAAGAACTCACATTGCTTGGGAAATGTCTGGTCTATTACAAACCATAGCATACATTAAACTTCCAACTGCACTCTAGTAAGGCACTGCACTCATGTCTTTCATCTCTGATGGAGATGTTAGACAATCTGAAATAGATAACTTTGTTCCAACTAAAAAGGGAACACACAATGGTCTACTACATGTTAAATCTTTGTAAAATTGAATAGACATACATACTTTGGCCAAACTATATCTTCTTGTTCACTCCATATCTTTTAATTTCCATCCCAAGAATGTGTCTAGCTGCACCAAGGTCTTTCATTTCAAATTTAGCAACAAGTTGGGATTTCAATTTTGAAATCATACTTTTCCCTTTGCCAATAAATAACATATCATCAACGTATAATGCAATAAACAGGAAATAATCACCATTAGTTTTATAATAAACACAATGATCTAATTCAGAGTGCTTAAATCCCAAACTCAACATATGTGTATCAAATTTCTAGTACATCTTAGGACTCTATTTAAGGCCATACAAAGATTACTTCAATTTGCAAACCAATTTACTTTTACCTTTCACCATGTAGTACTCTGGCTATGTCATATAAATATCCTCCTCCAAGTCACCATGAAGGAAAGTAGTTTTCACATCCATTTGTTGAACCTCTAAATCATAAGCAACAACAATAGAAAGCAAAAATATAATGGATGTCATTTTTTGCAATAGGAGAAAATATCTCACCATAATCAACAACCTCAACTTAAGAGTAACCTTTCGAAACCAACCTTGCTTTATACTTCTCAATACCTCCATCTGAATCAATCTTTTTATTGAACACCTATTTGCAACCAACAAGTTTTCATCCTTCAAGAAATGGTACAAGATCCCATGTATCATTCTTTTTCAGAGATGACATTTCTTCATCCATAGCAATCTTTTAGGATTTTGCATCATTCATATACCTAGTGCCTCTTTTACAGTTCTAGGTTCATCCATGTTAGTATTCAAAGCAAAAATACATCTCCAATCATCAGGTGAATACCTTTCAGGTGGTTGTTTGTGCCATGTAGACCTTCGAACATGTTGAGTCGGAGGTTCTTCTTCCTCTTCTGAAGATTCAAAGCTAGATGAGCTCTCCTCAACTTCTTGTCTATCCATGGGCCTTGATTCAACTTTATCAAGTGTAGAAGGAAATTGAATCACATCTTGTTTATTTTGTTCTAGAAACAATGTAATAGAAGAAGGCTTGGTTTCTCTAAAAATAATGCTTCTAATATATATTACTTTTTGTGCAACATGATCCCAAAGTTTGTATCCTTTCACACCATAACTATATCTGATGAAGATACATTTCACAACCTTGTTCTCCAACTTTGTTCGCTTCTCCTTTGGCACATGTACATATGCATCGCAATGAAAAACTCTAAGATGTCTTAATGAAGGCTTGCAACCTGACCATGCCTCTATAGGTGTCTTATCAACAAGAGCTAATGTGGGAGACCTGTTAATTAGGTAACAAGCATTGGCAACAACTTTAGACCAAAACCTTTGTTCTAGGCTAGCACCACTCAATATACTCCTAGCCTTCTCCATCAATGTCTTGTTCATTCTTTATGCAATTCCATTCTGTTGTGAAGAATACAAAGTTTCCTTTTGTCTATGAATACCACAATCTTTATAGAATCTATCAAAATTATTAGAGAAAATTCACCGCCATTATCAGTCCTCAAACATTTTATTTTATTTCCAATCTGCAACTCAACCATTGCTTTAAATTCTTTAAATCGGCTGAAAACTTCATATTTACTCTTTAGAAAGTATACCCATGTTCTTCTATTGTAATCATCAATAAATGAAACATAATATGTGGATTTTCCAATTGAAGGAACATCTATAGGACCAAACACACCAAGATGAATAAGATCCAATACACCACAAGATTTATGAGAACTTGAGTAATTTACTGAATGTAGTCTTGTTTTCCATAACAAATGCTCACAAAAATCAAATTTAAGATTACAATTAGAAAAACCTTCAACAAGGTTTTTTATTTTTCAAGGTCCTTAGACCCTCTTCTCCAATGTGGCCAAGTCTTTGGTGCCATAACATAGTTTTCTTTGTAGGTAACTTTGATTTAGAAGAAAGAGCACCCTTGGGTACCCAGAAGCCATGACCATCTGTTGAAGATGAAACTCTCACCTCTTCCATAGACTTTCTTTTCACAAAAGTACTATTGTACTCAATAGTGCATGCATTCAGCTTATATAATGTGCCATATCTGACACCTCTAGCAATCACCATAGTACCTCTAACCATCTTACATCCTGCATTAGAAAATACTACCTGCACACCTGCATCAATTAGTTTGCTCACAAATAACAAATTTTGTGCTAATCTAGGGATATGCAAAACACCATTAATCCTTTTTATTCCACCATTAAGAAACCTGATTTTAACTTTACCATAGCCAAAAATATTTAAATAAGAATCGTCACCCAAGTGCACCTTACCTCCATCAAATTCTTCATATTTTGAAAACCAATCTCTATTAAAGGTCATATGGAAAGATGCACTTGAGTCAATTAACCATGCATCATTCCCTGTACAAGTTGCCAAAGCTGCAATGAATGCATCACCATCTTCCTTCTCGGATTGAGAATTAAAATAAAATCTCTTCTTTTGCTTCTTCTTTTCTTCTTTATAGTCTTTACAAACATGTCCAGGCTTACTATAGTTCCAACAAATAACTTTGGACTTTCCAGGAGATTTAGATCTCCGCTTGGACTTGGATTTTTCATGCTTCTCATTCTTCTTACCTTTTTCCTTAGGTTTTCCATGAACATTCAGGGCCTCCTTGGCAGTGATGGATACCTTCCTCCTCATCTCTTCAAAAAGCAAAGAACCCACCACATCTTCAGTCTTCAATATAATAGAAGTACTCCCAATAGCCATAACAAGAGAATCCCATGAATCAAGCAGAGAATAAAGCAATATTTGACATTTCTCCTCCTCATCCATTTTGACACTAATTGATCCCAATTGAGCCACCAACATATTGAATGCTTCCAAGTGGTCTGTAATTTGTCCATCCTCTTCCATTCTCAAGGAATATAACTTTTTCCTCAAGAAAATCTTGTTCACTAAAGATTTGGCTTGATACATCTCACCAAACTTCTTCCATAATTTTTGTGCAGAGGTCTCTTCATGGACATTGATTAAAACAAAATAGATCCAAGCACAATCTAATTAGACCCTTGGCTTTACAGTCCATAACATCATATTAAGCAGCTTGAGTAGGATCTGTAGGCCTTGAAACATTCCCATCAACAACATCCTATAGATCTCGATCTATCAACAGATCCTCCATCTTTAGCTTCCACATCTCAAAATTATTTCCAAAAAATTTCTCCACCTCTATTCTCCCTAATGAACTTGCCACTTGAAAATTCCTGCAACATCACAAAGTGTCTTCTACACAAGCTCCCACTCAAAAATAGATTAGTTCAAAAAACCTAACAACCCACAATTGAAACCAAAGATGAGCAGGCTCTAATACCACTTGTAAGGAGGCTAAGGTAGCATAAAAACTTCCTACACTAATCTTGAGACGAGTATAATGTAAAACTTTACAGATCTTTAACAGTTACAAAAACTTAATAGAATAAACATAAATATCATGCATACCACGACAAAGTGATTTACGTAAGGAAAACCCTTTCGAGAGAAAAATCCCACACTCTAAAAGCCGCCCAATATATTATCCATAGATCACAAAGATTATAATATACTTGCAAAGCAAGCTTCTCATAGGAGTATCACCACCAAAGATCAAGAGATAACATGACCACTATCAGACTCTCATAATACATCGTCATCTCCAAATGTAGTACAACACCCTCATAAAATAGGGTTACATTTTAGGGCAGGATAGACCAACAAAATATCTACCATTAGATCTAAAACTTAATAATGAACAGTCTAGATTTACAATATATCATTATTTAATGCATGTCAGCCATTTAAGAATTTTTGTTAACACGCTCACATTTTGCTCTCGTGCTCCCAATGTATACACCTATCGGTGTAGCTAGGAAATATATATATCAACAATACACCTTATATAATTACAAGGTTGAGACATAATTTCTCAACACTCACATCAATTTTTTTTAATGTCATTCAAGAAGCTTTTTGATAGAGTGGACAAATAGTGTAGTTATCCCTTTGCACAAAAGTGGAGATATCAATAATCCTCTCCTTAGAAAGATTTTTGGGAGCATGATAGAATACATAATCAATAGTTGGTAAGAAGAAGAGGGAAAATAGAAAAAAATAAGCTAGTTTTAAACCAAGGAACTCCACCATCGATCACTACATCACTCTTAGGCACTTCATCGATTTTTTTTGGGACACTCAAGGGGGATCTAAGTTTTTTTTTGCTTTGTTGATTTCAAAAAATCCTTTGACATGTGTCTATGGACAAACTTAGGAGCTAAATGGAGGAACTTTGGATTCCTAATGAGTTTAGAGCAACAATGCATAAGCTTTATGAGCAAGTTAGAGCTAAAATTAGAACTAAATAGGGTTTGTTTGAATTCTTTGGTAGTGAATTTGGGGTCAAGAAATGATGCCCTTTATCCCCCACTTTGTTTGGTTTATATATTGATAAACTTGAAGAATGGTTAATCAAAACTACTAAGGAGGGTATTCAACTTGCAGGGTATGTGGTGACGTTACTTTTATATGCGAATGATCTTATCCTAATTGCAAAAACTACCCATGGTTTGATAGAACATTTGAAGGTTTTAGAACTCTTTTAGCAAGAGGTAGGGATGCAAGTGAACGCCAACAAGACCAAAGTCACGTGATTTTCTCATTGAAAAGAAAAAGGGTTAATTTCATCTTTGAGGGAAACTCATTGGAGATAATCGAAGAATACACGTACTTGGGAATTAATTTTCACAATATGCTCATTTGGGAGACATGTAGAATGAAAAAGATTCAAGGAGGTTGGAAAACTTCTTATCTATTACAAAACATGGGAAGTAAAGAGGAGTTACGGGATTGGAAAACCCAAAAAACCCTTTTTGGTTTGTTAGTCATGCTAGTTGTCCTCTATGGCTACAAGGTTTGGGGGAGTAGCATGTCAAACCACAAGTGGAGGTAGTTAGAAAGAATCCAAAAGGATCTAATCACTAGTAGTTTCAAAGTCAAATCAGGGTACCCTGTGAGATTTTTTGGCTAAAGTAGGAATGTATGTAATGAATGCTTTAGCGATAATTTGTTTGCTAAGTTATTTAAAAAAGGTTGAAAACATGGATAAGCATCTCTAGCCCAAAATAGTTGTTAAAGATGAATTAGATTGTAGGAAGAAGAGTTTGATGAAGCAAAACAAGTGGATGAGCAAATGGGACATTAATTTGCAAGAATGTCCCAACACTAATGAAGAGAAAAAAGTTTGTGTTAGATAAAATTAGAGCTGCCATGTGGACAAAACAAATTGGTCGAAATAAGCACATTATGTCAAAGAATTCAACCCCACGTGGGAGCATGATGAAAAAACTATTTGAGGGTTGTAATTAAGGGAAAGACTAGACTTTTAGTTGCACAATCGAGAATCGGTTCTCATCATCTTAGATATGAGGCAAATAGATGGACGGTCTCCCAAGAAGATTGAGAACAAATAACTTATATTTTTGCAATAAAGAAGGAAACTGAATGACGCTTCATCATGGAGTGTGCAACTTATGAGGATATTCGTAGTCAATATGATTTGAAAATGGATAGTCTAAATGAACTATTTGAAGAGGCAAAACTTCATAAAACAACTAATTTCTCAATCAAAATTTATAACTAAAAAATTGACATAAAAAAAATTTAAAAATTGTTAAAAATTCGACTCTTAAAATGCCATTAAAATTTCATCCTTCATTCAAGTGTTGATCTTACTATATATAAATTCATATTGTGGAGAAGGAAACCAAAACCTTCTATTATATTTCACTCTTTCTCGAGAAGAGGGCATTGGTATTTAATGGATTGGAAGACACGCCATGAAATAACTTTGTGCCACGTCTATCCATAAATATGCTACGTTGCTATTTCTTTGATTCTACGCGTCATCCTATTTCGTCGATTAATATCCCCGGCCTGCAGTACATTAAATTAGTTTTATTCTCGATCATCGGTATTTTGCATGCGAGTTATAGTGGTCTGTCTGTGTGGGTGCCTATTTTCAGTACACTTTGGAGCGGCCTTTTGAATGAGACTGGTAATGCTGGTAATGGCAAGGAGAGCAAGCAAATACCAGAACTGTGAAGGGGATTTCTATTTCATGACTCCCGTGCTATTTTTATTCAAAACTCTTTCATTATAACGCAGTGACTGTTAACCCTTTATTGCTTATAGCAGTGGCGTCGGAGAAATGTTTAAACGAATCAGTATTGTTTTAATTATCAAGGGACTAGCCATAAAACAATTATTACTATCAGTTTCAAACTGCATCACTGCGAACTTTCTTTCCATAAGCCAATGGCTGTCAACCCTCCATTCCTTCTACCAGTGGCATTGGAGAATTTTGCGTTTTGAGTGAATATCTCATTAGAAAGGTATTTTCTAATATGTTCATTGTTTATGATTTTATTTTTAAAGCATAACGCATGTAGCAGGGACGTTTCTTTTTTTTCGTTTATTTTCACCCTTGTTTATTTTTTATTTCAATTTTGGGAAATTTTTTTCCATAAATAAATACTAAATTTGTTGACAATTTTATTTCGAATTTGTGTTTATTTCACAGAACTCAACATAGGAAGGGCCGCAATTGCAACATGTTTTTCCTGCTGTTAAGCGCTATGGTGCTGCTGCAAAGAGCAGGAAATCTCATAGAGCGTGAGAAGCACAACCCACTTGAGGTAAGGATTTTTTATGAATCCTTGCTTAGGCAATGAAGCTTGTCAGTGTCTAAACAAATTCATCTACGTTTCTACTCATTATTCATCCCATGCGTCTATCATAATTTTTATTTTCAATATATCTCATGCTTGTATTAAGGATTATATTCCATTTATGCATTTGATTTCAGAATAAGTTAAAGCATATTAAGGCCTGAATAAATTATATTCCCTGTACCCTGTGGACATCAATATCTAAAATTTAGTCAGTTTATATTAAAATACCTTTGTAAATTTAGGCACCCCCGTTCACAAGTCACTTCCCCTCACTTCCCCTATTATTGCACAATCTCTGGTGTATGTGACTCATATTGTTATATGTACAGAAGGAAATGAGTCTAAAGTATATCTCTATGGCTTATTTTTCACTTTCAATTGAATAGCTTCATATAAAGTATTTAAGAATCTGTTAGGTTTATTTTGGGCCAACTTACCCTAGTCTAAAACATTCCAATTAGCCATCTCTTTTGAGGCCCGTTTAGCTAGACAATCTGCAAGCTTATTACTCCGAAGGCGTGTCACTCTTTGAGCTTTCAAAGCTCTTTTAAACCGTCGACGGTTGGAAAGCATGGAGGCGCTTGGTCCATCCACAACCGTTGATCGTTAACTCTCCTTCCAAAATATCTGCCTTCTGTTAATATCTGCCCTACTTTTGTGACCTCCTTTTTTATCAGCGACATCAACATAGATTTGTGCAGAATCTTGTGGTAAGTCACATTTCTCTCGCCGTTAATGGTTTCCACTCCATATTTTACTGCTTCCCCCGCCGCTAATGCTTTCCGCCCCTTTACTGTGAATAGATTGAAGCAGCAACAGTACACAACTTGGGGTTTCCTGAAAATTTCCTGCAACCTCTGCCCATTTTCTCTCATTGGCATCATTGACAGGTCGACACAATTTCCGCAGAACATGTAGGTAAGCCACTTCCCATGATTTCGGTTTATTGTATTTTTTTAACCTTCTGCATTACAGAAACCATTTGCATCTGCTTCAAATTTTCTAGGCTTTTTTTTTTTAAGCAAATCCATTTCGTATCTACCTTGCCATTGCTGTATTGTAATCTCGGCCTTTTGTTTTGTATTATCAGTCCGTAGACATTCCTGGTATCCACTCCCTCAAAGGGCTGCATTCCCGTTAGAAAAACCTTCTTAGGGATATTGGAAGACTTCCGACGCCCTCCAGTAACAAGTTCCCCTGCTGACTTCAGGGGACCGGAAACTGTAAAGCCTTAAACTGGACTCCCCAAAATCACACAGCTTAACTCGCCCGTACCCTTGAGCAATATTTTTCTGTCAAACACACACCTATCAATTGAACAATGAAAGGGTTCTGCAGCTTTGCGTGCACGGCAATTTCCACTTACAGTAGAGAGTCGAAATCCCCCCAAAATATGGGGATCTCCTTAACAGCAACCTTCACTCCAAGCCATAAACCCTCGTACACTTCTCCAGAAGAACCCTGCCCAATAACTGCAAGTTTAGGAAACAAATCTTTGGCATCAATTTGCAACCACGGAGACACACAGATAGAAGAGAAGCCAACATACAACTAAAAGTAATATTTGACATTGAGTCATTTTTTGAAATATTCAGGCGAAACAAAGCATTGGTGAAAGAGCTCAATACTCCACCCCCACAAGCAGAAGAACTTCACTTTCCAACCCACTATTCTCAGTCATTCTTTGGACAATTCAAGTCTTGTTTCTGGAAGCAATGGTGGACTTACTGGCGTAGCCCTGACTATAATAGTGTTAGATACTTATTCACACTTGTCTGTGCTTTACTTAATCTTTTGGAAGGTTGGCACAAAATCCTATGTAGTTCCATTCAAGACATCCTACTTTCCAAACATTACATACAAGACATCCTACTTTCCAAACATTTTAGCTGCACAGACTACCAAAATATCAAATGACCTGTTTCTAGCCCTAGTGAATACCTAGCTTCTGATTACCTTATTAGCTAACTAGACATTTTTTGAACATCAGGACCAACAACACCAATCTTTTTATTGTTGCGGGTGCCTTATATGGATTTGTAATCTTCTTAGGAGTCAATAGCTGTTCAACTGTGCAGCCTGTAGTTGCAGTGGAGAGAACTGTGTTCTACAGAGAAAGGGCTGCAGGAATGTACTCTGCAATACCCTATGCTCTCAGTCAGGTTAGTTCCCTTTCTTAAGATGCCACTTTGTTCCATGAATCAAAATTTCTAGTCACATGCAAAGCACAATATATACCTATAGCCAATTCAATTTACCATCCAAGTAAATCCCTTTTTTTGTGCAATTTTCTTCCAATTCTCATGTTTCTTCATGTAAAGTAGACCACTTTATCTATATGGTTAGTTTACTCGTTGAAATGTGTGTGGGTGCCCAACCTCACCATGATGTGCATATTGTGGATACAACACAATGTTAAAACAAGGCAAATATATGGTTATTGTTAATTTATAACAAATCTGAATCTCTATTTTTTCTATTTCTATGATAGATTGTAATTGAGCTTTCATGTCATTGAAGAATTTATTATCAACGTTGACAAACAATAGAAGCTGACAGAGAAGAATAGTATGCAGAATAGAACTGTGTTTTTTTCATTTTTATATTTGATGCAGAAAATTCCAAAATGGTGGTTGTGGTACTACTGAATATGCCATGTTTCATGGACTGTGTATGGTCTAATTGCCTCACAGTATGGAGATGTCACAGACCAATTACAAGTGACTGGTGAAGGTTCCAAACCACTAAATCAGTTTGTGGAGGATTATTTTGGATACAAGCGTGATTTCTTAGGTAGAGTCGCTGTAGTTTGGATACAAGCATGATTCGCTGTAGCATGATACAAAAAACTCTACACAAGTTTTTACCAAAAACATTCCAACTCATTCCCTTGGACTATGGAAATTTCATGTCTTTAATCTGACATTTGTTTGGTACTATCACTAGTTTTGTGGGGAAAGCAATGCTCTCAAATTTCTGAAAAGCGACAGATGTGGGGATTAATCTAAAAGGAAAAATTATGCAATTCACATATTTCCAATTATGGAGGTTAATTGGGTATCAAATTTGAAAAAGTTGCTTAAATTCCCTGTCTGCACCGTGTTTTTTCTTCTTCTAGTCAGAAAAACTTGTAGGTTCCATTTCCATCTACCCATTTTTTGTTTCTTAATAAATGTGCTATGCATTCATGACACTTTTTAATCTGCTACACACTCCTTGCAATGGTGTTCGAAACTCCTAAACAAGGGTAGGATCCTCGAAATATGTTTCAGGTAATTTCTGCCTATAATCTCCAGATTGGAAGACAAAATCAAGCATAAGAAGATAGCAGTAAGGATAGAATATGAAATTAAGAGCATGTTGCAAATAGTAGTACATTATCACCACAATTGGGCTTTCACATTTTAAACCACGATGATCACCCATTGCACACCAAGGTGCCATTGCTAGTTCTACTCTCTAGGAATATGGACAAAAGATATTGATTCAAACTTTGAGGACACAAAAAGAATTTGCCTAACCACTTGAGTCAATCTCCACGAGGATTTTTTGCAAATTCCTTTTATTCTTGACAAGGAAGCCAAGATGATAGAATTCATCTCATGTACAACCTTCTTCCATCCAAGCGCACTTGCCTTTTCCAAAGCCTCAAGAATTGCCTAGGTCTCCATCTGGTTATTTGTATGCAATCCCATACAGATGGCTCTACTTGTGGTAATATAAGTTTAGCAACATGACCATTGCCTAGGTCTCCATCTGGTTATTTGTATGCAATCCCATACAGATGGCTCTACTTGTGGTAATATAAGTTTAGCAACATGACCATTTGAGGAGGACAAAGGTTCACCAATAATAAATATGTATGTGTGTGTGTGTCTATATATATATACACTTACCAATAATAAATAATAAATATGTGTGTGTGTATGTCTATATATATATATATATATATATACACTTACCAATAATAAATATGTGTGTGTATGTCTATATGCACATATATGTGTATATATATATATACGCGACTGGGCTCAACAGCCCTTACCTTGGGTACCTGAGGAGAGCTAGGGAGGCTCTAGGAAAATTCATTGTTAACAATTCACCCACGGAAAATTCACCGCCACGGAAAATTCACTGCCAAGTAAAATGCAAAAAATTAACCGCATTAATATTTTTAATAAAATCAAAGTTTTTGAAATATATATTGAAAAATATTAATGGGGTTAATTTTCTGCCGCGGTGAATTGTTGGGAGTGAATTTTACTTGGCGGTGAATTTTCCGTGGCAATGAATTGTTGGCGGTAAATTTTCCTTCGATGAATTGTTGGCGATGAATTTGCCGTATGCCATATATATATATATATATATATATATATATATATATATATATATATATATATATACAGGGCTTAAATTTGATGGCTGTATGGCCATATTTAGTCATTTTAACTGTAAAATACAATTAAAATTTTAGGAAGGCTGTATCACTTGAAAGGCAAAATTTTAGTTAAATTGGCAAAATTTCTATGTAATTATTCCTATTTATGTTTTTTCGATCTACATATATTTTTCTTAAAATAGATAACCTTTAATATTTGAAAGGCGACTTCAAATAAATGACCGTCACAAAAAAATTTCTTGATAGGCAGGTTAGGGTCGACCGTCAAATTTAGGCCTTGTGTATATGTATGTATATATATATATATATATATATATATGTATGTATATGTATATACATAGACATACATACATATATAATAATATATATACATATACATACATATATATATATATCTAGGAAAATTCACCGCCAGCAATTCATTTCTGTGACATATTCATCGTGCATACAATTCACCACCAGCAATTCATCGCCGTGGTATATTCACCACGTATACATTTTTCAATATTTAAGTGGCCAAGAGCACCCAAAAAAAGAAAAAGTATAGAGATTTTGTTGAACACATAACAAAAGGTATATGCAGTGAATATACCACGGCGATGAATTGCTGGTGGTGAATTGTATACGTGATGAATATGTCGTGGTGATGAATTGTTGGGGTGAATTGCTGGTGGCGAATTTGCCTGGTTGTAG
The DNA here is from genome assembly GCA_007258455.2 of Sequoia sempervirens. NCBI lineage: Eukaryota > Viridiplantae > Streptophyta > Pinopsida > Cupressales > Cupressaceae > Sequoia > Sequoia sempervirens. The sequence continues at coordinate 95,167,214 of VDFB02353493.1, read as the reverse complement.
AGGAAATTAAATATTTTGCATGTGCAATCTAACCTAATCAATCAAATGTATACAACTCAGCATAACTTAGCCTAGAGTAATTTGTCAGTATTTCTGTGAAAACTCCTTAAAATTGTGCAGATTTCCAAACATGAAAGGTGTAGATTCAATCCAAAGAGATTGGAGTTTATTCCATAGAGCTCAGAGTGCATGCACACTATCCGGAATGATATTTCTGACAAGAAATTTGTGCAAATTTAATCTCTTTCATATCTGTGGGCATATGTAGTTGTGAATGCTAAAGTACGGAAAGTAAATGCAAAGGATAAGGGTACTTATCTCTGTGACCAAAGGAGTGATTCCAATGAATTGTCACTGGTCTGGGAAATGATGCCTTTCTGCTAGTGTGCACCTTTGGGTCTTTTTTCCGTTCGGATTTGTTCTCTGCTGCATGAATCTGATCCTGCTAAGTGTGCACTTTTGCTCTATTGCATGCTAGATTTATTTTTGTCTTCTCTGCTCTGCTCTCTGCATTTATCTAAAGCTTGACCATATTTAAAAATTCAATTAGAGGATTGATATTATGTCATGTTATCCTAGGTCAAACACTGGAAAACTTCTGTAAAGGATCTAAAACAATAAACTTCAACTGTGCAAATGTATCTAGGATGATTGTGGAGATCTAGATTTTTTTTATTGTACCGAATCCAAATGTTCTTCTATGAATCACTCCTTACGGTGAGAGAGGATGTTTGAATATGAGAATGTGAAATGGATGCAAATGAATGCCTTTATATACAAGCACATGGCATCAAATCGTGTAAATGTGTTTTTAGTCAGCTCATAACAGCTAGCAGAATAGGTGAGAATTGAGCAAATTTGAATTTTGAATTTTCATCTGTCAAATCTGCAGGTGCAGGGTTATCCTGCATCTGTGGAAATGATCTGGGACATGGAAATGCTCAGATCCATGTATTAGATGTATTAGGATAGGTGTACGACCAGGCATAATTAATTGGTGTATGTATGGATAAGGTGGGGATAAATGCATGGGGATGTATCTGTATGGGGATAGGTAAAAGCTAGGAGGGTGAGCCCAACTTCATACAAGATTGCACCATTTGTCAATATGTAAATATATCAAGACATTCCCTAAAAATGGGTATAAAACTAAATGGGAAAGGTGTTCACCAAACCCTGTGTCTACGGAAATGATCTGGGACATGGAAATGCTCAGATCCAGGTATCATACCTATTGGGATAGATGTATGACCAGGCATAATTAATGTGTGTATGGATAAGGTGGGGGATAAATGCATGGGGATGGTTCCTATGGGGATAGGTAAAAGCTAGGGGGATGAACCCAACTTCATACAAGATTGCACCATTTGTCTATATGTAAATATATCAAGACATTCCCTAAAAATGGGTGTAAAACTAAATGGGAAAGGTGTTCAGTAAAGAGGCTCATATTTCAGAAAGTGTAGGGTACAGATTCATTTAGAGAACTTACCATCCCATACAATATGTTTGACAACAAATTTGAGCTATTTTAGGCAATTCTTAAATACATATGTTACACATGTATCATAGGTATGTGTATCTTTGTGTACATATGTGTATATATATACACAGACAAACATATACATGCACACATAGATACATATACATATCATGTATGACCCAATATTGACAACTCCTGATTTACCGTAGTCAATTATATGCTTGGTGTTTGCATCTATTTAATTATTCTAGATTTATGTAAATATGACAATATATGACAATATACACATAAACATATGTACATATAAATATCTAGATTTATGTAAATATGACAATATATGACAATATACACATAAACATATGTACATATAAATATCTATATGATAGATATGTATATATGTGTGTGCATAGATGTATTTAAGAATTGCCTAAAGTCATCCAAATTTCGTGTCAAACATATTGTACGGGATGATGTACATGCACTCCAAGCTCTCTGAAATGAATCTGCACCTTACACGGAATGTGTTTTCTTGGTGCTGTAGATCATATATGAATATACACTTAGGAGTATTTCCAGCGACACTGTATCTTTATTTGGATCCTAAAAATGTTGCAACTTTCTGTTCTTTTCTCAAACAACTATGCAGATGAGGGCAGGTGTGGTGAGGTTTAAATGGTAAGGAGATTGATAAAAGATAGAGGAATTAAAAAGATACATGGATGTAGTTGGATTGAAGGCCATAAAATGGTGCATGCTTTCTGTGTACGAGACAGATCACATTCACAGACACAGGAGATCTATGTAAAGTTGGAGAAATTGGCTTGGCAGATGAAGGCGACAGGGTATTTTCCAGATTCAAGACATTTACTCAATGCTGTGGAAGAGGAGGAAAAAGAATTATTTATCTGCCACCATAGTGAAAAGTTGGCAATTGCACTTTCCAGATTCAAGACATTTACTTAATGCTGTGGAAGAGGAGGAAAAAGAATTATTTATCTGCCACCATAGTGAAAAGTTGGCAATTGCACTTTCCAGATTCAAGACATTTACTTAATGCTGTGGAAGAGGAGGAAAAAGAATTATTTATCTGCCACCATAGTGAAAAGTTGGCAATTGCACTTGCTTTGTTAAACCTGCCCCTTGGAACAACTATTAGAGTTGTTAAGAACCTTCGAGTATGTTCTGATAGCCACACTGCAACTAAATTTATCTCCAACATTGTTGCAAGAGAAATTGTTCTAAGAGATGTGAACCTTTTCCATCATTTTAAACAGGGACAATGTTCTTGTGGAGATTACTGGTGATGCTAAATGAAACAATCTGAAAATTAGGCTTGCACTATAATAATTTGCACCATGTCAGATGTCCAGTAATAATGAAGGGACATCTATCAAAGCATAACAAAAGGGGAATTTTTGTCACACGTTGTAGTTGCAAGTGCCCTGGTAGACATACATTCAAAATGTGGAAGCATAGACAAGTCACATGAACAGTTTAAAAAATGCCTCAAAGAAATGTGATCTCATGGAATGCCATGATTGCAGGATATGTTGAAAAGGGGTTTTCTGAAAATTCTTTAGAAACTTTTAAGCAAATGCAACTGGGGGGTTAAAACCCAACTCCTCAACTTTTGCCAGCATCCTACCTGCCTGTGTGCAACTTAGAGCTTTGGATGAGGGTATGGACATCCATCAAAAGCATAATTGGAAGTGGATTTTTGTCAGATGTTGTAATTGCAAGTCCACTTCACAAAAGCTTATGCACAAAATTCAATAAAGAAGAATTTATGCATAAATTTCTCTTGAATGATTTCGAATTGTGATAATATTTTTAGCTTATATCGTGTGGATGAAATTTAAAGTTCGTTGTAGTTTCCTATTGCATCATGGTATGAAGTAAGTGTGACTGCTAACTAATTCATATCCATTCAGATTCATGTTCATTGGTCATCGATAAATTCTTTGTTGAAATATCCATATAAAACGAATGTCTGGTTCTATGTGCTTTTTCTACTGATGAGTTCTTTTCTCTGCAAGGATTGGATGCTTCATATGAATCGTGCCTTGAATGATATTCTGGAAGGAAGCTTTTGTTTGGACACTGGCAAAGTGAGCCTAACACTCTTATCATTTTGTCATATTGTGCAGGTTACTTAACCTTATGAAGCTAGTTGGCCAAGGTACCTTATCTTATGATGAAATTAGTCCAGCTTCTGCATTAAATTGCTCAGATACCTGGTTGAGCCTTACACTGTTGTATTTTGTAGGTTCCTTCAACTTCTGAAGAAAACTGTTACGGGTATCTTTATCTTTTGAAAACAATTGGTCCAGCTGTTGCATTGGATATGCAAACATCTTGATTTGTTGTTAAATTAATTGTTGTATTATAGAGTTTGTATACTTCTGTACACTTGACCATTGGAGTGAATGGCCCTGCTTTTTACGATACTTGCAGCTGCATTCCCCATCTTTATTTCCAGCATTGCTGTTACCACAACTATGAAGTCTGCTTTAACATACGTGAAAGGAAATGCAAAGTCTGTTCTATGTATATTACCTTCTTTCAGATTTAAGCTTTCCATGACTAGTATGGAGCATAGTTGGCAGACTCTCACTTGGCAAAAACTCAGCAGACTCGAAATTTGCAACTCGGCAACTTAAAAAAATTGTTTATATTTTTTTGAAAACACTTCTTTTTTTTGGCAAAATTTAATAACAAAATATTTCCAACGAGTACAAAAGTGATTACTATTAAATTTTACAAATTAAAAAACAAAATTGCATCATAATGCAAAGTCCAGCTGGCAACTATTATGATGATGATTTTATAAATTGCATATCACAACATTTTACATCTTCCTCTTCCATAATCTATTGGCATCTTCCTCTTCCATTATCCTTGAAAACTCAAGGAGAGGTTCAAATCCTTGCATTTTGCTACGACTCCTCACTTGGCATAGAAGGCTATATTTGTGGTTTTGGTTTGGCTTCCATCTTCTTGCTAGATGGCAATGGCTCTTTCCTTACCTCATCAATGTCATCCAATGACACAATTTAGTGACTCCTGTTGCAACCATGTCCTCCATTGCTTACCTCTCAAAATCTAGAATCTCTTTCCTTACCTCATCAATGTCATCCAATGACACAATTTAGTGACTCCTGTTGCAACCATGTCCTCCATTGCTTACCTCTCAAAATCTAGAATCTTATTTGCGGTAAATGATGGGCTCTCTTCATCTCACCATGTCCAAGGATTAATATCATCCGGACCAATGATCTCTAATTTCTCCTTTACCTTTTTTGTGCGAAGTCAAAAGTTGTGTTGTATAAAGACAAGGTCATTGAGTCGTTTTTGTGTTAATTTATTTTTCTTTTGATTTGAATGGACTCAAACAAACTCTAGTTCCATTCACAGCAGATGCAGTAAAGGGTTGACATAAAATGTAGAGGGAAAATCTTTGAAGATTTGCGGTATTTACACCCCAATTCGCCTACTAAGAATTTACAAAATAAGGTATTCAAGAGTTAAGTAACCAAACCGTATTTTGTCAATAGTTGTTAATTTGAAATTTGTAACTTGTAAGATGCATGTGATATAAAAAATTCAACCGTATTTTTCAACCGTATTTTGTCAATAGTTGTTAATTTGAAATTTGTAACTTGTAAGATGCATGTGATATAAAAAATTCAATTTTTGTTACTTGGTGATTGAGTGGTTCTTCTTTGGAAAGCTAGTGTTTAAGAAAAGAGCTTTCCTCTATCAGTCTTGTAATTCTACAATTCTTAAACGATAAGTCTCTCACCTCAACCCAAGGTGTCATCCTCTCAATGCATGTTGTGAGGTGACACCCTCCATAACCTCTCCATTAGGATTTGTGAAGCTACATAAATAAAAAAATATAGGGTTGACGAAGTAATTCATCGCATGAATGTGTTAGTGGAGTTGATTGTTCCATCTTTGATCGATGATCTCCCAAATGTGACCAAATTTAAGTGTATCCACTTTGTAATAATTTCGAATGGACTTTTTGGTCCTATATATGTGACCAAATTTAAGTGTATCCACTTTGTAATAATTTCGAATGGACTTTTTGGTCCTATATATGGCTTCATAAATGTACCCAATTGAATTTTGATTGCAATATACTTGTTGAGCACATGATTATACAAAGGGGTTGGAGTAGGGGGGAGGGGCCAGGGGACGGAAGCAAGGGAGACATGTGAATTAGTATCTAATATATTTTTACTTTTCAAAACCAATCACAATAAGGACATTCAAGAAAGATCTAGCAATTAGAAACACAATGAGAACACACGATTTACATGGAAATCTTTCCATGAATAATCCACAACACAATATTGTTTATATATCATGGATTAATTTTCTTCTTCTTGTAGGCTCCAATCTACTATCAAAGTCTTTAACATTTCCCATACAAAAACTAAGCTCCAACCCAACAAGAGGCTCCAACCTCTGTTTGATAGGCTTAAACCCTTTTAACTCTTCAATGCTTATATAATTAATTCTTTCACCAAATCCAATCCAAACTCAATTTTGATTCAATCTCACCAATTATGACAATGTCTTCCTTCAAATCTGATCACTAAATATATCAATGCCTTCCTACCTTCAAATCTGATCACTAAATATATCAATGCCTTCCTATATGTTTTTGCATGCATCCTTCATAAAGATTTGATTCACTTCTTATAAACTTGCACACTTTCTTAATCATGAGCTACACATATTTTTCATTAACAACATTAAGAATTCTTCAATATAAATTTGATTTATGTTTTTGCATGCATCTTCATAAAGATTTGATTCTTCTTATTTGCATGCATCCTTCATAAAGATTTGATTTATTCACTTCTTATAAACTTGCACACTTTCTTAATCATGAGCTACACATATTTTTCATTAACAACATTAAGAATTCTTCAATATAAATTTGATTTATGTTTTTGCACACTTTCTTAATCATGAGCTACACATATTTTTCATTAACAACATTAAGAATTCTTCAATATAAATTTGATTTATGTTTTTGCATGCATCCTTCATAAAGATTTGATTCACTTCTTATTTGCATGTATCCTTCATAAAGATTTGATTCACTTCTTATAAACTTGCACACTTTATTAATCATGAGCTACACATATTTTTCATTAACAACATTAAGAATTCTTCAATATAAATTTGATTCACTTCTTATAAACTTGCACACTTTCTTAATCATGAGCTACACATATTTTTCGTTAACAGCATTAAGAATTCTTCAATATAAATTTAATCGCCTTCTCTCTTTTTAAGTCTAATCGCCTTCTCTCTTTTTAAGTCTGTTCTTATATTCACATTTTTTTCATTGAATTATTCTTTCTAAATATTAAGAATTCTTCACATTTTTTTCATTGAATTGTTTTTATATTCACATTTTCTTGATTGAATTATTCTTTCTAAATATTAAGAATTCATCAATATAAATCTGATTAACACTTCATTTTTCTGCCTTTTTCTCTTTTTAAGTCTACTCTTATATTCACATTTTTTTCATTGAATTATTCTTTCTAAATATTAAGAATTCTTCACATTTTTTTCATTGAATTGTTTTTATATTCACATTTTCTTGATTGAATTATTCTTTCTAAATATTAAGAATTCATCAATATAAATCTGATTGACACTTCATTTTTCTGCTTTTTTCTCTTTTTAAGTCTACTCTTATATTCACATTTTTTTCATTGAATTATTGCTTCTAAATCCATATTCTACCTTTTTCTCTTTGTAAGTCTGCTCTTATATTCACATTTTTTTCATTGAATTATTGCTTCTAAATCCATATTTTTCATTAATAATATTAAAAATTCTTCAATATAAATATGATTTCAGAGACTTGATTTTTTTGCCTTTTTTCTCTTTTTTTTTTTTTGAGACGTAAGGTTATGATTTTGTATTAGTTTTAAGAAAATATACAATTTGTTTGCGTAGCAGGAGAGACCACCAGTCTATCATGAAGACTGAACCTATCAGCCCGGGAACTACCTACGACCAACACAAAACAAAATGCAGTCCCACTGCATAATTTCAAAAAGAAGTCAGTATCGATTATATGTTTAAACAAAAGATTAATACATTGAGGCCGAGCCTCACAGAAAACCATTCAACTCTGCAAACAGGGTGAAGTCTTCCACCCAATCCATGCCCTCCTCCGACACCAACCCCAGCTTCCTCTTCAAGAATTCGACTACCATGGCCGAGACCATTCTGTGTCTCATGAGCTCTGGTCCTTTTAGGTCTAGAAGGAAGGGATAAACCTTTACTGCCTCTTCCGTCTCCCAAAGGAGTTTCAGGTCTGATGGACGCGGGATTCCTTTACCAATGAAGGCCGCTTTCAGTGTCTTTTCTAACCCTCCTAACAGGTCGCCCCGAAAAAGATACTCCATTATTTCCTTTGCTTCTGCCTTCGACACTTCCAGGTCCAGCATGACAGCCAAGAATCGAGAAGAAACATGTGCGTTGTCCCTCGTGAATTCCCTTCTCTCCAAATGGCCCTTCCCTAATATCATTTTGACCGCTACCATGATTAAGGGATCATCCTCAAGCAGGATTCTCTTCAACCTTTGATCGGTGATTTCCCTGAAAGCAATTTGTCTCTCCGTCGCCTCCAAAGAGACAGGAGTGTCGACCCCGAAGCTTTCTAGCCCCTCCATTGAGATGGAGATGATAAATTTTGATTTACCCATCTTCGCCATTTCTAGCCCTCCAGTTGGGAGTTCCTTGCACAAAGACAACCAACACAGCAAATTTGAAAACCATACAATGAAAATGCCATTATCCCTCCGCATTTAAAAATCCTGTATCTAGCAAGGCCGAGCCATTGAACACGATCCTGAAATGATGTTTATGCGAGGCAATCCGTCCTTGCAATAAAATTTTGTCCTACCACCCTCGGCCTTGATTCAACTAGCACCTCGTGAGGATCAACATCTGCCACCCAGCCGCTTTGCATACACTTCCCTGCTCGTACTCCACGTGTTGCTCTGTTTATTCTTGGCTTAATGTGTCATTAAGATATTCGATGCCTTCGAGATCTCCTCGTTTTGTCAGACTGTCGTCTTTTGGAAGCTTGCCTTCCACGTTCGTTCGGCTGCTTCTGTTGGCATGTGCGGTGATGTGGCCATGCCACTACGCTGCCAGCTTACGCTCCCCATCCGATGCCCCATACCCTCTCCTCTTATCCTTTAATGATTTTCCTCTGCTTTTCCATCGATCTCGTGGATGAGAGATGGAACATGGTGAGAGGGAGGGGGGCCACCCTACCTCCTGCAAGAAAATTACTCTGTTGTGCATTCTTTAAAACCCAGTCCAATTACTCCCATATTGGACAGGGAGTCCGCTTCTGTGTTACCTTCCCTTAACGTGTGGTTGAGCATCACTTGTTCAAAGTTCCCTAGTTGTTCTAGTGCAACTTCCAAATAAACCCCTAGTCTCCAATTGTGGATTTGTCTGGTCCTGAGAGCATTTATGACTAGTGTCAAGTCTCCTTCAACTACTAGATTCTTGATTCCCAATTCCTTACTAAACATCAATCTGAGTAGGAGAGCTTGGAATTCGGTTGTATTGTTTGTTCCTTCCGCTAAAGGCTGAGCTAATCTCCCCAAAATCAAACCTGAAGAAGTTCTTACTATGCGCCCTGCCCCAGATGGCCCCGGGTTCCCTTTGGAGGCCCCGTCGAAGTTTAATTTAGCCCAACCCTATTTAGGGGGAATCCATAGAGTTTTATTGCGCTGTTCAGAAGAAGCTGATTTGCCTGTTCCTCCATAAGGAGGAGCTTTGATTCCAAACCATTGTTTCATGATCCATGCATCCCATTTAGTGAAATTTGTTTTCTTTGACTTATCCCCCAGCTGTGTGTTAAAAAGTTTTACAATGCTTCCCTCAATCTTGCACTGAAGCCTTGGAATCGACATCTCTTTTTCCTGAAAAAGGCGTATGTTTCTCTCCTTCCACACTTCCCAGATTAGAATTGAAGGGCTCGTCTTCCATAAGTCCCTGAAGATGGTGTTTTTGTAGTAACTTGGCCAAGCATTTAAGCACGCTAATAGGGTGTTGGGGAAGACAGTTGTCCAATGTAATTTTGTGCACAACCAACTCCACATCCTTTGAGTAAACTTGCAATTTAAAAGCAAGTGGTCAACATTTTCCTCAGCCTCTTGACACAGTGGGCATCTAAGCGGGCCGTGATATCCCATTTTGATAAACCTGTCTCCAGTAAGAATTCTTCCCTGTGCTACAGCCCATGTGAAGATCCTTGCTTTTGGAAGACATGCTTTATTCCAACAAAGGCTTCGAGGAATCACTGAATTTTCTTCACCTGATGTTGATAAGATGTTGTATCCTATCTTGGTCGAATATGTCCCATTTGGTGAGGCATCCCAACGTAAGCAATCTTGCCCCTTTCTGCCCCAGATCCTTCTTTCTAATAAAGCACTCTCGAAGGCTTCAATCTCCTTTACTTCTAGGTTCAGGCTTCTAACCAATTTCCACTTCAGATAACCTTCAACTGGAGCTTCCATTCGATCTAAGTAATCACTGACTTTTGTTCCCCAAATTTGTTTTGTTTTCTCTTTAACTCTTGTGAGCTCCGGTTTGTCTGCCAGTACTGTATGACCTTCCCAGGAATCTTCCCAGAACAAGGCCTCCTTTCCATCCTTTACTTCCCAAGTAAGAAAGTCTGTAATAAGGTCTCTAGAATTTTTAATGAAATTCCAAATTCGGGACCCATTTGGCAAAGATTTTGCTGCTAGGAAGCAATAAGGATCTGCTTCCAGATATTTTGCTTTGACGATCTTTACCCATTTGAGATCCGGGCGTGAATGAATAGTCCAAACTAATTTTGCTCCCAGTGCCTTGTTTTGTCAGAGAACATTCCTCAATCCAGCCCCATCTCTCTCCCGTTTCTCGCAAACCTTCTGCCATTTAATAAGAGGAATTTTCTTTTGTTCTGCAGTGCCTTTCCAGAAGAAGTCCTTCATTACCCTATTTAGATCTTTGCTCGCACCTATTGTAAGCTGCAGGTAGGACATCATATAGATGGGAAGTGCTGAAAGAACCAATTTCAACAAAGTTAACCTCCCAGCCCAAGACAACCACCTATTCTTCCATGAAGATATTCTATCCTTACATCGATCCACTAAGGAGCTCCAAACACTGTTGCTTTTAATTCCCTTATCCAATGGGAGTCCCAAATATTTGCATGGCATTTGACTCCTCTTAAATCCTAGAATTTGCAAAATTTGAAGTTCACAGGAACAATTTGAGTTAAAGAAGAAGATCTCAGATTTGGCCTTACTTATCTCCTGTCTAGAGGCCCTAAAGTAGTCTTCTAGCATGCTTTTTAATCTTTGGGCTTCCTTTGTTGAAGCAACACCAAACAACATTGTGTCATCCGCGAGTTGCTGGTGCGTGATATTGTCCAGGTTGCTAGTTACTTGCAATCCCTTGATCCATTCCGACCTCCTTGCTTTGTCAAGCGATCTCCCAAGGGCTTCAGCCATTATAATGAACAAGGGGATAGAGGATCCCCTTGTGTTAGACCTCTTGAGGCAGTAAAGTATCCCTCCAGGGAACCATTAACCAATACTGAATAACGCGGACTGGCCACCCACTCAAAGAGCCAATCTAACCATTCTTTTTGAAAGTCGAAGGCTTCCATGACCTTAAAGAGGAACCTCCAATTCACTCTGTCATATGCTTTCCTGATGTCCAATTTCAATAGCATTGTTGGTTTCTTCAATTTTTGTATTGAATGTATGACTTCTTGGGCAATTATCACCCCATCTAGAATTGATCTTCCCAGGACAAAACCTGTTTGTTCCTCAGAGATGATAGTGGGAAGAATCTTTTTCATTCTGTTAGCTAGAACTTTCGCCAATATCTTGTAAATCATGTTACACAAGATATTGGGCGAAAGTCTTCCCATGAGTCTGGCTTTTCTTTCTTCGGGATAAGAGCAATTAAAGTGTTATTCACTTCTTTTAAAATTCTTCTATTGCTCCTAGAGTCTTCTAAAGCTTCCCATACATCCTTACCCAAAAAATTCCAACATTTCTGGAAGAATGCTGCTGGAAATCCATCTGGTCCAGGAGCCTTTTCTGACTGCATCTCAAAGACTGCCTCTTTCACTTCAGCTTCAGAGAACTTTTCATTTAGGGCCCTCATTTGACCTTGAGAAATCAGTTTCAGTATGGAGTGCAAGGAAGCTGTTTGTGCCTCCAAGTTTGAACCCTCCCAATCATTGAGCAGGTTTTGAAAATATGAAACTGCTGAATCTCTTATCTCTCCCATGTTTTCCATCAATCGGCCATCCCCATCTTTCAAGCAGGAAATCCTGTTATGTACCCTCCTAGCTCTTGTGGAGTTGTGAAAGAATTTTGAGTTTCTATCTCCTGTCTTTAACCATACCTCTCTGGATTTTTGTCTCCAAAAAGCTTCCTCTTTAGCCAGTATATCGTTGATTTTGTTAGAAAGTGTCTGTTCTTTCCTGTAACAGGCTTCGTCCATCCCCTTATTAATTATTTCTTCAGCTAGACTATCCAATTCTTGTCCCATTTGCAATTTCTCTTTGAAGATATTCTTGAAGCTTACTTTGTTCCATTGTTTGAGTTGCTACTTCACATATTTTAGTTTTGTGACCACTTTGCACAAGCTTGATCCCTCTGGAGAGCATTCCTTCCACCATTGTTCTATCAAATCCATCACATGGGGGTCCTTGAACCACATCATTTCAAATTTAAATGGACATCGGATCGGTCCCTTCTCCCCAATTATTTGAAGTTGAACTGGAAAATGATCAGAGCCAGTCCTTGAGTTTATCTTACTCTCTAAAGAAAAAGGAAAAAGACTCAGATTTCCTTTGAAGAAGAATCTGTCTAATTTTTCCGCTATGCTACCAAACCCTTTTCTACGATTCGTCCATGTGTAGCATCCATTGCCTATGGAGATTTCCATTAGAGAGTTTCTGTCCACAAAACTAAAGAAATCTGATTGGGATTGTAGAACTTTTCATGAGCCATCTTTCTTATCTTCTTGCCTAAGGATTGCATTAAAATCTCCTCCAATTATGTTGGGGCCCTGATTTAGACCACTCAAAACCCCGTCCAATTCTAACCAGACCATCCTTTTCTGAATACTCAAAGAGGGACCATAAACATTTATGAGATTAAAATGTAGATTCGAGATCAGACTCCTTACCTTACACACCATCCAATGTCGACTCGAGTTCAAGGTCTCTATTAGGACTGACTAAGGTTTCCAAATAATTATTAGGCCTCCTAAAGCACCCTCTGCTTCTACCCCTATCCATTTCCACATCAGCTTTCTTCCAAATTTCTCTAGGTCTGGGCCATCTAATTTTGTTCCTTGAAGAAGGCAGATTTCTACTTGACTTACTTCTACGTGGCGCCTGATAAGACTCCATTTGTTAGGGGCATTTAGGCCCCTAACATTCCACATTAATATTTTCATTGTTGTTCAGGAAGGGCTCCACCCTTCCCTACTTCAATCATTGAGTCAATCTTCTGTTGTCCACTAGCGTCCCTGTCCCATTTTCTCTTCTCTTGATTCAGAATTCGACCCCGCTTTTTCTGTTCCCCACAGTTCAGCGTGAGTTTGAGTATATCCCTTATGTGAATCTCTAGTCTAGATTTAGCCTCCAGCAATCCCTCTGTCATTTTCCTCTTCTTGCCTGATTGTGGGCTTAGCAGCTCCACCGTTTCGTCTCCTTCTATTTCCAATATCTCCTCTACCCCTTCAAAGTTAAGCCCTGCCTCCGAAGCACTAGACTTTGCTTTAGCCGCCACCGCTAGTTCCACCAGTTCCTTCCCCACTTCTATCAGAGAATCCAACTCCACGTACTAGCAACTGGCCCCCAGAAGTTCTAGAGTCTCGAAGATCTTCTCATCTAAATTCGCAAGTTGATCCTCCTCCTCCTGTTCCTCCTGAAGCTTCTCACTCTCATTTGTTTTTTCCTCTGTATGTGAGCTTGGAGATCCATTTTGTGGAACATCCAACAGAGGTTGTCCATTGTCCCAAACCCTTCAGCAGAGACCCTCATCTTTGTATGTTGTGGCTTCAGGGCCCCTTCCTTGGCAGAGGAACGCGGGTTTATGGTTTCATTGTTAATTCTAACTGATGACTTGATGGTTTCCATTGGGACATCCAAAGAACTAGATTTCCCTACCTCTTCTTTGGATTTCCTGCAACCCAAAGACCGTACCAGATTGTTGCGCATTAGGGAGTCGAGCTCCAACTTTTGAACCCAGCTGCCATAATTTGTTAACAGTTTGATCTCACTCCATATTTTCTTGTCTGGTTTATTCTCCACGCATATGCGCACATAAGTTTGATTTTTCTTTGTCGCCTTCCTTTCTTCTACGCATACAAATGTGCTCAATTGGTTACCTATTTCCCCCAGTATGGGTGAAGCCCAATATTCATGAGGAAGATTGAGTAAGCTATACTAGTCTTGCAGAGTTTCCATCGCGTGATTAGCTGGGTCAAAACCCATTGACCATTGCTTTAAATAGAAGCCACACCCATCTAGAACCTAGACTCCTTTCACTATTTCATCTCTTGTTTTCCTGGTTGGGCATATTACCAGGAAAAAGTTATTTTGTAGCATTTTGAACTGCATCTCGGAACCCCAGCGTTCTTTCCACCATTTCACTAGATAGTCCCAGTTGAGATCCATTCCATATCATTTCCCAATCAAGCCTAGTTGTTCTAGTTTCTGTACTTCCGCTTGCAGTTTCGAGGAACTGATTACTATTTTGGTTCTTCCACCTTTTAATTCTTTGGGCGAGATTGAACCATGATTTCCCTTTTCCCCCTCTGAGATTTCTTCCCGTTCTTCCTCCCATTCCTTGAAAGGTGACTTTTTTTGCTAGACCATTCTATCATTTCCATGTCTGCGATTAGGGTTTCTTCTAGGACCCTGTTTGCCCACCCATGGGAGATCAACTTGTCCTCTTTTGCCTTCATTCTGTTTCCGTGGTCTGCGAAGGCTTTTTTTTTGTACTATTTGTTCTTGTGCCACCCTCGTGAATGACTTGCACCTCTGTTCGTGCGAAGATTCCCATTAGTCTGGTCCTCTTGAAAATGACCCTTCTGAACATTATTCTGAGGGCGGGCCCGTCTATCTTTCTTCCATACATGCTCGAGATTCCCACTCCTGTTCCCTTTGGGTCCCTCGTTAACTCTTCCACCTCACTTGATTTCATCTGATCGTTGCTTTCCTCCATAGCTGTTGTAGAGCACATTCGTCATTTTTTTCCTTTTTTCTCTTTTAAGTCTGCTCTTATATTCACATTTTTTTCATTGAATTATTGCTTCTAAATCCATATTTTTATTAATAACATTAAAAATTCTTCAAAATAAATATGTTTAACACTTCATTTTTCTGCCTTTTTTCTCTTTTAAGTCTGCTCTTATATTCATATTTTTTTCATTGAATTATTGCTTCTAAATCCATATTTTTTATTAATAACATTAAAAATTATTCAATATAAATCTGGTTGACACTCCATTTTTCTGGCTTTTTCTTTTTTAAGTCTACTCTTATATTCACAATTTTTTTTATTGAATTATTACTTCTAAACCCACAATTCTTCAGCTCTTTATATCTTCTCAAATAGACTCATCCTTTCAAAAAGAGTACCCTTTCAGAAGAAGTACCGACTTTCACATGAGGTGTAACTCTTGATTTCTTTGTATGGAATTAGGGGAGAGGACCCACTACCTCAGCATGTTTCAATAGTTGTGATAGTAGTTGTTTATATAATGCCCAATATTTTTATCAATATTGGACCAATAGTTGTGACTTTAAAGTTGTTAGTGTTGATGATGACTACCCATAATTAAACAAAATGTATTTCTTTGATCTAAAAAGCAACCAATCATGTGATTCCACATCAACGCTCAATTAAACATGCTGTGAATGCACAAGTATTGGTCTTGCTTTTTTTTTCACCTTTTTGGACACCTTGACAAAAAGCATGTTGATGTGGCATCATATTTGATGATGTGGTAGGGCGGATTTGATGGTCAATCACGGACCTCCAAACGATCGTACCTATCTCAACTAACCCATCTCTAATTGGATTCATGTTGTTATTTCGTGGAATAAAGATGGATTAGATCGCACCTATATCATGATGGGTATAGGCAGCCTATCTCAAATTGCATTCATTTTGTAACTTTAATCGGCACGGTTGGCTCACTGACCCCGCATTCGGTTTGGGTAGCCATATGTACGTTCAGAGGATTTCCCGGGTGTGGGGTGGGATCATAGGCAGTACTCTTTCAAGCTCCCAAACTCTTTGAGTTCCTTCAGCAAGGCGAAACAGAGATTCACCACTCCATCTCGTTTATAAGTGGGGGCAGGAGACAAACCAACACTTATGGCTTCTCGCCCCCTTCTCCACCCAAGGCCACCGCCTTATTAATTCAAAAGGATCTCTCTTTTACCTGCTCATGACTGGGTCGATCAAATGGATGGATTATCAACTGCTCTCGGATCAGGTTCGATCCATCAATGCCTCTCTTTTCACCCTTGCTCTCCTGAAACGCCCTCTCTGAAACTCTCTGATCGCTCGAATCCTCTAGGGTAATCTAATCTGAATGCATCTTGGAGAAGCGAAGGAAATCAAACTATAATTCATGTGAATATCCGTGTCCAGAATCCCCATGTCCATGGGCTCGGATGGGCATTCATCGGCAACCCTTCCTTCCTAGATAGATAGTCCCTGGATTCGATCCGTTCAATCTTTATTTCCGTGGCAAGCCCTTCCTTTCTACAACGAGAAGTTGGGTGCAGTTCGATGAGGCTTGGTCGGTGTCGGTGGGAAGGTGATTAGATGGGGCGTGAGTACTTTCCCCTTCCGAGGCGTGGGTACCCCAATGTCCCTAGGTGGGTGAATGTTTGAGCTTACCACTTCAAAGGTAAGCTCGAGCTTCGCTGCTCCTGCATGCTTTCTGCCTGGTAGAGAGCACTTCTTAGCAGTTCTTCCTCCCGCTGCCCACCCTCTCCTCTGCATTCATTAGTAGAAAGAAGGAACTTTCTAAGCGATGCTGGTCTCATGACACTTTTCTCTCAGCAACGCCTCCTACTATTCCTATCCATTCAGTAGAAAGGCGGGTCTAGCTGCGCTTACCTGAGCTTAGCAACCCTTCCCTCCCTGTAGGCAGTGAGCCTTACCGAGAATAAGGGATGGGTGGGTGAGTGCCTCGAACCTTCATCGTTGAAGTTGGGCATGTTACTCCACCCCTTAGAATAGTAGGGGCCTCCCACCCAACTATGATTCTCGGGCCCCTAAGGCTTATAGGGTGGGCGCGAAGCACTGGTAGGGTTATGCTAGCAGGCTAATGAATTAAGAATTCTCAACCCCACCACCCCCTTCGCCTTAGGTCAACTATCTATAGTTGGGGTTGGTGGGACATGTTATGTAGAGAATTGTGAAAGCATCCCGGGGCCCAGGAGGATATAGGTAGTAACATGCCCAAGGGGTGTTCATGTGGGAGGATATAGGAAGTTGCTAGACCAGGTGGGAGGAAATGTAGATCAGCAGGTTTCCCCCGCATTAGCCCCAACCCATAGAGAAAGAGTGAGAACTCCAGGGAGTTAACTGAAAGAGCGAGAACTCCATGGAGTTCACTACCTCCCTAACTAGTCTACTCCCTGTCGACGGGCTAGTTAATTCAGTATGGGTCCCTGGTGAACTCCCAACGGTAATGAACTAGTCTCCCTGCCTTTCTCGTCGAGGTAATGAACTAGTCTCCCTCTTTGTAAACATGATCTGGGGTTAGGGACGTAGCTATGAGATCAAGGGAAACAACTTTATTTTGATCTTTTTGGTTATGGGTGGTAGTAAACTAGCAAAGATGCTACCTCTATCGCTGGTGATGGTTCTAGTGGATCAACGGATTATGATGAAACCTTGGTTGCTTACTCCTTTGCTCCTGGGTGTCCCTCTTTCCTTGCCCGCTAACTGAGCTTATTCAAAAGTGATAAGGCTCTGCCTCCTGCTCCCACTTAAGCCTACACCTCTACTAGCACAAATCAGAACATCGCCCTTTGGAGCACGTGCAAATATCGGAACTAAACTTCTTGGAGCAGACAGGAAGGTTGGAGCATGGATGGTTCCAAGTTCTTGCTCTAAGGGGAAATGTGCATATTCCTCTATATATAGATGAAGCATATATGCGCATAATGCATCAAAGAAATGATGCCAAAATTGACCTATTTTACTCTTCGTTGCGGGAACGTAATGATAGCCGCATTTTCACTTCGATCCCAATCATGAATTTTAGTACCGGGGCAAGAGGGTGTGGTAGGGCGGGATTGATTGATCACTTGTTGTATTGGTCCCCCCTGCATATTGGTGTTTCCCTTACCTGCACTCCATGCAGGTCAGTATCTTCGAACCTTGTATATCTCCTCTGCTGCTTTATCATGCATGAATAGGTCACTATGCTGCTCACTACTCCCCATTCTAGTTTGTGTAACCGTAGCTTGTACCTTGCTGCTTAGATGCTTATGGGTTTCTTGCAAATCCGAAATGAAAATGCTTGTTAGGCTTCAAGCCCTAAATGCAATTTCTAAACAACCATTTTGTAAGCTTACACAATAGGCAATGTAGAAACTCGATATTCAAAGGAGGAGAATTCACAGAAAGTAACTTTGCCCCCAACTTAGTGACCTACAATCTACTGCTTCCTCTGATGCACCTGCCCTAGTCTCTTCAGGATCTCGATCTCATCCTGGAACTAACACTACGACTAGCTTTGCTACTGGATATGCTTACTACGCTGCTGGTATAGGTGCTGTTGGTGCTAATGTTGGGTATACTACTTATACTGCTGGGTCTACTGATCCAGGTGCTGCTACTACCTTTGCTACCTCTGCTCCTGGCTCTATCTTTGCTTCTCCTACTTTCTCCTACTTCGGGATCTTGAAATGGAAGGGATGCACCTGGAACTGGAACTTATGCTGGCTCAGGGGATTCAACTGATAAGGGTGCTGAAGGCGCTTCTACAGGTGCTTCAACGAGATCAAATGCAACTTCTGCCCAATTGCATCAACTTTTGCTAGTTCAACTGCTGCTTCAACGACCCCTTAAAATAGTAGGGCATCGGTATCAATTAAACAAAGTAAAAAGCTGGAACTAGCTCAGATACTGGTGGTGCTTCTGGATCTACTTTATGCGGGTGTTGGATCAGCAAGACGATCTGAAACTTAATGAATCTGTAATTCAATCTGCTCTAACCCCAACTAGAAAAGACCCTACGTCTAGCACTGAATTTGGATCTGTATCCGTGTAAGGATGCTGGGTGAGGTGGTAGGGATACCAAGCATGAAAAAGAATTGTTTAGCTTTTTTTCTCTCAAATTATGAGACAATGTTTTTGTATATTGGAAGCAATGACTAGCACTTGGTAAAGATCTGGAACAACCGTTACTGGGTCTATTGCCAGATCTACTTTCTTTGCTACGGGTGTTGCTGCTGGTACTACTGCATCTGCTGTTGCTAGGTCTACTACTGCTGGTGCTGGTGGATATGCTTATGGTTCTGCCTTTGCCCATGCCTTTGCCTCTGCGGGATCTAATGATGAATTACAACTTTAATAACTTAAACTGATATATCGACTTGATAAATTGGTGCTACTTCTTAAGCTAGTGACTCGGATGCCTTTGCTGGTGCTAGATCGACTTATGAACCAACTTCTGCTTCACTGGCATAAACTGTTTCTTGATGGGATGTACCAAAAGTAGGAACAAGGTAGCTTAGGTAGTAGGATGTGCAAAAACCCGGAACAGGGTAGACTAGAGGTGCTACTGAAACCGGCACTGTAAGGGTTTTAATGCTCACTCATTCATATGAGTGAGGGATGCTAGCACTTTCACTAGTGATGGGAAGGCTGCAAGATCTAATACTGGATATGTTGCTGGATCAACTTAATCGGCATAATCAACTACTTCAACGACCGCTGCTCTTGCACCTTTTACAATTTTTTTGTTTTGTTTTGTTTTATTTTGTACTCGCACTGTATTTTAAAGTGCCATGAGGGGGTTGTGTAGTGCCTTTGTTTTTTCCATCACACCTTTGTCCAGTGAGTGTCCCTCCATGATGATAGTGGATCCATATGATTCCAGCCTCATGCATGCGTGCTTTGTTTTGCACACCACTTTTTCAGTTGTAGGTGCTTTCTTGTGCACTTTCAAATGTTGTTTCTTCTCCTTCATGCACTACAGGGTGTTACATAGCATTTCAGTGGATCTGTCAGGCTCTCCCAGTCAGTATTATGGGGGGTATTATACTATTTGTGCTAATGCTTCCTTGGTTTCGCCTTGGAAGGAATCTTCCATTCTCAGTTGATCAGTGTTTTTTAGACTATTGGTACTTGTTCCATCTGTATCTTCGTTCCAGGTGTTTGCCTTTGTTTGCCATCCGATTCGAGTAGTGTCGTTTGGGGCACTCGTGCAGATTGTTGTCTTCTTGATCTTGATCATCCTATCTTCAGAGGAGGTTCTTCAGCACCATAGTAGTCATGTCTTGACAGTTGTTTGCAGCTTCTTCCTGCTTCAGTGATGTTCTTCATGTCTTTCATCTCTTTTTGGAGTAGAGTTTTTCCCATGAGGTTTTCTCTGTTTCTCCACTTTACAGATATTTCCTTGTACTTGGGTACTTGATCTGGCCGAGACCCATTTTTTTTGCTTTCAGTAGCTTCTTTTAGGTTTTAGCTTCTCCCTAAGTCTAGCTTAAAGGGGGGTGTTAGAGTAATTGGTTATTTACTTGATTAATTAAACAATATTTGTTTAATTAATTAAAGTTCCATTTTATCTCTTTTACACTTAAGCTAACATTAGGTGCATAATAATTAATTATTTTATTAATTATTAATGTGCAAGCCTAGGATTTTCTATTTTAGGTTTTTTACCTATATGTGGTTAAAAACTTTTCTTTTGTATTATTCTTTTACACATTGGAAAATACAGAGCTCCACATCTTTGAGCATTTTACTGTTTTCTGTGTTGCTTTTCTTTGCTTCTCCCTGTAACATGTATTATTAGCTTGCAGAGATCATTGGGCTCCTATGAAGTTGTATTTTCTCAACTTCTACATAGTATCAGATTGTGGATTCAGCGAACCCCTTCTCAATTTATGAGGTTTTCTTGTTCAACAAGGGTTGTAGGCTTCAAATCTGAATCCCCTTTGCTTTCTTTGCAAATTTTGGAGGAGGAAATTTTTAGAAGTATTTTGGCGTAAATCAAATCTCTCCATTGAATTCAGAGCTGTTGGAATAGTCAAGATCGACCTTTGTTTCGTCAAATTTGGCTTCCGTTTGTTAGATCTGTGAGGGTTTGAAGAAAAGGGTTTTTTTTGCCATATCTAGGGGGTGCTCGATTTTTCAGAGCATTTTCAGCCCAAACGGACCTTTCCATTGCGTCCACAACGGCCAAAAACCCTAAAATTGATTGTGAAATCATCAAAATCCAAGCAGTTGATTTTTAAGGAATTTTTTTTCCCTATACGACCCTGTTCACCGTCTGCACGCAGATCGAGGTAAAAAATTCGTCAAAAAAATAATAATAATTTTTTTTTTCTGTGTAAAAATTTCGCAGACTTTTGAAGTTTTTGTACAAAAGCTTTATTTTAATAATTTTTTAAAACAAAAGCTTTAAAAAATTTGTTTTTTAAAAACAATAGCATAGGTACAAGTACCCTACAGAGGCCTGCGCAAGCAGCCCCCGCCTATGGGGGGGGGGTACCCCCCCTCCATACAATTTTTTTAAATGTTTTTTTCAAAAAAAAATGTTTTCATTGTAAATTTTTTTATTGTTTTTTTTTTAAAAACAATTTTTTGTAATAAGTCCTGGTATTTTGCTTTTTTATGCAAAATAATGCACTGTAATTGGAGGAGTTTTTTTTTCTTACACACTAAATTTGGCGGACCTTCACATTTGGAGGTAGTTTTGCTAAATTTAGTGGAGATCACTTTTTGCTCTTCTCAGCCCCTCTCCGTTGGGCTTTTCAGTTTTGCACCTCAACTTCCAGAGGCCATATCTCAACCATACGGTAGTCTTTTTGCGTGCAATTTATTTTGAAATGGGGTGGAATTTCGTGCTCTTCGCAGTGGTATAGGTATTTTCCAGTTTTGACTTCTAGTTTTTTCCATAATTCTATTTTATTAGTGTTGTAGCTGTTCAATTCTCATTTTGGAGACTTTGACATGCTATATCTTCTGCATCCGAACACTTTTTTGGGTACCGTTTTTTTTAAAAGTGCATGTTTTTTCGTGTACTTCATCATGGTGCTATCAGTTTCCTCATTTTCTATAAGAGAATTGTATTTTCAACATGTTGTCCTACTTGGACATTGTAGACATTATGGGCTCACATTGCATGTATTTCTCTTTTGTAAACGCACTGAGATAAAGTGCCTCAACATTGTATGTGTAGTATTGGGTTTCTCGCACATCATTTTGTGCCTTATTGTACTCGCACTATGATATAAAGTGTCATGGGGGTTGATGTTTGTCTTTGTTTGCCTTCATACCTTTCTCATGCGTATGTGACTTTTGGTTTCACATCCTTTCTATCAACTTGTACTTTCATGTTTGCACCTTCAGATGCTCTTGGTTCCTCTTCATGCACTACTTTCTGGCATTCAGTTTCAGTGTACCTGTCACGCCTCTCCCTTTTCAACATTATGAGGGGGGTTTCTACTGTTGGTGTTAATGCTTTCATCGACTTCTTGATCCTGATCATCCTATCTTCAGAGGAGGTTCTTCCACACTGTAGCAGTCATCTTTTGACAGAGTTTGTAGTTTCTTCATGCTTCTGTGATGTTCTACATGTTCTTTTTCAGGACATTTCCTTGATTTGGAGGCTTTCAAGTCCTTCAATCGCCTTTGATCTCTTCTTGAAGTAGAGTTTTTTTTCCCATGAGGTTTTCTCTATTTCTAAGCTTTATAGAGATCTTCTGTTTGTACATGGGTACCTTACTTGGCCTTATTTGTCAAAACCCATATTTGCTTTCATGCATCTTTTCCTTAGTGTTTTTAGTTACTTCCTAAGTTCATCTTAAAGGGGGTGTTAGAGTAATAAGTTGTTTTACTTAATTAATTTAATTATATTGGTTAATTAATTAAGCCACTTATCACTTTAGTTATTTAAGCTAAACTTAGGCACATTAATAATTAATAATTTATTAATTATTAAGTGTGCACACTAGGGTTTCCCTTTAGGCTTTTCTTTAGGGTTTCTTGATATCCTTTTATAAAGATTGATCTCATTGTAATTATTAATGGCAGAATATCTATAACTTTCATTTCTTCTTGAAAGTTTTCTCTCTACTGTAGCTTTTTCTTGTTCAAGTTAATTGCATACATTTGTTTGCAGATCTCTTATGTGGAAGGTGTATTTGTTTGTATTTGATCACGTGGCTCGTGTTTTGTGCTTGTTTCACAATACTTACAAATTAGAAGCACGAAGTTAGGGTGCACAACTACTGGGTCCTCTCCCCTAACGAAAAAGTACTACATTTGTTTGTACGAACATGTTTGCGGATGTGATGGAATAAACATAAAAATAGTAACAAAATCAATGGAAAAGCAAAAACAAGAGTGGCAGAACAACGACATTGACGAAAATTGATGGACGACGAGGAGATTTTCTATCGTCTTACATGATTGAAGAACATTTTGTTTTTAAAAACAGATTGTTGAAATGCCTTCGACTAATAAATACTCTTATTATAATACTACTAAAAAGATTGTTACTTGTCATAGTTCCCATCTGTCTAAATATTACTAAGTTGTTATTTAGTTGATTCAACACATCATCCTATTTCGTTTATTAAAGCAACTAGTACTAGGTACTATGTCCTCTTCGTAATTAACCTCGATGGGTTGATCGCTTATCAAAACAAAGATCATTAATGTCGATAGAAGGGGACAGCTACAACCTGCAGAACATTAATTAATTTTGTTCTCGATCATCGGTATTGTGCATGCGAATTAAGCTGGCCTGTCTGTGTGGATGCCCTATTTACCTGTTTTCATTAGGTTTTCGGTGGCGTTCTCTTTAATGAGATTGTTAATGCCAAAGAGAGCAAGCAAACAGAACTGTGAAGGGGATTTCTGTTTCATATTTCACGCCCTATTATAATGCAAAACCTTCTCGTTATAATGCAATGGCTGTTAACCCTTTATTGCTTATACCATTGGCGTTGGAGAAATATTTAAACGAAACATTACTGTTTTTAATTATCCAGGGAAGAACCATAAAACAATTATTACTACCACTTTCAAACTGCTTTACCGCGACCTTTCCTTATAAGGTAATGGCTGCCAACCCTCCATTCCTTATACCAGTGGCGTTGGAGAATTTTTGCGTTTTAAGTGAATATCTCATTGCAAAGGTATTTTCTGATAGGCTCATTTCGTATAATTTTATTTTGAAGTATAACGCATGTAGCAGGGATTTTTTTTTTTTTTTTGGTCTCAGCATTGTTTATTTTTTTATTTCAATTTTGGGAAAATTTTCTCAAAAAATAACTACCAAATTTATTTATAATTTTCATTTCGAATCTGTGTTTTCATTTCAGAACCCAACATAGGAAGGGCCACGTTTGCAACAATTTTTTCCTGCTGTTAAGCGCCATAGTGCTGCTGCAAAGAGCAGAAACTCCCATAGAACATGGCCGGCACAGCCCACACGAGCGGGGCAGGTAAGGATTTATTTATAAATCATTGCTTAGGCTATGAAGCTTGTCCGTGTTTAAACAAATTCTTTCACTTCTCCTCTCATTATTCATGCCATGCGCCTATCATAATTTATAGTTTCAACACATCTTATGTCTGTAATGAGGATTCTCTTCCATTTATGCATTGGATTTCAGAATAAGTTAAAGCACATTAATTCTTAATTAATTATATTCCTTAGTGGACATCGATATCTAAGGTCTAGTCAGTTTAAATTAAAACACCTTTGTAAATTTAGGCACCCCAACCTTCCCATGTCCTTGCTATTTACCCGTTCACAAGTCTCTTCTCTTCCTCCACCCTCCCACAATATTCCACAATCCCTGGTGTATGTAACCCATATTGTTATATTTACAGTAGGAAATAAATCGAAACAATTTCTATAGGCTATTTTTCATTTTCAGTCGAATATCTTCATATAAAATGTTCGAAATAAGATTTGTCAGCTAATAAAATTTTTGAACACTACTATAGAAATCTATTACATTTGACCGAAAATCCATACAGTAAAATAAATCCTGTTTTCATATTTTTTTCCCCCACCTTAGAACGTAAAATAACAATATATATTTAATTTTATTTGGATGAATGATATTTGCTATACATAGAATTTATTTATTTCAAATGAAATAGTTTCCATCCCCAAGCTGGCTGTAGGATGTGTAGGTGAAAATTCTACCAAAAATTGCGTAAACTATACAACTATCAGTCTTGCAAGTGCGAAAAATTTTAGGTGACAGTTCAAATAATAAATTATCAGACTCCCGCAAAATTTAACTTCATTCTTGCAAGTGGGAAAAATTTTAGGTGACAGTTCAAATAATAGATCATCAGTGTCTCCCCCAAAATTTAATTGTCAGCCAGTGCAAATGGGAGAAATATAAGTTGACCATGCAAATGATAAAATAACAGTCTCCTCCCCACGCAGAGAAACAAACACACATATATCCAATGTCTTCCTTTAGAAATAGATCAGCTATGTTTCTGGGCGTGCTAAAAATATTAACCAAAATTTTCACATCCTATTCAAGTGTCAGTCTTAAGTGGGATAATTATTAGGCGACAGTTGGAAATAATAAAAATATCAGTTTATCCCCCAAAATTTAACTCAGTCATGCAAATGGGGGGAAATACTGGTATAGATATTGTAAATACATCTATAGAAAAATGACCAGGAGATATCAGTGACCAGGTATTTAATTTTTTTCAGAACTTTTTTATTTATCACATATGTCTCCAGTTATTTTATTTTATTTAGAACTATTTTTATGCCGAAGGTGTTCCCTCTATGAATAAGGTGACCTGTAAAAGTGTATCAATGGCTATCTTGCATCCGTATCAATGCAAGACAATTAAATGAATCTCATCCGTTCATCATTTTTTGCCATTTTATGCTGCTTTCCCCATTGCTATGGGTTTCCGCTCCTCCAAACTCTTCCTCGCTGGTATTGACCTTTCACTTCTCCAATTTGGCGAGCTACAGCCTGAAAATAAGGTTTTGATGAGGATTTTAGAGTATGTTTATTAAAATGAAAATTACTGCCAAGATCCTAATAATGAGCACACTTAGGTTTTAACATTACGGCATCCTTTACCCTATGTAGTTAAGTGTATATTAGCATAACTAGCAATCGCACCTTGGTGTGCAATGGGTACGCCGAAGAGGTGTGGAAGTTCAATTAGGAAAAAAATGGTCTATTTTGTGCAAACATTTTGCAGTATGTGAGGTAAGTTGGTAGGCCATTTAGCAAATAATGTTTGTGCAACAGAGGTCTCAATGGAGAAGTGATAGGTTCAAATCAGCTATGCATCCTTTTATAGGGATCCAAACATGATTGAAACAAAACCTCTGAATGAGGAAGATAATTAGGCTCCATTACCAGCAGGGTCATGTTATGTTTGCAGTAGAGAGAGAGGGAGAGAGGGATAGAAAGAGGGAGGGATAGAGGGGGGAAGAGTGGGAGAGAGAGAGAGAGAGAGAGAGGGTGGGTATGGAGATAGAGGAAAAAATAGAGTGAGACTTAAAGAACAAAGAGAGGACTTGGGAAAGAGAGGGTTATACAAAGAGGGAAGAGGGAGATAGAGAGACCAAGAGGTAGAGGGAGAGAGATTAAGAGAGAGATAAAAGGAAATAGATATCGAGAGAAGAGAGATTAATAGTTAAAATTGCATCTGTAACATCTAAAAATATCTCCTTCCATTATGTTGTGATAGATGCCATACCCTATTATAGATTTTCTATACCAATATTTGCAACTATAACATGTCATTCACAATTGTATCTATTGGGAAGGTGGAATTTCTATAGGCGAGAGGGGCAAGGGAGGAGACCACTTGAAAATATTATAGGACATGTCATTTTTCATTTAATATGTACTAAGTTATAACATGTTTGTTGGTTTGAAAAATATATTGTGATCGACCCACTATATTTTTTCACTTCTCTTGTTTACAATTTTTTTTACAATTTTGGAATTCTTAAATTACATTATGCCATTATTTTCCTTATACACATTCTCATACATGCAATAGTAGAGAATGGATGCAACACAATGGGAGCGTTCTCATCCATTCATAAAAATATTGCACAAAGGAGACGATTTGGTGAAGCGTAGCTGACAGGCACAATGTGGAGATCAAGCCTAAAGTCCACGGGAACGAAGCCTTTCACTTATGTATAGGCCCAAAAGACTATATCAGTTGTGACCAAGGAAATTGGGGAAAAAGTGCTTGTTAAGGCTATGGAAATTAATACCATTTTGGTTGTGGAAGTTAGCGAAAAAATTCCTCTAGATGGCCTTGTGATATTTGGTACAATTTTTGTACATGAGAGTAGTTTGACAGGTGAATCTATGCCTGTGGAAAAAGAAGTGGGTAAGGCGGTGTGGGGTGGCACTACAATTATTTTCCTAATTCAAAGGTTTTGTTTCATTCATGTTTGGATACTTGTAAATGGATGCATGTCACTTCCTTATTGAGACCTTTATTGCACAAATGTACCAAAAAATAGACCATTTTTTTTTCAAATTAACCTTCTACATTTCTTTGGCGTACACATTGTACACCAATACATACCGAAATCACATGAGTGACCCTTATTGCACTATACCTATAGTTGATCATTATGCTTGCATGGTTGACCTTCTTGCCCAGGCTGACTATCTTGAAGACACTATACTTGCATGGCTGTATTCATATAGAACAGAAGCAAAACTTATAATGTCAGGATATGTTCTAGAGTGCTTCATTAATTCAAAGATTTTGAGAACATCCTTGCAAAATCCATATTGTGCATATCTTGCAATCATTGCATTCCATGAGATAACATTTCTTCAGGGCATTTTTTCAAACAGTTTATGTGCCTTTTCTATGCTTCCACATTTTGCATACATGTCCACCAGGGCAGGCAACTGCAACTGCAACATCAGCTGTACACACACCACCAAGTGCTCTTGGATGGTATTATTAAATCTTTAGCATTTGAAGGGCAAATTTGAATGGATGACACTAAATGCGATATAAGTGCATGCCCTGTATTGCTGTAGCACTTGATTTGACCTATTTGATGTGTGGATGGACTCCACCTAGTAGCTAAGTTACCGGTTCAGGTTCGGGGATGGGTGCGGGTACGAGAACCCGGTACGTGGGTACATGAAATTTTTTTTTAGGGGTTTGGGTATGTATATATATATATACAAAAAAATAAGAGAAATATATAGAATTGTAAAACTAAATCATTACAAATATTCAAATAAGCCATATCAATGATATCATATTCGTCTATGTTCACGATTCCAATGGAAATCATCACAATTACTGAATTACAAAATGTAGTTCATGAAACATGATTCAATGTTCATTGTTCATCAATCATCAAAAGGATTATCAAAAAAATGAAAATCATCGTGACTTGGATTTTCAGCGACTTCAACTTCAAGATCATCATCATTTGAAACCAAAAGGGTTCCACTTGCACTAGATGCACCATGTAGTATGTCATCATTATCATCCACATCATCCATAGTGGCTCTAGCAAGATCCTGAATGGTTGCATCCAAGTCAGCAGACTCGGGTGCTACATCCCAAAGATTCGCTGCCCCCTGCTTGTATTGAGGATCCTTACGTGACAGAAGACGCAAATTGGAATGAATATACACCAAGTCTTCAGCTCTTTTTGCAGCCAACCGGTTACGCTTCACTGAGTGGATAAAGGAGTATGTAATCCAATTCCATTCAGCGGCAGAAGAGCTTGCACAACTTGGAGAGAAAACCAACAAAATAAAAAATAAAAAATGCAAGATAAATTCAAGAATATTAAGTGTTAAATTCTACGATACAAGGGGCAAAAAAAAAAAAAACTTGAGAGGATCTTGATTGCAAGAGGTTGGAGGTACATATAATCTTGACCATGGAGGTACCACCATGTAATAGCATCCATTTTGTATTGGTCTTTGACAATAGAAGGGGTATGATTTTTTCCTGAGATAAATAATCCAAATTCTTTCATAACACTTGTTTGCACTTCTAGATCAGTGAGAGTCTACTAAATGCCCTCTTATACCCATTAGCAACTTTAGAATATTTATATGGCGGTATTCTCCCTGGGATAGAAAGTACTTCTGTGGTATAGTACCTCGGAGATAGGGTATATGCAAGGAGGTGCAATGGTGTTGTCATCTTATTCCAACGATGAAGAACGATTGCTTCCACCCTTTTGTAAAAGGTGTCTTTAGGATCATTCTCTCTCTTTTGTATTTCCATTTTTATTTTCTCCAACATCATGTCCATGCTATCATAGATATCCCCCAAGCATGGTTCATCTATATCAGCAAACCGAAGCATAGACATGATAGGTTCGGTGAACTCCAATACATAATTCACACGATCCCACCAATCGTCATCCAAGATCAATGCCTTGACCTTTTGGGCCCTCTCTGAATTTGATTGCTTCCATATACCCCATTGGTTGCTAATAACCATTTGACTCAATGCCTCTTTCACCTTCACAAGTCGTCTCAGAAAAATTGTGAGAGATGCAAACCAGGTCTTAGCAACCTAAGAATATGCTAATAGTAAGTTAATAACACATTTAAAATATGTAAATAACGCAAAAAATATTTTATTCAATTATGTAAAATATGACAAATGAAACAAAATAAATTAAATTTACCTTCAACAATTCCAATCTTGAAAAATTTCTGAAAATTGCGTGACATATGGTGGTTTGTCACAAACATCTGGATCTCCTCGTCCTCCTGGTATATTTCTTTCACGCACTCTATTTGGTTGCCAATTGCTTGCATCACCAAATTGAGGGAGTGTACGATGTACAGTGTCCAAAAGATGTGCTCATATCTAGCCTCTACCAAAGCACCTGCAGCCCTGCAAACTTTTGCATTGTCTGTAATTACTTGGGCAACATTTTCATTAACCACCATCTCTATGGAGTCAATGAGAATCCTGGAAATGAACTCTGCATTTTTTACTTCCCCTTCATAGTTAACCGCCCTCAAAAACATTGCCCCCTTGGGGGACATTGCAATAACATTGATCAATGGACGGTTTTTGCAATCTTTGCATCCATCAGAAACAATAGATGCACCTGATTCAATCCAAGAATCTCTAATTGGTTTTAGTTGGGCCTCTATAGATTTCTTCTCTTTTTGCAATAAGGTGGTACGCACCTTTTCATGACTTGTGAAACTAGGAGGTGCACTATTTATTGTTGACACCATGACCTGCCAATATGGTGATCTCACCAAGTTGAATGGAAGACCATTGGCATAGAGGCAGAGTTAAACAGATTGTCCGCCGTCAATACTGAATTATCAGGCTTTCCCGTGCAGTCTCACTCTTATTTATGCACCTACCAACATGTACAACTTACATAACTTCACCAAACCTTCCACTACTTACATAAGAATTTCTCTCCCTACCTTCAACAATTTGCGTTTTCACTAGGCGATCTTGTGTTTCTAGTCATTTCTAATGGCTTTGAAAATTACAAGGGAAGGGAAAATGAGAGGGAGAAGGAGGGGGGGCAGAAGAGGCAGAGGCAGACTCAGTATTTTTAAGTTCCCTCCTTAGTTGTGGAAACTGATATTCAGAAAAAGACGTATTTATCGATCACAAGTAATGACTTTTTTGATTGCTTTCATCACAATCCATCACAGGTAATAGTTTTTTTGTTTGTTTTTTATTAGTGCTTATTTATGTAGTAGCCATAACATGGATTGTATGGAGTATAATAGTTAGTGCACAACTCATTAAGCGATTAGCAGTTTATTGGTGTACACCATGGTGTGAATGATTTAAACCTTAAACATCCATATGCTTTCTACATAATGATTGGTCATTTGTAGGCACGCTTTCTACATCAAACCACAGAAGAATGCCCTCCAAAGATCATATACATCTCTGATGATGACGATGATGATCCTCAAAATGAATCAGGGATCATAGTTATTTTAGACAATGATTGAAGTCAGCGTTTTGAAGATGATAATAATCTTGCTGATGTGGACATATCTGATGAGGATTTTCATGCATATTTTGATTGTTGAAGATGATGATCATTTTCATGCATAATTTGATCATTGAAGATCATCATCATTTTCAACGATCAAAATATGCATGAAAATCCTCATCAGATATGTCCACATTAGCAGGATTATCATCATCTTCAGAGCGCTTACTTTAATCATTCTCTGATATAACCACAATCCTTGATTCATTTTGAGGATCATCATCATCGTCATTAGAGATGTATATGATCTCTGGAGGGCATTCTTCTGTGGTTTGATGTAGAAAACGTGCTTACAAATGACCAATCATTATGTAGAAAGCATATGGATGTTTAAGGTTTAAATCATTCACACCATGGTGTACACCAATAAACTGCTAATGGCTTAATGAGTTGTGCACTAACTATTCTACTCCATACAATCCATGTTATGGCTACTACATAAATAAGCACTAATAAAAAACAAACAAAAAAGCTATTACCTGTGATGGATTGTGATGAAAGCAATCAAAAAAGTCATTACTTGTGATCAACAAATACGTCTTTTTCTGAATATCAGTTTCCACAACTAAGGAGGGAACTTAAAAATACTGAGCCTGTCTCTGCCTCTTCTGCCCCCCCTCCTTCTCCCTCTCATTTTCCCTTCCCTTGTAATTTTCAAAGCCATTAGAACTGACTAGAAACACAAGATCGCTCGGTGAAAACGCAAATTGTTGAAGGTAGGGCGAGAAATTCTTATGTAAGTAGTGGAAGGTCTGGTGAAGTTATGTAAGTTGTACATGTTGGTAAGGTGCATAAATAAGAGTGCGACTACGCGGGAAAGCTTGATAATTTAGTATTGACGGCGAACAATCTGTTTAACTCGTTAGCCTCAAAACAACCAATTTGCCTGCAATAAATTCATTCTATCCATCAACGGTTGCGAGTTTTAGGTTGACTGTGAAGGGGAAGTGAAAGATGCAGAGTTCATTTCTAGGGTTCTCATTGACTCCATAGAGATGGTGGTTAATGAAAATGTTGTCCAAGTAATTATGGACAATGCAAAAGTTTGCAGGGCTGCAGGTGCTTTGGTAGAGGCTAGATATGAGCACATCTTTTGGACACTGTGCACCGTACACTCCCTCAATTTGGTGATGCAAGCAATTGGCAACCAAATAGAGTGGGTGAAAGAAATATACCAGGAGGTCGAGGAGATCCAGATGTTTGTGACAAACCACCATATGTCACAAGCAATTTTCAGAAAATTTTCAAGATTGGAATTGTTGAAACAATCGTTCTTCATCGTTGGAACAAGATGACAACACTGTTGCACCTCCTTGCATATGCCCTATCTCCGAGGTACTATACCACAGAAGTACTTTCTATCCCAAGGAGAATACCGCCATATAGAGATTCTGAAGTTGCTAATGGGTATAAGAGGGCATTTAGTAGGCTCTTCACTGATCTAGAAGTGCAGACAAGTGTTATGAAAGAATTTGGATTGTTTATTTCAGGAAAAAATCATACCCCTTCTATTGTCAAAGACCAATACAAAATGGATGCTATTACATGGTGGTACCTCCATGGTCAAGATTATATGTACCTCCAACCTCTTGCAATCAAGATCCTCTCACAAGTTTTTTTTTTTTGCCACTTGTATTGTAGAATTTAACACTCTTGCATTTTTTATTTTTTATTTTGTTGGTTTTATC
Source organism: Sequoia sempervirens (assembly GCA_007258455.2). NCBI lineage: Eukaryota > Viridiplantae > Streptophyta > Pinopsida > Cupressales > Cupressaceae > Sequoia > Sequoia sempervirens. The sequence goes on along the minus strand of VDFB02353493.1, from coordinate 95,134,694 downwards.
TCCAGGTTGCAAGCTCTTCTGCTGCTTGAATGGAATTGGAGTACATAGTCCTTTATCCACTCAATGAAGCGTAACCAGTTGGCTGCAAAAAGAGCTGAAGACTTGGTGTATATTCATTCCAATTTGCGTCTTTTGTCACGTAAGGATCCTCAATACAAGCAGGGGGCAGCGAAGCTTTGGGATGTAACACCCAAGTTTGCTGACTTGGATGCAACCATTCAGGATCTTGCTAGAGCCACTATGGATGATGCGGATGATAATGATGACATACTACATGGTGCATCTAGTGCAAGTGGAACCGCTTTGGGTTCAAATGATGATGATCTTGAAGTTGAAGCTGCTGAAAATCCAAGTTATGATGATTTTCATTTTTTTGATAATCCTTTTGATGATTGATGAACAATGAACATTGAATCATGTTTCATGAACTACATTTTGTAATTCAGTAATCTTGAAGTTGAAGCTGCTGAAAATCCAAGTTATGATGATTTTCATTTTTTTGATAATCCTTTTGATGATTGATGAACAATGAACATTGAATCATGTTTCATGAACTACATTTTGTAATTCAGTAATTGTGATAATTTCCATTAGAATCGTGAACATAGACGTATATGATATCATTGATATGGCTTATTTGAATATTTTTCAACTATCAATTGGCATTTAATATTTATCTTTGGCATTTGGCATTGATCAATGATCAAATATCATATTATGAAATGATTTATTTTGACAATTCTGTATATTTCTTTTTTTTTTTGTATGTATAATACATATATATATATATACCCATACGTACCCAAACCCCTAAAAAAATTTCACGTACCCGCACCCGTCCCCAAACCCGAACCGGTAACTTAGCTTGAATGATTTCACATTGTAATTAATTGTTGGTCACCACAACCTTCAGAAAAACTCATGCACAAAATTCAATAAAGAAAAATTTATGCACAAATTCTCTCTTGAATGATATCAAATTGTGATTTTTTTTTTGTACCTTCAGAATAACTCACGCGAAGAATTTGTGCACAATTTCTCTCTTGAATGCTTTCAAATTGTGAATTTTTTTGTACCTTATATTTTGTGGATGAAATTTGAAGTTCCTTGTAGTTTCCTGTTGCATCATGGTATGAGGTAGGTGTGGCTCTGCTAACTCAAATTCATTCAGATTTATGTTCGTTGATCATTGATAAAAATTCTGTTGAAATATCCATACAGAATGAATGTCTGGTTCTATATGCTTTTTCTTCTGATGAGTTTTTTTTCTCTCCAAGACGATTGAATGCTTCACATGAATTGCGCTTTGAATTATTTTCTGGAAGGAATCTTCTGTTTGGACACTGACAAAGCGAGCCTAACACTATCATTTTGTCATATTCTGCAGGTTACTTAACCTTATGAAGCGAATTGGCCTAGGTACCTTATAATGAAAATCAGTCCAGCTTCTGTATTGAATTGCTCACACAGCTGGCTGAGCCTTAAACTGTTGTATTTGGGAGGTTCTTTCGACTTCTGAAGAAAATTGTTACAGTTATCTGTATCTTTTGAAGAAAATTGGTCCAGCTATTTCATTGGACTGTAAACATCTTGGTTTGTTGTCAGATTAATTGCTGTTTTATAGAGTGTGTATGCTTGTTTACACTTGACCATTGGAGTGAATGGCCCTGCTTTTCACGATACTTGCAGCTGCATTTCTCATCTTTACTTCCAGCAACTATGAAATCTGCTTTACACGTGAAGAGAAATGCAATGTCTATCTTAGGTATATTACCTTGTTTTTTATTTAAGCTCTCTATGACCAGCTTGGGGTATGTCTGCTGACCATTTTTCTCTAGGAGAGGATTGGATGGATTGATAAGCCATCGATGTTAACTGGACGGGTTTACACTCTTCTAAACTTGATGGGTTTCCAATAAAAACAAATTTCCAAGAACCTTCTAGATTCAGAAGTATCTTATGGCATGGCCTTTTTTCTCTTTCTTGCTTTTGTAACATGGCATGAGTACTAATTCTGTATTTCCTGCATGTAATTCTAAAGCATGATCTTTACGAATGGCTTTGAAGAAAGTTCTGGTGGACACCTAATGATGAATATTAGGATAATGTTGCTAGCTGTTTTATAACATTAGTTTAGTATTTTTTTGGTAAACTATAATCTTTCATTCTGGGAATAATTTTTTGTCATCTTTTGAAATTTAAATTGAGAATTTTTTTGTCATTTAGTTTATTGAGCCATTTGTTTTCTGTCATTAATAAAATATGGTCAGTATAATTTCCACAAAATGCCTGAGTTGTAGTTGTGGATATTCTCGAGCGTTTTTGACGATTTTTCTTATTATTTGAGCAAATCTTCATATTCTTTCACTTGACTATTTATGCCATGTGGCTATCAAAATCCAAATTTATTAAATGAATGATTTAAAAAAAAATTAAAACAATTTAAAATCGTGGAAATGAGTATATATCAATATAGGGTTTAGATGTGTGAATTCTTGTCTGTTTTTCAGAATATCTCCCTAGAGGTAACATCATGTAACCGAATTGAGATATAGCAGAATAAGCCAAGCCTCTCGTAAGATCTTTTTAAGTGAGCCACGGTAGCTCCCAATGGAACTGTTAATCCACTTATTCAAGAGATATGATACATTATTAAAGGCAGAGCTTTAAAAAGAGGAATCAATCAAGCTAGTAGCAGCTGAAATAGGAGTAGGCTCTTCCATAGCATGAGGTAAACATACATGAAGTGGGAATTGTGCATATTTGGCTATTTGACCTTTAAATGAGAGAAGAGCACACGAAGTATAGCATGAGGTAAACATACATGAAGTGGGAATTGTGCATATTTGGCTATTTGACCTTTAAATAAGAGAAGAGCACACGAAGTAACAAAAAAAAGCCAACTCCATCAAAGGCAATCAATTCATTTAGTTTTTCAGACATTGAAATTTGAAATTGTTTGATATCCAATAAAAACGTAGTCCAAAATCCCCTACATGATTAGTTATAATTTTTTTTTGACAAGCATTAATTGCACTAGGTTGTGTAAACCAAAAACCTATCAATAAATAGGAACACATTCTTACTAATTCCAAAAAAAAGAGATAATTTGTAATAAATTAGGCTAATAATTAGCCCTAGAATAGAAGCATCTAAAAAATTAAGGTAACCAAAAAACTTCACATATGTTTTATCATGAGACGTAATTATTGTTGTAGATCATATCCACGGTTCCAATTCACATATGTTTTATCGTAAGACATAATTATTGTTGTAGATCATATCCATGGTTCCAATTGTCGTAACTAAAACTAACATAATGGAAGTAAGTGGGTCAATCAAATAGTCCAACTTTAATGAAAACTTATTATTGATAATTTGGGACTAGAAATGTCAATAGATGGGACTTGGTAATTTGTTGCAAGAATAAATTGAAAAGAAACATAACTACACTTAACAAAAAAATGCTAATAAGAGCCCATGTATGTCAAACACTCTTAGTTGCTTTTGAAAAAATAAGGATCCTAATCCAATTGGTAAAGAAGCTGAAAGCAAAAGGAAAGGCACAATCCAAGCATATTTGAATGAAAATTCCATAGGAAGATTAAATCTATTTTCCACATTCTTAGTTTTCAATCCACTAGATCTTGAAGAGAAGAAAATAAAAACAACAGATTATGAATAAAGAAGAATGATAGAGTATGGGATGGAGTCTTATTGATTTCATATTTATTGTTACCTTTTCTCATCTTTTCTTTTTTTGCAAATACTAGATTTAAATCGATCAATACTAATACTGATCAAATATTTATAAGATGCCCTAGTTTATAGGGTTTGTTGGGTTGATTAGATTGCAAATCTATAGAGATGTAAAATGGCATCCACTAGATGAGGGCTGGGTGAAAGTGAATTTTGATGGCGTAGCGAGGGGTAACCTTGGCTCAGCAAGGGCATGATGTATTATCAAGGATCATGAAGGAAAAATCATGGTTGAGAAGGCCATACGATTGGGAATCGACACCAACAATGAGGCAAAAATGCAAGGAATGTGGCATGGAACTAACCTATGCAATCGTTTGGGTTTCACGAAGATCTCTTGAGGGAGATTCGTTGATCACGATAAATGCAATTTGTAGAGGTGCAACTCCAAATTGGAAATTACACAAATGGTTGAATCAAATTTTGAAATAACTATAGAAATTTGAAGACTTTAGGGTGGCACATATATATATTAGGAAGGCAATATTGAAGTGGATAAACTATCCAAAATGGCGATTGATTGTAATAATTAGCATGGGGTGGTGAAGAGTTAATGAAAGTAGGTTAGTTCGTGTGGAGGACGACCAAGAGGACATTTTGGGGACTTCATCAATCGCGAGCGGTAAATGTGGTGTTAGCGAGGTATTTACGATTGGTGGAGAATGACAACCAAGGATGTTTAAATCAACAACCCCCTTGGTTTACAATCTACAACGATGTTGGAAGATGGAGACAATGTTCAATAAGTCTTGGAGCGAAGGAGAGGCAAATGACCTTTTGAGGAGTAGTTTTTTTTTTGAAATCAAAGGGTAAAAACTTTATTAGAAATCAGAAAAGAGCATTACAATAATAACCACGGGACCCAGTCCCAGAAAACAAGGCGAAAACCCCACAACATAAAACAAAATCAACTATCCCCATGTATCCTCCTATCCTCTTCCAAGAACCGGTCTAAATCCAGATGCAGCTCAGGGTTAACTTGATCCCAATCCTCAACCTTCCAACCACTATCTTGCTCAGAGGCCCATTTGGCCAAGCAGTCAGCAGCGCGATTCCACTCCCTTGGGATGTGAACAAAGGATGCCTCCTCCATCCGAGAACTAACTTGAAGAATCCGTTGAACCACCGAAGCCAACTGCCAATTTATATCAGATATCTTTCGCTCATTCAAGAGATTAATCAAAATCTGTGAATCAGCTTCACATATAACCTTTCTCCATCCCAAAGCAAGGGCCCTCTCAATAGCATGAAGAATTGCTAGACCCTCCATGAAGTTAACAGTCTTCACCCCCTCATGTATAGAGAATAGAAAAATCACCGAACCAGCTGAGTCCCTGCCAACCCCACCAATTCCAGCAGGCCCAGGATTTCCCCTAGAAGAACCATCAGTATTGATCTTTAAAAATCCATTGGGAGGAGGTAACCACCTTCCAACCCGTTGGACCCTCTTTTTCCCATGCCTACAGTTCCTAGAACTGACAAAAGATGAATGAATTTCTTGAAGACCAAGTCTGGCCACCAACTCAGCATCACCTCTCTCCAAGGGGAAAACCACATCACATTTAGCTAAAACAGACTCCTGCACCATTCCAAGCATACGCATCCAAACTTGCCGACCCACCAACTTCTGATCACGAAAAATTCTGCGGTTCCGCTCCAACCAAATCTGCCAAAGCAGAAAGGTAGGGCCCACGAACCAAACTTCCTGCAAAAAGGAAGCCATAGAAGGAGGTCTTCCCATACTATCCCAGAATTCAACCAAAGAGCACGCATGAATACAGGGAAGCTTCCACACCTCCCACCACCAATGCCAAAGTTGCACAACAAAGGGGCACCGAAAGAACAAATGTGAAGAATCCTCTTCCGCTCCCCCACACAAAACACAAATTGAAGGTCCTTGAAATCCCCGTTTACGAATGTTATCCCAGGTCAAGCACCTATTCCAAGCCAAAGTCCAAACAAAGCAGTTGCATTTAGGCCACGAGAGTTTATTCCACACCCTTTTCCACCAATGAACCTCTGCCCCAGTTAGCTTCTGAGCCAATAACACCTGATAACCAGAAGCAACAGAGTAAACCCCCTTAGGATTATGGGTCCAAGCAAGAATATCTTCTTCCAGAAGAGAACTACAACTCCTACTATGAAGAATCTTGTGAAGCTCAGCACTTTCTTCCGCAAGTCCCAAATCTGGCCACTCTGCGGGATCCTTCCAATGAGCTACCTCCAACTGACCAAAAGAAGCAACAGACTTGAAGTCACTCACCCTAGCCCAGCCAGCCTCGAGAAATCTTTGGCACAAAGGAAGTAGATTGGGGAACTGAGAAGTAAGTGGAGGGAATCCATCCCAAGAATCCGACCAGAAGAGAGCTCAGTTCCTCGTCTACAGATCCAAAATAAACCTTCCTTAATAAGCTTTGCACCCTTCTGAAGAGTATTCCAAATCACTGAACCTTTCCCCTCAAGAGGGTAACGAGGAAGATCCTGCCGTGGAATCCCCGGGAAATACTTATGAGATAATATCCTGGCCCACGGCTGATCCTGTTCCACACACCATCTCCAAAATAGCTTAGCAGCCACAGCCACTCCAGATAACGCAGACTGTCGAAGACCAAGACCACCAAATTGCTTTGGGCTGCACACAACATCCCACCTAACCAGGCTCCACTTGGAAGAAGCCAAACTTCCCGCCCATAAGAACTGCCTTTCAAGAGAATCCAACTCCCTCAGAAAACCCATCGGAGCCACCTGAAGCATACATCTGTAGGTAGGGAGAGCCTGCACCACCGACTTGAGAAGCTGAACCCGCCCCGCAAAAGACAACCATCTGTGGGTCCAATGATTAACTTTTGCACGGAGCTTATCAATAATATTCTGCCAAGAACCCTTGGGAAGATGGCGAACAGAAATTGGGAAACCCAGATAAGTCAAAGGGAGAACCCCTATCTGAAACCTTAAGATATTAGCAATTCTTCTCTGTATGGGGCTCGGCGTGTTGAAGAAGAATATGGAAGACTTCTCCTCATTAATCAATTGTCCTGAAGCAACAAGATATATGTCCAACACCTGCCTCAAGTTAGTAGCTTCCCTAACAGTAGCCATCCCCATCAGGGCAGTATCATCAACAAACTGCAAATGAGATTGCGGAGGCAAGTCTCCACCCCATCGCCAACCTTGAATGATGCCAAGCTCCACCCTTCTTTTCAACAAACGACCAAGGCCTTCCACAAGAAGCAGAAAAAGATACGGAGAAAGAGGATCCCCTTGGCGCAAACCCCTAGAGGCACCAAAAAGTTCAGAATGATCTCCATTTATCAAAACTGAGAAGGAAACAGATGTGACACAGCTCATGACCCATTGGATCCACTCCTCACCAAAACCAAAAGCAACAAGGATCTTCTGCAAAAAAGACCATCTAACCCTGTCATAAGCCTTAGCCATATCCAGCTTAATGAACATAGCCTTCTCATGGGAGTTGTCCATGGAGTGGATGGTCTCCGTAGCAATGACAACCCCATCAAGAATCTGCCGACCTGCCACAAATCCACTCTGTTCCTCCGAAATCAACACTTTAAGCCACTTCTTCAGTCTCTCAGCCAATAACTTTGAGATGATTTTATAAGCCACATTGCAAAGAGAGATAGGCCGGAACTGAGATAACCTATCAGCCCCTTCACACTTGGGTATGAGAGCAAGGAAGGTGGAGTTCAGAGCACGAAGCATCTGTTTATTCCTTTGGGACTCAAGGACAACAGCCAGAAGATCCAACTTTATGATATCCCAGAATTCCTGAAAAAATTCAATCGGGAAACCATCGGGACCAGGAGCTTTACCCTTCTTCATCTGAAACACAATCCCCTCCAGCTCATCAAGAGAGATATCTTTCATCAAATACTCATTCGCCTCCCTGGAGACCAACTGAGGAATACAAGAAAGAACCTATGCTTCCTCAACAGAGCCCCCTTGTGAATCCTCCCTAAATAAAGTAGCAAAATACTGAGATGCCTCAGCAGAGATTTCTTGAAACGAGGCAAGACGTTCACCCCTATCATTCACCAGAAAAGGAATGGAATTACCATGCCTCCTATCCTTCACAGAATTGAAGAAGAAGGCGGTGTTTTTATCACCTTCCTATAACCATTCAACCCGGGCCTTTTGCTTCCAATAGATTTCTTCCCGCAATTCAAATTCCTCAACCACTTTCAAAGTCTTAGCCTCCTCCCTTAGAAGATCCTCAGAGGCCCCATTCTCACGAATCAACCGCGTAATATTATTCAACTCCTCCTGTGCGGCAACCTTAGCATGAAAGATATTACCAAAACATCGCCGATTCCACCTTTTAAGCTGATATTTGACAAACTGAAGAAGCTTGGAGAATGTGTACATTGCCGTACCAAAAGTTGGTCTACCAATCCGCCACCACTCAGCCACATAATCATGAAGAGTGGGATCCCGTAACCACATAAGCTGGAACTTGAATGAGGGAGACCGAGGCCCCCGTGCAGAGATAATACTAAGCTTAATAGGCCAATGATCAGAACCTCTCCAATCAAGAATTTCAGATCGAGTGGACCATAAGTTTCCAACCCAATAACAGGAAACCAAGAAACGATCTAGCCTCTCAGCAACACAACTCTCACCAATTCTCCTATTATTCCAAGTGAAGCGACCATTACTAGGTAGAACATCAATAAGATTTAATTCAGAAATGCTATCTCTGAATAACAGAGCAGAAGGCTCCAACCTAGGAATTCCACCTCTTTTCTCAGACAATTCCACAATAGCATTAAAATCGCCAGCCATAACCCACGGATGGTAAGGAGCTAAGCTACGAACAAAATGAAGATGGGACCATAGAAGTTGTTTACCCAGAAACTCAACAGGAGCATACACATTAGAGAGGAGAATACACTCACCAGTCTCATACCAAGAGGCGACAAGGGATATAGAGGATCTAGAGGACATCCACCATAGGGGGAAAATCTTCCGAGGGTTCCAAAAGCAAGCCACCCCTCCAGAAGCACCAAGAGCCCCCACACACTGGCATTCACCATATTTCCACAGCTTAGGAGCCATGGCCAACATATTATCTACAGATAATTTAGTCTCCTGAAGAAAAAGAACATCCGGAGAATGATTCCTAACCAAATCACGAACAACTTTTTGTCGAGGGCCACTGTTCAAGCCCCTTACATTCCATGAGAGAACAATCATTTCTGGGGGCATGAAAAATGTGAATCAAGAGTCTTGACTGACCCTGACTCCACCAAAGTTTCCCCAGTTAATTTAATCTTCTCCATATCCTTTTTCCTTCCCAGCTTGGAAGTCCTGTCACCAACCCCTTTCTTCAGTTCATTTTGCTGAATACCTAAACGAGAGGAGGCCAAAGAGCTCTTCCCCACATCCTTGCCACCTTTCAGGGGCAATGGGGAGCCACCTCCACCACTCTTCGAAGCTCCAATAGAAGATTCTTGTTCAGTCTGGACAATCAATTGTTGATCTGTATCCATCTGCCCAACCCCAATCTCCTGCACATCCTGCATGGCCTCCAATGGTGGCCCATCCTGTCCTGTACCCAAAGTTCCCTGATCCAAGTTCAGCAACCCCGGATTCACTTCCTCCTGGCTGAGATCATCCAGCACCTCAAACCTATTAAAAGTTTCATCATCCTGCCTCTCCCTCAAGGTCCGCTTCTGGCCCCGATTCCTATTGCGAGCCTTAACAGGGACATAACCATCATCTCCATTACCATCACCCGGAATAGGCTCCTTACCATTATTAGTCCTAGGAGGATTACGAGAAGGCTGAGAAGGTTGGGGCACCCACAGGCTTAGCCCTAGGGCACCTACGCTGCAAGTGACCATATTCATGACAAAGACGACACCGAAAAGGTAGGGTTTCGTAATCTAGCTGTTGAACCCAAGTATATGATCCAGCACTCACTTCAACAGAATCTGGCAGTGGCTTGCTTAAATCAATTTCTACACAGATACGAGCAAAAGTCATTACCTTTTTATACTGCGTCTGTTGTGAAGACCCAATAGGTTTACCGAGCATTGAAGCCACCAAATGCAACACGTCATCCCGCCAACACTCAACTGGAAACCACGGCAACCGAACCCAAACTGGAATCCGACTCGGTATTGCCTCAGTCGGGTTGAAGCCAGCATGCCATGGCTTGATAAACAAACCCACCTGGTTATAAAAATAGGGGCCACCCTCGAAGACCTTATTCCGATCTGCCATGCAATCAAAAGAGACCATAAAAAAGTTGTTCGCAAGGAGCCTAATCTCCATCTCCCCCTCCGGCATCCAAGTCCGTTGAGCCCAGGATTCCAAAAAATGCAGCGAGACTCTCAAACCCATGAACTTGCAATAAAAAGAGTGCCTTGAATAGTATTCAATATCATCTGCAAGCATTTCCATCGGGATAATCAGCTTCGGTCGCTCTTTGCATCTTTCCAAACACCCATTAATCTTCGTAATTCGGGAACCATTAACCGATCCTAGATCATTCATCTCCATCTCTGAAGAAAACATCGTATTATCAAAAACATTCACTCCATGTGCCGAAGGCTTTGAACCAAATGCTGAACGGAAATCCAATTTGGGGCTAACCCCAGATGTTTCCCCACCCGGCATAGCAAAAAACAAGATCCCCAGCAGGCATGCAAACCCCCAGGACACTTTAGCAAGAAATGGAAAAAAGAAAAGACCCCAAGGGCAGGATCAAAACCCTTCCACCCACAAGCCACCCAAACAGTAGCAAGAAGGCCTCCAGAAAAGAAAAAAACCCCACCACCACAGCCCCGATAGCTTCAAAAAACCCCCCCCACAACGCAGAAGCGAGCAACACACAGAGAACGAGCTAGGGCACGGTCGCCCTAGCTCAAGCAGCAAACGCCACCCTCTTTTGAGGAGTAGTTTTAGATAAGAGGCTTGAAAGAGTTTTTAATGTAGAAGACATCGTCATCCTGGAAACTGTGAAGCGGATTTTGGGCACAAAGGTGTTCATTTTTTTCCTATTGCTACCATGTGAATTCTAATCTATCATCCATCTTCATGGCTTGGCTGCTCCAAGCTTGCGAGAGTAAGGATTATGATTTATTTGTTCAAGAAAGATAGACTTCATTACAAAAATTTAATTGGTCAATTAGATATTTGTGGGCCGCATTAATTTTGAACAAAATTTTTAGATCCAATTAATCCAATTTTGGTTTATTAAATTCTGGATCCTAATGAGTCATTCTTTCTTTTGCTCTCATATTTTTTTAAAAAAAACAAGGGAAGAGTTATGATTATGGTTGCTATGGAAAAGGCCCTCACAATGGTTAAGTATGGATCCTCATCATCCATCAATGTATGGTGTTCTTCGACTTATTATTACTCTAGATGGCGAAGATGTTATTGACTATAAACCTATATTAAGTTATTGTCATAGAAGGATGGAGAAAATTGTTGAGAATCAAACAATTGTTCAATGTCTCCCCTATGTAACACAATGCGATTATTTAGCTACTATGTTCACAAAGGCGATAACAGTTAATGTCCATAAGAATTGGAAAATATTCAAATACCTAAAATGGATAGCTATATTGGAGTGATTATACTAGAGTTAGTCATATAGCTTCTCATTTGTTATGGCTTGCACCTTTCATGGCTAATATTGGTACACAAACTCCTTTCTTTTATATTTTAAAAGAGAGGGAAATGATATTTTGATTTATTTGAAGTTTCTATAAGCATGCAAATGATGCATAATTATTTTTGTATTGGAGGAGGAGCTATAGATTTACCCTATAGTTGGATAGGTAAATCCTTATATTTTTGCTATTTTTCTTTACAAAAGTGATAGACTATGAAAGTCTTATTATATGCAATCCTATCTTTTTGAAACGAGTTGAGGTAGTAGGCATTATTAGTAGAGAAACAATAGATTGGAGTTTATCAAGACCCATGCTACGAGCTTTTAGAATCCAATGAGATCTTCATAAAGTGGATCATTATGAATGTTACAATTAATTGGATTGGAAAATCCAATGGAAAAATGGAGATTTGTTAGCTCATTATTTGCTTTGAATCAAGGAAATGAAAGAATCTATAAAAATAATTAGATAGGCCCTAGAAGTAATTCCAGAAGGTCCATATGAGAATTTAGAGGTTCAAATTAAATAAGGGAAAATATTCATAATGGAACGATTTTGAATCTCGGTTTATTAGTAAAAAACCTTCCCCTACTTTTGAATTATCAAAACAAGAACATTACGTGAGTAGAAGCTCCCAAAAGTGAATTAGGATTTTTTTATAAGAGATGAGAATATTTTTCCCCGGAGATGGAAAATCCAACCACTTGGTTTTATTATTTTGCAGATTCCTCCTCAACTGGCTAAAAGGATGAAATTAGTCAATATCATGATGATTTTGAGTAGTATAGATATCATTATGGGAGAGGTTGATCATTAAAATGGTGTTACTATAGTAGATCTCGAAGAACATGCTATCAATTTATTTTCTTGATTGAGATTTTCAAAAGAAATCTCTGGTCTTATATGGATTCTAATTGACATAATTATCCTTCTATTAGGAATTACGATAGGATTATTAGTTATTGTATGGATTGAAAGAAAAATATATGCGGGAATACAACATATTTGACATGAATATGTTGATCCTTTGGGAATTATTCAAGCTTTGACAGATGGAATCAAACTACTGCTAATAGAGGATGTTATTCCATCTAGGGGGATTTTTGGTTATTCATTATTGGACCAATGGTAGTGGTCATACCTATTTTTTAGGCTATTTAGTAGTTCCTTTTGGTCCCGACATTGTTTTAATTGATCTTAGTATAAGCGCTTTTTTGGATTGTCATTTCAAGTATTGCTCCCCTTGGAATTCTTATAGCAGGATATGGATCAAATAATAAGTATTATTTTTTAGGTGGTCTTTGAGCTGCTGCTCAAGCTATTAGTTACATAAGTGAATGGGATGAATATTTATCCTTCATTTCAGTCAAAAAACTAGATAGTCATATGGGTGAGATCAAACAACTTTCAAATCTTTTAGTAAGATAATTAAGTCCCATCCTCCATGTACAATAGTGAGAGCATGCACAATTAGTGAAAACTATGTACCCTGATTCATATATTAGTAATTGGGGCCCAACAACAAGGAGGCAAGGGAAAAAAGGATGAAGTTACTGCCATATAAACCAAAAATGAAGCAAAGATAGATGGTGAGAAACACCAAGATATAAAAAAGATTAGTGAAAAAATAAACACTGATATCTAGACCACATATGTTTCCATAAAAATGGGATAACAATAAGGACTTGACATTGGTAGGGATGATCAAGAAGTATTTCCCTAGAACCTCAATCTAGAAACATCCCCAATCTATAATGCGTTTCTATCTACTTAAAAAAGAATGACCATCTAGAACGAAGTAATCATTTACACATTTTTTCTCCCGCAAAAAGTAGTGAAGGTTGAGATAGGTTCAAAAGCTCCTATTATTTATAGTAGACATAATCTCATTGGTTCAATTTATTAATATTCTTGTGCCTTTTTTATTGTGTTCTTTACTTTTTAATGACCATTGAGAAGCCATATGAAGTGAGTTTCACATACAAAACTTTGGAATAGAGATGAAAACATTGATGTTTCTGTTGACTATAATTATCCAAAAGTTCAAGTACAATTGATATAATTAAAGTACAGTGCAATATGGTTTTTTAGGATGGAATTTATTGTGCCAACCTATAGGGTTTCTAGCTTTTTTCATCTCATCTTTGGAAAAATGTGAGAAATTGTCCTTTGATTTACCAAAAGCGGAAGAAGAATTGGTAGCGAGTTATCAAACTGAATATTGGGTATCAAATTTAGTTTATTCTACGTTGCTTCTTACCTAAATCTATTAGCTTCTTCATTCTTTGTAATAGTTCTTTACTAGGGCGGATGAAACTTATCAATTCTACTCATACCCATTTTGAAACATTTTGAATGGGATTTAATTTATGGAATTAGTGGGGTCATTAATATAACAATCGAGATCCTAATTATATTAGCTAAAGCCTATTTGTTCTTATTTATTTCTATCACAAGATGGACCTTGCCTAGGATAAGAATAGACCAATTACTGGATATTTAGTGGAATTTTCTTTTACCTATTGCTCTGGGTAATCTATTACTAATAGCTTCGTTCCAACTTATTTTTGTTGTGACTAACTCTCTTTTCTTCTTCGTGAAGAGGTTCTATATTCTCAATTCTGCAATATTTCCAAATTTGATAAATCCAATCTATGAAGAGAAATAAATCTCTATGAAATGATTATTTGAGGATATTTTACACATGTTCTCCATTGTGACTGGGTTTATGAATTATAGTGAACAAGCAATACAAGTTGTGAGATACATTGGTCAAGGTTTTATGGTTGCCTTATATCACATGAATCGTTTACCTATTAATATTCAATATCCCTATGAAAAGTTAATCCCATCAAAATGATTTCCTAGAAGGATCCACTTTGAATTTGATAAATGTATTGCTTGTGAAGTACGTGTCCATTTATGCCCGATAAATCTACCTGTTGTGGATTGGAAATTCAGAATAGATATTTGGAAAAAACAATTGGAAAATTATAACATTCATTTTAGAATTTGTATCTTTTGTGGGAATTGTGTTTAATATTGTCCCACAAATTGCCTAGTGATGACTAAAAAATATGAAATTTTGACCTATGATCATCATAAATTAAATTATGATCATATTGATTTAGGACGTTTACCTATATCGGTTGTTGAAGATTTAACAATTCAAATAATTTCAAACTCAACATATTAACTTGGTATGTCTGAAGAAACTACAAACAAATTTGATTATTCAATCACGTCTACGATTATTCAGATTGAGTTCCAATCTAATCTGATTATTTAATAAATAAAATACTTTGTTTACAATTCAAGAATTATTGATCCTATTGACATTCTATTAATAACGTCACATGTATGATTGATCAAAATCTATTATTGAACTGTAGATTAATGAATCAGTGCCCATATCAAATGAAATATTCCCAGTTCAAATCCAGTATAGCATATAGGTAAATGGGGTAACTTTTTATTTAATGAAAGGGAGGAAATAATATTTTTATTCTATTTGCCATGATGTTGAATAATATGAAATATCCCATTATGCCCCTCCTTGGACCATCAGAGATAGCATCACTTCAATAGTTTATATGAGTCTCTTGTTAATTAATTACTATTATCTTGAACATATCATGGTTTGAAATATCTCTGACTAAAAAATCAGATAAAATGTTAGAATGAGATTTAACCAACAATATTCAATATATTGGGGCTCATTTATCCATTGATTTTTTTCTTCCATTCAAACTTATTTCTATAATTATTTTAGTTTCTCTTATAAGATTTATTATTATAGCCCCTCAAGAATAAGCAGTTTAAAAATGAAAGCTCTTGTACATATTAGTAGCATAAATATGTTGTTTTATCTTCATAGATCATGAAAGAATCCTTTTGTTCTTTCGATAATGGAAAATTAGAATCTTATAACTTTTATTTGTATCTGAAGAGGTTAAGGTATGAGGAGTTCCTCTATTATGCTTGAACATGCATTTATTTTAGGTGCTTACTTATTCTCTATTAGTATTTATGGACTAGTAAAAAGTCGAAACATGGTTAAAGCACTTATGTGTCTTGAGCTAATACTAAATACAGTTAATTTAAACCTAGTAACAGTCTCAGATTATTTTTGATAGTAGGCAAGTAAAGGGGGATATCTTCTCAATCTTTGTTACAACTATTGTTGTTGTTGAAGCAACTAATGAATTAGCTATTATTTTGGTAATATATTGTAACAAAAAACAACTCATATCGATCAATTTAATTTGTCAAAATGGTAATAGAGATCTCCTTCCATATGAAGAATTTGTATACCTATTCCTATTCAAATAGATACTAGGCCTACCTCTCTAAAAATAGATCTAGATCTCTCTTTTATCTTTATTTTATAGATTATGATCAATCAAGAGCATAATTCATTTTAACTCATTATCTAAATGATTTTTCTAACACGATTATACCAGATTCGGTAAAATCTGGAGAAGTAAAAATTAGACAAATATGTCTCTTTTATAAAACAAACAGATAGAATTTGAACCTATTCACTATATCACCGATAATCCAATTATTCATTTGCTTGATATTCATAATATATTGTCATTGGCCATATATTAAAAAATATTATTCAATTAAAAACTTTTTATATAATAACTAATGGAGTTCTTAAATCCAATGGCACATTCATTAAAAATTTATGATACATGTATTGGTTGTACCTAGTGTGTACTAGTGTGCCCTATAGATGTATTAGAAATGATACCTTTGGAAGTATGTAAAGCTAAGAAAATTGCTTATGCTCTAAGAAAAAAAGATTATGTAGGTTGTAAGAGGTATGAATCAGCTTGTCCAATGGATTTCTTAAGTGTACGTGTTTATTTATAGCATGAAACAACTCACAGTATGGGTCTAGCTTACTAATCCATAAAAAGAGAAAAATAGTTAGATCCGTCCCATACATATTTTTCATTCTCCTTTTCTTCTTTCACTAATCAAAACCCATACTCGACCCATGGTTTTTGATATCAAAAGTCTCTTTTCTCTTCATTATGGTAATTTACCTTGGTCAACAATAATTTTTATTTTCTCATATCTGTGGAGTTATTAATCCCATTATTTCTCCATAAAGGAAATAAAATGATTTGATGGTATACTCTAGGTATTTGCTTATTAGATCTACTTTTAATGACCTATATATATATTTCATTATCATTATCATTTTGATAATTCATTAATCCAATTGGAAGAGGATTATAACTTGATAAATCTTATCCATTTTCATTGGAAATTAGGAATTGATGGATTTTCCATCGGACATATTTTATTAATAGGATTTGTAACTACTTAAGTTGCTTGGTCAATTACTCCAAATTTATGATTATTGCATTTCTTGATGTTGGAAATATACAGTGACCAATTGGGATTATTTTCTTCTCGAGATATTCTACTTTTCTTTCTCATGTGGGATTTGGAACTAATTCTTGTTTACCTACTTTTATCCATGTGGGGGGGGAAAAGACATTTATATTCGACCACAAAATTTCTTTTGTATGTTGCGGGTGGTTCCATTTTTATCTTAATGAGAGATTTAAGTATGAGTCTCTATGGATATCATGGACCAACATTCAATTTCAAAATATTACTTAAAAATTAATATCACATCACACTTGAAATATTGTTATATTTAGGGCTTTTGATCACTTATGCAATAAAATTGCCAATCTTTCCTTTACATACTTGGTTACCAGATACTCACGAGAAAGCATATTATAGTACATGTATGATTTTGGTCGAAGTTCTATTGAAAATGGGAGGATATGGGTCAATTCAAATCAATATCTAATTGCTACCTCATGCTCATTCTTTTTTTTCATTGTGGTTGATAATAACAGGAGCAATACAAATTATCTATGCAGCTCTAACTTCTATAGGTCAATGCAATTCGAAAAGGAGGATAGCCTATTCATCAATATCGCTATGGGATTTGTAATTAGAGGAATTGGTTCCATGACATATATAGGTCTCAATGGAGCCATTTTGAAAATGATTTCTCATGGATTAATTGGTGCTATACCTTTTTTAATATTGAAACTTTCTTATTTTATGAAAGGTTGTATCATCTAGGCACCTTGGATATAAATTCTTGAATGGAAACCCTCTTTTAAGACCATTGAGTTGTCTAGTTCTATAGTTATAGATAGATGTCAATCCACCCTTATATATAATGTAACAACACATTGTTGTATATAAATATAATGTGTACTACTAGACTACTAGATATACCACTTTCATCTTTTTTAGGCCAACATTTGTAATGCTTTGGCTAACACATTTTAGTGATCTTACTTATCATTGGAAAATACTTAGCATTTAATTTAGGATTGTCTTGGTTGGGTTTGAGATTCCATGATCAATGCTTAATTTAAATTTAAAATTTGGGAATTTGATAAAGGGTAAATGATTGCCATGTTTCAAGATCACGTGATGATGAATGGATATCAAACATGGTATTAAGAGAGAGGGCCCAATGGTGGTGAGGGCTATGTTGTGCAACAGGTCCACATCAATAGAAGACATATCAACCAATTTTTTTTTTTGCATGGTGTAGAGGGTCCAATCGACAACTCAAAAAAATCAAACCAAGAGAAAAATTTACATGTTTCCCAACTCATATCGAGCGGTTTCCAAAAATGACTTTTTATGAGGTTAAAGGTGGCATCGACCATTGATGGAAACATGGTACTTTCTTACCTATTTCCTACCATGCCAGTCCCTACGAACTTAATGCACATTTACTTTGCATTAACTTCCCCACCTTCCTTGTCAATCTTTTGACAACCATATTGGTGTGCTTTTCACAAACTAGGGTATCATCTTCATTCTCTGCAACACCATTCAAATTTGGTGTTTGCACATAACATCATCCTTTTAGGGACCGGTGGTGGTGCACTTCACGACCGACTACGAAGACGTTGGGAACAAGTAATGGTGATATTTTTTCATTTCTCCCATGTTTATGAACACTTAAAATTTGTAAGGAAAATAGTAAACTTTCGCCATGAAACCTATGAGGTTTTCTTCCAACCTCACAATGACAATGGACCTTTTGTATGTGTTTTTAAATTGGTTTACAAATTTTTTTTACAGTATTGAAAATCTTGTTTCATTTCAGAGATACTTCATGTAGCTATCTTGTGACCGATTGTGTATATATATACACACAACCAAGCAAAAGATATATTGATATATCTGTAATATCTTTAAACAATGTGTATATCTATAACATTTTTCTTGTCTATCTTTGCAATCCCCATATATATTGAGAGTATTTGAGGGTATCATATACTCAATTGTTAAGGGTTTCTTGCAGCTATCTTTTGACTAACTATGTGTGCGCATATATACATATATGTACACACACATAGTCAACCAAAAGATATATTGATATATCTACAATATCTATAAACATTATATATATCTCAGATATACATATGTCTATCTCTACAATAACCATTTATATATAACATTTGAATTCAAATCATATACTCGACTGTTAAAGGTTTCATGCACCTATCATTCGATCGAGTGTGTGTGTATATATACATACCATATATGAGTTTCATATAATGGAATGTTAAGGCTTTCATGCACCTATGGTTTGGCTGACTCTATGCCCTCCGCTTTTGTGAACCCCTCGCACAACATTACCCACAATACCACCACTCTCTATGCCCTTTCAATAAAGCATTTTTCCCGCAATATGAAACTTTGTATACACCTCTACTATTGGTAGGAAGGACATTTCGATAGCAATTGAAGTACACTATATGTATATATAATTATTGACCCTAAATTGAAAATAATTGTATATATATATATATATATATATATTAATGAAAAGGGAGTCTCTCCCTTTCAAATATGATCACAAACACACATAATACTCTATGCAAGAATGCTGCAAATAAACATTAACAACAAAATATGGAAGAGAAATCTGCAACTTATAGTATATTCAAATATGAAAAATGTTTACATTAACATGAAGCTCATGGGCTCCCCTTCAATCCTACATGCAACACCCACAATAAATTTTTCTTCAACAATATAACATCATTCCAACAAGATCTGGGTATGCAAACTCTACTCCAAATCCCCCCCTCTCCAAATGAAAAGGCATCAATAAATAGAGAAATTACATGAGGAAAACCATTCATGGTTTCAGAAAACAAATTTCTAGAACCACCTTGAAAATCCCACGCCCAACTTGGGGAGTTACAAAATCTACAAATATAAATGGAATCCAATGCATGACATCCTTCACATTTGTGCCTAGAACTTGTCCAATCAAATTTGGGTTGTTATGACAACTTACAACCTCTTACAGATTCTTTATTGTTGGGAAATTGTGTCTCAACCTTACAATTATAGAAAGGTTAATGTTGGTAGGATATATATATATATATATATATATATATATATATATATATATATATATATATATATCCTAGTTACACTAATAGGTGTAATATACAATGGCAACAAGGGGGGAGAGTGGGATGCGTGTAAATAATTTTTGTTAAATTTTTTAGGAAACTCCTAAAATGGTCGACATCCATTAAATAAATGATACAATGTAGACCGTTAATTATTAGGTTTTAGATCTAATGGTGGATATTTTATTGGTATGTCTTACCCTAGAATGTAACCCTATTTTATAAGGGAGTTGTATTATGGTTGCGGTAAACAGTGATGTATTTTGATATTCTAATAGCAATTGTGTTGTCTCTGGATCTCTGAGACATGGTGATACTCTTGTGAGAAGCTTGCTTTGCAAGTATATTGTAATCTTTGTGATTTCTAAATAATATATTGGGCGGCTTTTAGAGTGTGGGGTTTTTCTCCTGAAAGGGTTTTCCCCACGTAAGTCATTGTGTTGTGGTATGTATGATATTTGTGTTTATTTATGTTTAAGTTTCTATAACTATTAAAGATTTGTAAAAGTTTTGTATTATTCTCATCTCAAGATTAGTGCAGGAAGTTGTTCTACTACCTTATCTTCCTTACAAGTGGTATCAGAGCTTGATCACCTTTGGTTTCAGTTGTGGGTTGTTGGGTTTTTTGAACTAATCCAAATTTGAGTGGGAGCTTGTGCAGAAGATACATTGTGATCTTGTTGCATGAATTTTCATATGCAAGTTCATCTAGGAGAATAGAGGTGGATAAATTTTCTGGAAATAATTTTGAGATGTGGAAGCTAAAGATGGAGGATCTATTGATAGATTGAGATCTATGGGATGTTGTTGATGAGAATGTTTCAAGGCCTACAGATCCTACTTAGACTGCTCAATATGATATTATGGACTGTAAAGCCAAAGGTCTAATCAGATTGTTCTTGGTAGAATCTATTTTAATTAATGTCCATGAGGAAACCTCTGCAAAAAATGATGGAAGAAGCTTAGTGAGATGTATTAGGCCAAATCTTTAGTGAACAATATTTTCTTGAGGAAGAAGTTGTATTCCTTGAGAATGGAAGAGGGTGGACGAATCACAGACCACCTGGAAACATTCAATATGCTGGTGGCTTAGTTGGAATTAGTTGGTGTTAAAATGTGTGTCGCCAAAAAAGGTATACTTGGACATTGTTATGCTCATTTGAGTCTCCCTTATGGATTTTGACTTGATTTTGCCTAGATTTAATGTTGTAATCTGGTCAACACATTCGCATTGGGTCTTGGACCCTTGTGAATCAATAAGAATTCTATGATGTCTTGTAAAAGTGTTGTGAAGTGTTGTAACCCACTTTCACACTTTTCTAGGACCTTTTAATTATAATTCACTTAAATAACCTCTTTTTATCACTTACCAAGCCTTATTTCAAAGTGTTGTAACAAACTTTCATGCTTTTCTAGGCTTGTCATCACTAATTTGACCATTTCTTATGTTTAAATGACCCCTTAATACACTTTCTGACCTTACTTAAGTGTGTTTTGGAGAATAATCACATTAAACATCATTAAATACACTTTAATTCTTGAAACCCAATAAAATTACCTTGGTGGGACCAAGTCACCACCTAGGGCGACTTAATCCCACTGGGCACAAAAATCAAAATTATTTTAAATTTCTATCGAGATATTATTCTCTTAACCTTGAGGTCGGCCTGTGATGTGTTATTTTTGGGAAAATTTGTAAAATCAAGTATAAATAAAGGGTTTTCCTCTCATTTTCACCCCCATTAGTCTAATACATCCATTCATACATTAGCATACAATCATTCATAATTCTCAAGCATTGTAGGCATTATCAAGTCTTCATTGGAGCATTTACTTGCATATTTTTAGATCTCTACATCAAGGGTTTGGTGAGTTGTAGCATTGCATGTTGTTCATTCATCATTCTCTCTTTATTTCATTTCATTATCAAGGGTTTGATTACCAAATTGGGGTTTGACCAAGGCAAACCCCTATTCTCTAACCCTTAACCCTTTTTCCCCTCTTTGCATGTATGTTTTATAGGTCTTGTATGCAGATTTGTCAAAGATAAAGGTGTTAAAAGGTTTTGTCAATCTATCAAAGTCATTCAAGTCAAGAAAACTCTAAGTGAAGCTTGGAGACCTCTTTCAGCCCAATTTCTGCAGTTTCAAATTGAGACACTTGTCAAGAAGAGAAGTATAGACCGAGACCTATAGATTCTTGTCCCCAAATTTTTGAAAGTTGAAGGTGGACTAAGTTGCCATCAGTGGTGAATTAGTCCCACTGCCAGGCCTGAAAAGTGATTTTTGCATTTCTTGATACCCATTTAGTTGAAACCTATTCCTACAGAATCTCCCCGAAATAGGACTAAGTCGCCCAACTTGGCGTAAGTGTCCTAGTTGGCTTCAACAACAAATTCTGTAGGATTCCAGAGTCTCTCTACATCTCATTCCAATTTCTAGGTGCACCTCTCCAATCTCTTTCATTTATGTTATTGTTTGTTTGCATTCTTAGGTCATTTTGCATATCACAATGTGTTTTCAAACAACTTACATTTCTTAAGTTTTACATTAATAATCAATATATTTTATTAGTTTATTTCATTTAGAAATTGCATTTAGGCATATTTCATTCATATTTGCACTAGTTTTGAGTGGGTACATTACGCATTTTGGCCTACCTCTCTTGTTTTAGGTGAAAAACCCTAGAAGTGTTAGAGAATTGTGGGTACCAAAATCGGTGTCCACATTTTGGTGAACCCGACCTAAGAAAATTTTACTTTTAATTTTAAGTGCATTTACATCCTACACATAACTTGCATCAACATTGCATTAGGTTTTGCATTGTTTAATTTGCATCCTAGGGTTTTAAAAATTGCATTAGTGAAAAGTTCATATAGCTTACATTTTTGCATTGCATTTCATTAAAAATTAAAAAAAATCTATATTTTCATACTGTATCTGTATTTGCAAATCTAAAAATCATAAAAATTCATTTAAAATTTCTAAAAATTCTCAAAAAAATCACTACTGGGACTAATTCGCCACACTGGGCAACTTAGTCCTCTTGCACATTCTACACTATAATTTATGTCATTTTTCAAACATTTTCTTTATTTCTATTTTTTGTTATTGCATTTATGTTACAGTTTCCAGAATTGTAGTTATTAGCATTTTATTGTTCTTTGTTTACATTACATTTGCATTCGCCCGCACTTAGAAACCTTTGCATGAGTGTTTGGTATCCAATTGCTAATACCTTAGTGAGAAGAAGTTCCAGACTCATGTTATCCCATGATAATACACTCGTTGTGGATCTTGGGTTATCTAAAGCTTCCACTCCTAGCATTGCAACTAGTACACTAGGAATGGATCATACCTTTAGCAACTCTTTTCCTTCCAACAACATGGAAGTTGACACACAAAACGATCACACCCGTAAGACAAAATCAGTAACATTCATGAGGACTTAACACATCTTCAACATCAAGTGTGTCTTGAAAACATTTCAACCACTACCATTCCAACAATATAAAACATCCATCGCATGCTTGAAAGTGAAGAAGGCCTAAACATTATGAAACAAATAGTTGAGATATACCAAAAACATGTTCCTTCCACCTCTAGTGTTTCTCAACCAACAAACACTGTGGTTAGCCAAGGAGGACCTCACACCCCTCCTCCCTCAATAGTAACATCCATACCTACCTATACCACTCCTCAAGTCACAACAACAATACAACAAGTTAGTAATGAGATTCCTTCCTCGACTATTCTTGCTAGCATTCCTAATTCCTATGTGGCATCACATGTTTTATCCTCTTCCGCCATACCATCTATAAAAATTCCCTTCACTTTCCCTACCACTACATACACTCCATCACCACTTTCCCTTCCACCTCATACCACTTACATTGACCCTCTCATAACACAACTTTTCCAAACTATCTCCTCCATGCAAAAACAAATATCCACCATAAACCAAAATTAGAATGGACCACCCACCTATTATGTTCAAAGCAGCCCACTATCTTTAGAAATATTGCGAACACCAATGCCACACAGAATAGAGATGCCTAGATTTGAGAAATATGGAGGGAAGGGAGATCCTTCTAACCATGTTAATGCTTACACTGCCTTATGTAGTGACTTTGTCCTTGATGATAAACTGCTAGAAAAACTGTTTCCTAGGACTTTAAAAGACACTGGCTTGGAATGGTTCTCATCTTTACTGAACAATTCAATTCATTCATTCAACAAACTAGTTGATGCATTTATAAATAATTTCTAAGTGCATATTATTAATCCAAAGAAGACCTTGGCTGATTTGATGTGATGCAAGCAACATGAAGAAGAAAAGATAACTGCTTTTATCTCACGCTATTAATCGCTTTATTCTCAAATCGATGTCAAGATTCCTGATTCACACCTTCAAAAGATTTTTATAGAAAACTTGCAAACTAAACTTTAGGATAAAATCACTATGATGAAATTTCCCTCCTTTATTCACTTGTGTACCACCCTTTGCAATTATCACAATTCAGTTAGTAGTTGTGATGCAAAGTCCACTTCTAGCCGAACTGAGAAATATGAACATACCAATCCAAACAATTCACAACCATTTAGAAAGAAAAACAAAGGGTTCTTACAATTCAATCCCCCTCAACAACCAACTCAACCCATCAACAACCAAGTAGCAGTTGTTAAAGCCACGATACCTTATAGTTATGGAGATCCGAAAAGATAGTTTACACCTTTACCAAACACCCTTCATAACACAATGTCCCAACTTTGACAACAACAAATGATTACCTTACCTGCCGTTAAAGCACCCAATCCCACTAAGCCTTTACCTCCAAACTTTAAATCCAATGCTTATTGCCATTATCATATACAAAATGGACATGACGCAGAAAATTTTAAGTGTCTTAAACATCTTGTGCAAGACCTCATTGATTCCGGCCATCTATCCATTGCAGGTGTTAATGATCAAGGCAATAAGTTTGTTGCCCCTCCAAATCAAAATTTGCAAATTTTCACTGATCTAATACCTAAACATAATGTTTCATTTTTCAAAGCTAGTGAAACTCCAAAGAATGATGTGATGAATGTTCATATAGATGTTGAACATCCTCATCCCATTCCAAATATTACCACTATTAATCCTATGGATGAAATGGTAGGTGCGATAGACGTTATTCCTCGTAAGGGCCAACCTATGAAATCTGTTGATATTACTTTCTCCTCTAAGGACATGCTTCACAATCTCCTCGATGGTCCCCTTTACATAGCCAACTGTATTTATGATAAGCCCACTAATGTGATACTCATAGATCCCGCTTGTGGAGAGAATGTGATCGCTGAGGAATTTTTGGTATTACATGATCTTTATCAAGATGATTATGATAAACTGAGAGCATGGATAAAAAACACAATGGTTTGGCTTGCCCTATGATAGGATCGATCATCCTTCCATTACAAATAGGACCAAAAAAATTGGATGTCACATTCTCCATCACCCCACAGTCAGACCAGTTTCATTTGTGGCTAGGCCATCCATGGCTTCACTCAATGAAATTTGTCCCTTCGGTCATACACAAATGTTTAAAGTTTCCCTTTGACAATGAAATATTCACTGTTCACCATAGCGGCTTTAACCCTTTGTCTTCTAAAGGAAAATTTTCCTTAGAATCCTTTTGGCCTGAGCCCATGGAACCTATAACGCCTCGCAAAGACTTTTTTTTCATTGGTTACCAAAAATTTAAAGCAAAGAAAATAGCAGAATTGTCTCTCCGCAACATGACCTCGTCTGCTTCTGACACTCCTATCCTAGATGAAACAATGCTCCAACCTAAACAAGAAGCAACCCATCAAACTCATCTAACACCCGAAACCTCCTCGACATCATCCAAATGACCAAGAGACAATGATAATAACTCCATCATGCCTCCTTGTATAAAACAAGTTTACAAAGCAAAGGAGAAAGTGGATGAAAAACCTTCCATGGTTCCTTTTGTTCGTCCCCTTAGGGAAGAAAAAAAACCTATGGTTGATCAACCTGCTCCTTCACAAACATATCTCGACAATAAAACCAAAAGAAATAGAGGAGCTAGGGAGTGTAGGCGTAGACGTCATTCCCTTGCTCGCAAGTTACAAGACAAAGAAAACAAAGAAAATAAAAATCCACACTTGACATACACAATGCATGATGACCCTCCTCCCCAATCACAACAAAATAATCCAATACAACAACCACAATAAGAGGTACACCCTTCATCGACCATTATCATTCGTCCTCCTATTGTGATTAATCTGGATGATGATGATGAGATTGCTAAAATAGATGAAAAGGTGCATAATGATCTTAATACATTATTTTCCTCTTCCATAAGCTTCAACGACAAATCTCCTACAAAGAGTGTAGAACCTAGTACTTCTCGTAGTTCAGAAATTTCCCTTATCCCTTTGGCTAGTTACCCACCCTCGACATATCATGAACATGACTAGGAGGCAGATGACTTGCTTGACGGTTGACTCACATTTTCCTTACTAGTTCTTTAGATTTTTATTTTTATTTTTCTTTTGTGTGTTTGTATGTGCATAACGTGTTCCCCCGTATTGTTCTATGTAATGTTCTCTCTCTCTTTGTGACATTCCTCTATTTATACCTTCATTCTTCTATATGTCGTGCATCACTTTTTCCTTTTTCTTTTGTCTTTTTCTTGTGTTTTCCTTTTGGGGATGACGCAAGGCATTGACACCAAAATGTCTCTGTCATGTTGACCTAAAAGACCCCTTTTCTTTTTCGCCTTTTTCTTTTTCTTGTATTTTCCTTTTGGGGATGACGCAAGGCATTGACACTTAAATCTCTCTTTCATGTTGACCCAAAATGCCCCTTTTCTTTTTCTTGTGTTTTCCTTTGGGGGATGACGCAAGGCATTGAGATCGAAATGTCTCTTTCATGTTGACCCAAAAGGCCCTTTTTCTTTTTTTCCTTTTTCTTTTTCTTGTGTTTTCCTTTTGGGGATAACACAAGGCATTGAGATCGAAATGTCTCTCTCATGTTGACCCAAAAGCTTTTTCCATTTTTCTTTCACCCTTTTCATTTTCATTTTGCTTTTGTTTTCCTTTTGGGGATGATGCAAAGCGTTGAGACATCCTCTGTCTCTTGTATATTGACCCAAATGGATCTTTTTCTTTGTTTTCGCTCTCTTTGTGTCATTCTTAGAGCTCTTTACAAAACATTGCAGCAAAGAACATACTGACCCCAAATCCATAGATCCCTTATGTGTTTGGTGTTTTAATTTTGGGGGCAACCCCTTCCTTTTCTCTTTTTCCTTTTTCTCTCACATGACGTAGCCTTACTCGGAAACATATGATTTGGAATAGGGGCTTTCCACGTTGGCTCTCATGTCTTCTTTCTTGTTTTCATTTTTCATTTGCTACTTTAAAGTAATTCCTCACAGAACAGTGTGTATCAATTCCTTTAAAGTGGGGGCATACATTTTGCATTATTATTTTGCAATTTTCCTTTTCTTGCTCTAAGTGCAACCTTCTTACTTCATATGATGTATTTGTTGCTTTGTGGATGACATTGGCTATAGTGTCCTTCATGAGCGTGATCTATCTTAGCATATTACATTCCTCTTAGTGGCTTGATGCGATGCATTGCATCTCCTAAGTTGAGAATTTTCTATTCTTTGATTGGTCCTCTCTTGGAGACATTAGACACAATGTTCCCTAAGTTATAGACCTCACATGAACCAAGCAAGACTCTTTTGAACATCCTTTGCATGTTTCATTTTGTATTTGTTATATGGCCAGCTTGCATACTTGTGGTGCCATTGTGTTTGTTCATGAGCTCTAAGGATACAAAGTTTTTCTTTTCTCATGAAGCTCGAAATGTCATTTTCTTTTGTGGCACCTTATTAAAGTTATTAGGAGGTATAACTTTAGTATGGTTGAGTAGGAAGCCCATTTCGAGGCATGAATTTTCCCATAGCCACCTACGTGTGTGTAAGTGCATACCAGCCATAAGTGTATGTTTCTCACCTTTTCGGCCTTCTCACCCGATAGACAACCATGAGTTCCATCGCCTCAAAGTGAGTATACATTTCTTTTTCCAAACAAACAACCTAGATCTGATCCACAATGGGATGGAAAAATGATCGAAGCTTCATCCAACTCTCTTTTCTTTCTCCTTTTCTCTCTTTCATTCCTTTTCATCATTTTCATGTGTGCTCCTTTGTGCTAATGTTTGGTTTTCCATGGGATCTTGATCACCCCTCTTGATTGTTGTTGTCTCATCTTGCCAACATGGGTGCATTTGGATCCCTCTTGATATGCATGTTTGGCTACTTTAGTGTGAGTTTGAAGCAAGTTCATCTTCTCAGTAAAGTGGGGGCTAAATGTGTTGCCAAAAAATGTATACTTAGACATTTTTATGCTCATTTGAGTCTCCCTTATGGATTTTGGCTTGATTTTGCTTGATTTAATGTTGTAATGTGGTCAACACATTCACATTAGGTCTTGGACCTTTGTGAATCATTAAGAATTCTACGATGTCTTGTAAAAGTGTTGTGAAGTGTTGTAACCCACTTTCACACTTTTCTAGGACCTTTACATTATAATTCACTTAAATAACCTCTTTTTATCACTTACCAAGCCTTATTTCAAAGTATTGTAAAGTGTTGTAATAAACTTTCACGCTTTTCTAGGCTTCTCATCACTAATTTGACCCTTTCTTATGTTTAAATGACCCCTTAATACACTTTCCAACCTTATTTAAGTGTGTTTTGGAGAATAATCTCATTAAACATCATTAAATACACTTTAATTCCTGACACCCCGTAAAATTGCCCTGGTGGGACCAAGTTGCCTCTTGGGTTGACTTAGTCCCACTGGGCACAAAAATCAAAATTATTTTAAATTTTTGTCGGGATATTATTCTCTTAACCTCGAGGTCAACCTATGATGTGTTATTTTTGGGAATTTTTTAAAAATCAAGTATAAATAAAGGGTTTTCCTCTCATTTTCACCCCCATTAGTCTAATACATCCATTCATACATTAGTATACAATCATTCATAATTCTCAAGCATTGTAGGCATTATCAAGTCTTCATTGGAGCATCTACTTGCCCGATTCATGGGATTCTCTTATGATGGCTATTGGGAGTACTATTATTTTGAAGATTGAAGATGTGGTGGGTTCTTTTCTTTCTAAAGATATGAGGAGGAAAGTATCCATCACTGCTAAGGAGGCCTTAAATGTTTGTGGAAGACCTAAGGAAAAAGGCAAGAAAAATGAGTAGCGTGAAAAATCAAGGTTTGGGGGGAGATCTATATCTCATCTAAAGTCCAAAGTTATTTGTTGGAACTGCGGTAAGCCTGGACATGTTCGTTAGGAATGTAAAGAAGAAAATAAGAAGAAAAAGAAGAAATTTGATTATGATTTTGAGTCTGAGAAGGAAGATGGCGACACATTCATTACAGCTTTGGAAACTCGTGTAGGTAATGATGCATGGTTAATTGACTTAGGTGCATCTTTTCATATGAACTTTAATAAAGATTGGTTTTCTAAATATGAAGAATTTGATGGAGGTAAGGTGTACTTGGGTGATAATTCTCATTTAGATATTTTTGGCTGTGGTAAAATTAAAATTAGGTTTCCTGATGGTAGAATAAAAAGGATTAATGGTGTGTTGAATATCCCTGGATTAGCATGAAATCTGTTATCTATAAACAAACTAATAGATACGGGTGTGCAAGTAGTATTTTCTAATGCAAGATGTAAGTTGGTTAGAGGTGTGATGGTGATTGCTAGAGGTGTTAGATATGGCACATTGTATAAGCTTGATGCACACACTGTTGAGTGTAATAATACTTCTATGAAAAGAAAGTCTATGGAAGAAGTGAGGGTTTCACTTTCAGCAGATGGTCATGGATTTTGGGTACCCAAGGGTTCTCTTTCTTCTGAAACAAAGTTAACTACAGAGAAAACTATGTTATGGCACAAAAGACTTGGCCACATTGGAGAAAAGGGTCTAAGAAACCTAAAAAATAAAAACCTTGTTGAAGGTTTATTTGATTGTAATATTGAATTTGATTTATGTGAGCATTGCATTTATGGAAAACAAAATTGCGTTTTTACTCGAGTTCTCATAAATATTTTGGTGTATTGGTTCTTATTCATTCTGGTGTGTTTGGTCTTGTAGATGTTCCTTCGATTAGTAAATCCACATATTATGTTTCATTGATTGATGATTATAGTAGGACATGGGTATATTTTCTAAAGAGTAAATCTGAAGTTTTCAGTCGATTTAACTAATTTAAAGCAATGGTTGAGTTAAAGACTAGAAAGAAAATAAAATGTTTGAGGACTGATAATGGTGGCGAATTTTTCTCTAATGAATTTGATAGATTTTGTAAATATTGTGGTATTCATAGATAAAAGACAACTCTGTATTCTCCACAATAGAAAGGAGTTATA
Source organism: Sequoia sempervirens (assembly GCA_007258455.2). Lineage (NCBI taxonomy): Eukaryota > Viridiplantae > Streptophyta > Pinopsida > Cupressales > Cupressaceae > Sequoia > Sequoia sempervirens. Next base: position 95,104,332 of record VDFB02353493.1, on the reverse strand, counting down.
GAAAGAATGAACAAGACACTGATGCAGAAGGCTAGGAGTATGTTAAGTGGTGTTGGCCTAAAACAAAGGTTTTGGGTTGAAGTCGTTGCCACTGTTTTTTATTTGATTAATAGGTCTCCTACATTAGTTTTTATTGATAAGACACCTATAGAGGCATGGTCAGGTCACAAGCCTTCATTAAGACATCTTAGAGTTTTTGGTTGTGAGACATATGCACATATGCAAAAGGAGAAGTGAACAAAGTTGGAGAACAAGGTTGTGAAATTTTTCTGCATCGTATATAGTTATGGTGTGAAAGGATACAAGTTTTGGGAACCTGTTGCACAAAAGGTAATATATAGTAGAAGTGTTATTTTTAGAGAAACTAAGCCTTCTTTTGTTACATTACAACCAAAACAAAGTAATTAGGAATATGCGATTCGATTTCCTTCTACACCTGCGAAAGTTGAATCAAGACCCATGGATAGACAAGAAGTTGAGGAGAGCTCAACTAGCTTTGAATCTTTGGAAGAGGAGGAAGAAACTCCAACTTAACTTGTTTGCAGGTCTACAAGGCATAGACAAACATTTGAAAGATATACACCTAATGATTGGAGATGTATTTTTGCTTTGAATAATAACATGGATGAACCCAAATCTACAGAAGAGGCATTAGGTATGAATGATGTAGAATCCTGGAAGATTGTTATGGATGAAGAAATGAAATCTTTGAAAAAGAATGATACATGAGATCTTGTACCATTTCCTGAAGGACGAAGACCCGTTGGTTGTTGTAGACACCTGAATTTGACCACCTCCATATGGTCAAATTCACCCTTATATTCTTCTATTCTGCATCCTTGAACCATATTAATTAAATAATTTATTATTTAGTTAATACTCATCCTAGTCCTAATGTCCCTTAAGGTGTTTGATTAATTAATTAAATACCTTACCTTATTCTTCTCTAAATTAAATAGATAGTCCAATTTATTATTATTATTATTTTTAAGCGAAAGTGGCAAGCCACTATAATATTATATTATATATAAATAGGATTATACAAAAACTGGTTCTAAAGGGCATACTAGCAGGAAAGAACCAGTAAGAAAACCTCTAGTTATAGCCCAATAAATTGCAATTTTCATCGATTCGACTTATAAAAAGTGTGTTGATTGTTCAAAATTTAGCACTCATAACCCAAAAAACCTATCCCAAAAATTGACTTATAAATCCCATACTATAGACCGAAGAACATTTCTAACCCCTTTACAATATTAAAAAATAATCCGACATTTTTAAACAAAACCAACAAAAGCTTTTTTACATTTTCATTGTCTCCCCATTAACTGATTTTTCATCCTGCAATTCTAAACCCTCTGCTAGTTGTAGACCTCTCTCAAAAATCCTTCTACTTCGAACAAGAGCTCTGTGGAATTGCAAATGAGAGACCGACCTTGAATTAGCCATACTTGTATTCACCTAAACTTTATTAGAAGGCTAATGAAGAGTATTTTGAACATAAAATTGACCGTGCGAGCGGGTGAATTTTTAGCATGTATTTGACCACGAGTGGGAGAATTGAATCTAAGTTGCAAGTCCAGCTGAACACCATTGTTTGGAGGGGTGGAACATACAC
>VDFB02353493.1:95077664-95102614 GCA_007258455.2 Sequoia sempervirens | reverse complement strand
TAAATTAATCAATTTTAATTAATTTAATGAGAGTTTAGAATGATGTGACATTGATTTAGATTTATGGATTGATTTAAATCAAAATATGAGAAGAATATGGTTTCAAGATTAATTAAATAAATATTTTTGTTTTATTTAACTAAGGAGATGACGTTAGATTAAATCAAATAAGGTTTTAATTTATTTAATTTAATGGATGGAATTTAGATATTTAATCAAATAAGATTGATTATTTAATTAAATTGGGATAATTAGATCAGATTGATTGATTTAATTAACAAGAAAGGATGACTGAATTAGATAAATAATTTATTCAATTAAGAGAGGAACATTGATGAATTTAATCCAAATAAGGTATTTGATTAAATGGTTAGACGAGGAATTATTTGGGATGAAGTGATGTTGGTGGTCGAGGTCAAATGTGCGGTGTTAGTGGTACATTTTATGTGTCTACAGACAATTTCTTTTCACTACATTTATGTCCTCGACTGTATTTGCTATCACAATTGAAACACAAGCCTTTTGCTCTTTTCTCCTCAATTTTTTGTGGAGTCAACTTAGTAGGTTGTGTTGAATATCCTTTCTCTTTTGTCACATTAGCCCCTTGCTTCTTAGGAATCAAATATTTCTCCTCTACCCTGCGTGCTAAGATAAAAGACTCATTTATGGAACTAGGGCTAAACATGCGTACCTCATGTTGAATGTGATCCTTGAGACCACCCAAGAATAATTCATTCAAGTATTCTTCAGTAATTGTATCCACCCTTAAGGATAGATTTTGGAATTGCTAAATATAATCCTTAACTGATCCTGTTTGTTGAAGTTTAGCTAGCTGGCTGAAGAAGTTGTCTGTGACGCTATTGCTATATTGTGCTTGGAGTTCCTCTGTAAAAATTTACCATGAGACGATGAGCCCCTTTTTCCTTCAATAAGTGCAAAGACAATGATACCAAATGAATTGATCTGGTTCTAGATATAGGGAAGCCATTGAGACCTTTTTTCCATTAGGGATTTGGTGTACTTAAAAAAAAATATCCATTTGGTTTATCCATGTTAGAAGGATCCTTACCATTGAATTTTCACATATCCACCTTTGGAAATAAATTCCTAGATCCCATAGGAGTATTAAAACTTGTGTCGATGTTATCTGACCTAGAATTTTCACCTTGGTTGCTTGAGAACTCCTTTGTTGGTTCTGTCATATAGGCACTTAACATGTTTTGTATATCTGATATATCTCCTTTTAGGTCACACATATCCATCTTCATTGAGAAAATTCTTCCTTGACCTTATTGATTTCCTCATTAAGAGTAACATCCTCTATTGTTACCCCATCCTTATCAAGAGTCTTCCTCGGAGTGACAACATTCTTTTTGCCCTTGTTGGTAGGCCCCATCATGATGGGAACCAATAATTTTGAAATAAATCACACAAATGAAACTTAAATTCTCTGAAATTTTTACTGTAACTTACTAGGGCCAAAATAACTCACCTAGAAAAATTTCCAAGAAATAAGCAAATTTGCAGCCTTGAGAGTGATATTTGTGAAAACCTTAAATTTTTAATAACTTTCTTATTTATGCTCCAATTCCTCCATTTTTTTTTTTACTGTAAGCTCCTTTAGTATTTCTTCAAAAACCTAATAAAAATTATGCTCCAATTCGACAAGATGTAAGAGATATGGAAATTCCAAATAAATTGTGGCAGAAGCCTTCCCTAATTTTGTAATAATTCACTCAATTCTACTCCAATTCTTCCTACAAAATCTAGTGTAACTTTTTTAATATGTTCTTAAAAACCCTTTAAAATTAAAAAAATTCACAAAGAGATATACTCTTTTAAAATTGCCTCCAATATTGAGAAAAACCTTGCCTCTATGGTGCAGATCATGCAGATACATTATAGAAATACTTGCACAATAGAAAATATGATATGAAATATGCTACAAATGCTTAATAATTGAGGTAACAGCCACTTCAAGGAAATCCTCCCAATATCTCTATTGAGAATGCACTTCACAATATGATGATGAAATAAGACACACAACCTCCTATATGTATACCTATTTATGCCTAGGGGATATCCTAGGCTGACTTAGACACCCCTTTATAAGACCTAGGCCAACCCAACCAACTAAATAATAATGATAACATGAATTAATTAGGAGTTAAGATAGCCAAAATCTGACTATTCATAACCTGAATTATAGCCAAAATTTGACTATTCATAATGAACAAGACACTGATAGAGAAGGCTAGGATTATGTTGAGTGGTGTTGGTATAAAACAAAGGTTTTGGGCTGAAGATGTTGCCACTACTTGTTACCTTATTAACATGCCTCCTACATTAGCTCTTGTTGATAAGACACCTATAGAGGCATGGTTGGGCCACAAGCCTTCATTAAGACATCTTAGAGTTTTTGGTTGTGAAGCATATGCACATGTTCCAAAGGAGAAGCAAACAAAGATGGAGAACACAATTGTAAATGTATCTTCATTGGATACAATTATGGTGTGAAATGATACAAGCTTTGAGATCTTGTTGCACATAAGGTAATACATAGTAGAAGTGTTATTTTTAGAGAAACTAAGCCTTCTTCTATTACATTGCAGCCATAACAAATTAAACATGAAGATGTGATTTGATTTCCTTCTACACTTGAGAAAGTTGAAATGAGGCCCATGGATAGACAAGAAGTTGAGGATATCTCATCTAGCTTTGAGTCTTTAGAAGAGGACTCCAACTCAACTTGTTTGTAGGTCTACAAGGCATAAACAACCACCTGAAAGATATTCACTTGATGATTGGAGGAGAATTTTTTCTTTGAATACTAACATGGATGAACCCAAATCAGTAGAAGAAGCATTAGGTGTGAATGATGCAGAATCCTCGAAGATTTATATGAATGAAGAAATTATAGCTTTGAAAAAGAATGATGCATGGGATCTTGTACCATTTCCTGAAGGAAAAATATGTTGGTTGCAAATGGGTGTTCAAGAAAAATATTGGTTTAGATAGAAGTATTGGGAAGTAAAAAGCAAGGTTGGTTGCAAAAGGTTACTCTCAAGTTCAGGGTGTTGATTATGGTGAGATATTTTCTCCTGTTGCAAAAATGACATCCATTAAATTTTTTCTTTCTATTGTTGTTGCTTATGATTTAGAGGTTGAACAAATGGATGCGGCAATTTCTTTCCTTCATGGTGATTTGGAGGAGGATATTTATATGACAAAGCTAGAGCACTATGTGGTTAAAGGTAAAAGTAAGTTGGTTTTCAAATTGAAGAAATCTTTGTATGGCTTAAAAAATAGTCCTAGGATGTGGTACCGAAAATTTGATACAATATGTGTTTAGTTTGAGATTTGAGCATTCTAAATTAGATCATTATATTTATTATAAAATTGATGGTGATTGTTTCTTGTATATTGCATTATATGTTGATGATATGCTATTTATTGGTAGAGGGAAATATATGATTTTAGAACTGAAATCTCAACTTGCTGCTAAATTTGAAATGAAAGATCTTGGTGCAGCTAAAAAAATTCTTGGGATAAAAATTAAAATAGATAGAGTGAACAAAAAGCTGTGACTTGGAAAAAGTAAGTATGCCAATTCAATTTTATAGAGGTTTGATATGTAGGATTGTAGACCATTGTGTGTTACTGTTTTAGCTAGAACATAGTTATCTATTCCAGATTATCCAACATCCCCATCAAAGATGGAAGACATGAGAAGAGTGCCTTACCAAAGTGCAGTTGGAACTTTGATGTATGCTATGGTTTGTACTAGACTAGATATTTCCCAAGCAGTGGGAGTTATTTCTAGATATATGTTTAATCCTAGTAGAGTTCATTGGGATGCAGTTAAAAGAGTCTTCAGATATTTGAGCAATACCTCAGATTATTCCTTATGTTATCATAGTAATATGACTGAAGATGAGATTCCTCTTGATAGTCATGGTTATGTGGATTCAGAATGGGTAGGTGATGTTGATAGTAGAAGGTCCACCAGTGCTTATGTTTTTACTTTATTTGGCGGTGTGATTAGTTGGATGAGTAAGTGAAAGGTTGTGGTTGCTTTGTCTACTATTGAAGTAGAGTATATGTAAGCTACTTATGCTTGTAAAGAAGCCATTTGGCTTAAGAGACTGTGTTCGGATATTGAAATAAAACAAGGTTTAGTGATAATTTATTGTGATATTTAGAGTGCAATATGTCTAACCAAGAACCCGACATTTAATGCTAGGACCAAACACATTGATGTACAATATCATTTTGTTAGAGATATGGTCAAAGATGGTAGGCTAAACCTGGTTAAGCTAGAGAATTTGATGAATGTTTCTGATTATTTAACTAAACCTATGAGCATAGAGAAGTAAAAATGGTGTTCAAAGACTATGGGCCTTTCAGACCCTAGCAATTAAGAGATGAGGTTTACACCCTCCCATTTCTTTTGCAAAGTGTTTGACAAGTGGGATATTTTTTGGGAAAATATGTCTCAACCTTGCAATTAGATAAGTTACTGTTGATACATAAGGTACTATTCATACAAAAATGATGGGCGGTGTGGGGGGTCCCCCTCTATGAGGGGTCTGTGGGTATGATCCCTTGACTGGGGGTCTAGGGAGCAGTGCGCCCCAGTAGGGGCTTGGGGGCAACATCCCCAAAAGGAAAATTTTATTATTGTAAATTTAGACCGTTCATCATTAGGTCTTAAATCTGATGACTGATATTTTATTAGCTTGAATTTCCCTAGAAGGCAACCCAATTTTATGAGGGCGTTGTATTATGACTATGTATTTTGATGTATTATGAGAGTTTGATAGCTACTATGTTGCCTCCATATCTCTAGTTGGTGATACCCCTGTGAGAAGATTTTTGTGCAAGTATATTGTAATCTTTGTGATTTCTAAATAATATATTGGACGGCTTTGGAGTGTGGGGTTTTTCTCTCGAAAGGGTTTTCCCCCTGTAAATCACTGTGTTGTGGTATGCATGATATTTATGTTTATCACTGTTTAAGTTTCTATAACTATTAAAGATCTGTAAATTTTTTTCATTATTCTCCTCTCAATATTAGTGTAGGAAATTGTTCCACTACCTTATATTCCTTACAACAACTCCTTGCCTCCATTTTTCCCATTCAAACTCATTCTTTCACTCTCTCATGTTGCTTCTTTAATTCTCTTACACTCTCTATTCACTTCTTGATAATTTCTTGCTCTATATTGTTGCTACCATCTTTGTACTTTATCTCTATAACATCTTCTTGCTTCAACACCATCAATGTTGTAGGTTTACATAGCTCTATCTCCTTGAGTGGTGGTATTGTTTTTCTCCTTTCTCTATCAACTTTGAGTGCTTATAGTAGGGAAGGTAACATTGTTTCTTTTCATTTCATTTTGTATCTATCATCTTGTAGAGTAGGATTTAGGTTGTCACTTCTCTCTACTCTATTGTTCCATTTATATTCTTTCCTTTATTGATTTTTCTCTATATCATTGCATATTTGGCTGTCCATGGAGGTGGGAACACTGAAATGAGGGTTTGACTAAGCCAAACCTCAAAACATGACCCAAAAATTTTGCTTGTTTCTATGAGTGTAGGTGCAAGTTGTTCTACTAGAAGCTAGCTCAAGAACTAGAATGTACATGAAAGGTATCTTTTCCCACTCTTTCCTTATCATTTTTTTTCATTAGAATAACCCTTTCTAGTATTCTTCTTGTTGTACTATTTATTTTTTCATTTTCATATTAAACTGTCAAACTATAAAATTCTATTATTCGGGTTGTAAGGAGACCTTGAGTGTCTTTGAATTTAATTTGACTTGCTATCCATAAGGATGCTAGTGCATATTTGAGACTCTAGTGTAGGGTGTTGAAGTCCAGTTCTTGTGTTGCCATACTCAGATAGAGAGCTATTTGAGTCATAGTTTAGGACTCTTTTAGCTGATCACTTGATTTCCAAAAGCACATGTCTCTCCTTTATTTTCCTTTTGATAAACCTGAGGTAGTTTAGGGTAGTTCATTCCTTGGGGATCTCCCATGACCTGGATCCTTGGGGGTGACAAATCCCCCTACTATACATTTTTGGTGAACTTGATGTAAAAGTCTTGTTTTCATTTCTTCGTTTTAGGTATCTTTCTCTCGTGTCTTGGGTGTGTTACAAATTTGCATGGTGTGAAGCTTTATGAGCTTTATGACTCAGTCTATGACCTTTGAGCACATTGTTAAAAGGAGCTTACAACATATAGAGATGGATTCTAAGGTCTCTACTGGTCCCACCTTTGAGGAAACAATTTCAGGAATGTCTACTAGTTTATCTTGCCCCTTTGGAGAAGTTGTTATGAATGGTCCTACCCCTCTGATTCTCCTTCTGCTTCATCTTTGGAGGAAGATGATGCTGTTGAGTTTCTTGTAGAGAAAATTATTTCCATAGTCAGAAAACTTGGGGAGTTCGAGAAGTATATGTGGAAAGAAAGGACTATGGCTAAAGCTGCTAAGGTTGTTAACAACTTAACAACTATGTTGGACAAGGACCAAATAGGTCTATAATTTCTTTAGGGCCTTTTGGACATTATGGACACTCATATCCCGTCATACAATTCTAGGTCGGGTGCTACCTGAGACCTTGGTTTTGAGACTGCCGAGACACAAATAGAAGTCTCAATGCCTAAGGCGTTAGTATGTATGGCTGAGATTGGCCCTTCTCTTAACACCACCTCCGGTCCTCGACTGACCACCACCATTAAAGTAAACAAGGTGCCCTTGGGTTTTAGCTCCACTAGTCCTAATGTTCCTGGTGGTAATCTTGGAGTCCACGTTGGTCTCGGTGGTGGGGTCTCCATTCGTATGGGGGCTGGTGGCTCTAGTGGTTTTGGTGGAGTTTCCATTGGTCATGTTTCATCCTTTGACCTTGTTCTAAATGTTTTATTATAGAATATGGTTCAGATGCAAAACCATCTAGTGAACCTATCTAGTTCTACCTATCAACCTATTCTCCAACCTTTCTTTTATCATAGTCCTCTATCTATCACCATTCTTAACACTCTGATCCCTCAAGGGATGGAGATTCAAAATTTTGAAAAGTATGGTGGTCATGGAGATCCTCAAACACACATTCTAGAATTTAATGCTATGTGCATTGATTTCTTCCATCATGATGCTGTAATGGCTAAGCTCTTTTCGAGATCCCTCAAGGAACTACCCTTGAGTGGTACTATTCCCTACCAGATAACTCTATCTTCTCATTTGATCAGTTGGTAAACCCGTTCATGAGGTAGTGCCAAGCTAACATTGGACCGAAGATGACCTTTTCAGATCTTGTCTAATGCAAGCAAGGGGACCATGAAAAGGTAATTGATTTTATCACTCATTATCAAGCACTATTTTCCTAGATTTCTTATCCTTTACCAGACTCAGATGTTCAAAAGGTCTTCATCAGGAACTTACAGAAGAAGTGGCAAGAGAAATTCACCTTGATGAAATACCCTTCCTTTGCACACCTATGTGTTGCACTTCATGAATACCAATAGATGCTTACATAGTTCTGAGGTTCATCCCCACTCTCCTGTCTTGATACTTGTTCTATAGTATCAGTATCTAGAAAAAATAAAGCTATTGTGAATGTGGTATCTATGTCTAAAGACAAGGGCCTAGGGTGTAATAGAAATTTCACAAAACTATTTGAGTCTTATATTACTTTTTTAAAGAGGTTCTTAAAAGATAAAGTTCTGATATTGCAAGAACCCCGACCTCTAATCGAGCCGTATCTTGAGTGGTATGATGAGCAACAATTCTGTCAATGCCAGCTAGTGCACAAACATGAGACCGAGCGATGTATGCACCTACACCATGAGATCTAGGATTGCATCGATGACATGACTATCCATCTCAATGGGAAGAAAAACAATTCTAATAAATTTGTGGCCAAGGCTAATAGCGAGTTGAAAATTTACATTGATCTATTTCCCTCTCATTCTCCAAACTTAGTTACACAATATTCTACATCTTATGAGTTAGTTCCATCCGAGTATAGGAACATGGTTTTGTTCATGTGTATCCCTCCTGAAAATATGAGTGTAATGCTTGTGTAATGATGCGAATATGCACCCTAGAAAAATTCTCCATTTATTTTATCCTTACTTTAGAAACTATAAGTTTGATGATGCAAATCCCATCACTGTTAGCTTATTACTTTCATGTGGCGTTGTATTTTTGTTTCAGTGGAGGAATTTCTATCGAGGACACACATGCACCACGTAGACTTCCACATGTGGTAATGTCTTCTGTCAACCCTTGACTGATGAAAAATGACCTTTTACCTCCATTTCAAGCATTCAAACTCATTTTTTTCATTTCTTCATGGTAATTCTTGCAACTTATTGCTGATTCTTTCACTCTATCACTCTCTCAAGCTCACTCTTGCTCTCTTCTTGGTCATTATTTCTTTTCTCTCCTCTCTACTTGGATCCTAAAATGTATTCTTGTTACAAATCCACCATCTTTGTAGGTTGATGAAGCTCCATTCTCTTGGCGTGGAATCATCTCTCATCATCTTCTCCTCTGAATCTTGATTGCTAGCAGAAGAGAAAGAAATATTCTTCTTTTTTACTCATTCACAACATTGTCTCTTATAGAGTAGCATTTAGGCTATCTTTGCACTCTATTTGACAGTGACATTTCCTTTCTTTTCTTTATCGATTTCTCTATATCATTGTATATCTGGTTATCTATGGAGGTTAGAACACCAAAATGGGGGTCTAACGAAGACATACCTCAAAATACATCCTAACATTTTTCCTATTTTCATGTGTGCAGGTGCTGATTCATACATTTGGTGTTGTAATTGGAGAGTTGGATTTCATGAGAGGAATGGTATCTTTTCCTACTCTTTCTTTATCATTTTTGTATTAGAATAGCTTTCCAATATTCTTTTTGTTGTACTTTCTACTTTCTATATTTTCTTCACCAAACTGTGAAACCTTAACAGTCAATTTTTGAGTAGTCCCTCTATGTTTTCTTGTTGATTGTTAGACCTCTACCAATATAGGATGCCAAAACATCCCTAATATTCCAATGCCTCAGACTGGAGTCTGGTTCTCACATTGCCTCCTTAGACAGTGAGCTATTTGGTCTACTTTTTGAAACCTTTGTGACTGGCTCACCCGATTTCTAAAACACTTGTCAATCAACTTGAGGTAGTTTAGGGACCTAATTTGAACTCCTTGTTTTCATTTCTTGGCATTGGAGAATCTTTCTCTCATGTTCTAGGTTGTTGTAGATTTGTGTTTCATGAAGCATGTATCTTTACACCCTAGTCTATGACCCCTAGATACATAGGTAGAAGGACTCTAAGATATTTGAAAATAGAATCTAGGTAGGTCATTATCTGCTAGTACAATATTCATTATTTGAGTTAGTTCCATCTCAGTATGTGAACATGGTTTCGTTCACACATATCCCTCCTAAAAATATGAGTGCTACACCTGACATAACATTCACCTCACATGATGAGCCTCTTAATAAAGAGCCTTCCCCACTATACATTCTTGCTTGGATCAATGGAAATGTAGTAACTAGCATCTTAGTTGATCTAATGAGTCAGGTTAATGCAATAATGGAGGCTCTGTTTATAAATATCTTGCATAAGGAGAGAGACAAAAAGTCAGAGACTACTCTCCATACACATGGACTCTTTGTCACCCCTATGTGCTCTATTTCTTTGTCAGTCTTGGTAGGACCCAAGGATGTTGATGTTTCATTTGTTATCATTCTAGTGTCTGACTTGTTCTGAGTAAGGCTAGGTATTCCTTGGCTGGCCTCTATGAATAGTGTCACCTCTGTGGTTCATAAGTGTTTAAAATTCCCTCATGAAGGTTTTGTGCATGTAATGCATGACACCGGTTATAAACCACTGGTGTCACATGGGGGCTTCACACTAGATCACTACTAGCCTACCCAGGTCAGACCTCTCCCTCATAGGGGAGATGTGTTATATAAGGCTTATGTTAAATCTAAGACCAGGAGCTTAGTGCCAAAGGATAGCTATCCAGTCTCCCCCTATGCAATCTCTTTGAAGGCTTCCATGATTGTGCAACAAAAAGCTGCTTCTTCTACCCAGCTGAAGGGAAAGGGGAAGATTGCTTGTGATCAAGGCCATTCTCCTTATGTGTCATTTACTTCCGCTTCTAATTCTCGTCCTACTGTGGCACCTTCAACTCCTACTCCCATGCTTCACATGGAAATTGTAATGGTGCCCACATCACAAAAAGTGAAGCGTCGGGTCTTTGAGCTTCTTGTTTTTCCCACAATTCCTAGACCCATTGTTTATAGCAAGGGGAAGGGTCCTCATGGGGTTGCTCTTGTGTCTTAGCCTCCATGACCTCCTACTATTCCTCTACCTACCCTAAGGTAGAGAATGAGAAGAGGCTCATCATCGAGGTTCCTATTTTTGTTTCTCTTCCTGTGATTACTTCTGCTCCTGTGCTTCCTCCTACTCCTACCCAGGAGACCATCCTTTCACTAGCCATGATTGTGAAGGACACTCTTGTGGCTAAGATGCAACCTCTGGTTTCTTCTTAGGTCACATCTTCCAATTCCTATAGTTGATGTAATTGGCTTGTGAATGAGTGCAAGCACAGGTGAAAGGCTCTGACAGTCGAAAATGCTACCTTACAAAAGACAAAGGGGGAGCTAGTGGCCCTTATTTCTTCTTCTACTATTTCACTTCCTTTTGTTGTGCCTGCCTTAGTTCCAATCACCTTTGTTCTTCTTCTGGCTCCCTCAGTGGGTCCTGATGATGCTCACGCCAACAGGGTGTAGGTTTTCAAGGTTCCCTCTATGGAGCCCCCTCTTTTGATGTCCCTCCTAAACATCCATCCCTTTTCTCAACCCATAGACATGTCAAACACCATGGTGGTGTCTTCTGTGACTTTATCTTCTCTCTCCTCTACTTCCAATTCTTCTATGGGGATTCCATGCACCCTTCATTGAAGTGCAAGCTAGAGGATGACCTTGCTATGAGTGGAGGTTGGAAGAAGGGTTCGCCTTCTTCAGAAGTTGGTTATGTCTTGAACTACACCATCCTTGTGACAAAGGCGACCCCTTCCTCCCAAATTTTGTCACTGCCCCTGTCGATGAGGTTGGAAGTGGCTCTTAGGTGCCTCCTTCTTCCCTCACATGATTGACACATGACACTCTAGTGAAGTGCATGTTTAATTTAGTGGATGATACCCCGACTCTATTTTTGATCTTTGCAAGTTCAATGACTTTTTCCTCACAAGAGCTTAGTGAAGAATACCTTGAGGGGCCTTCTTCCTTTTCCCTTATTGCAAGCAAGTTGAAGGGTACCGCTCTTGCTATCCCACCCTTGCAGGCCCATTCGCCCTCCCCCTACAATTATCTAGATTGGGAGTAGAATGACCTATTGGTTGATGAGGACTAGGGTGGTACCTCTTCTTTATCTATAAATTATATTTTTTGGTGTGTTTGTGTTCCCTCATGCTTGTATTTTTTTGTGTTTGTGATCCTTCCTAGAGGACCATTGCTACTCTTGTAGGTGCTTGGATATAGGCAGAAAAATTTGTCATAAACTTCTTAGATATGTGTATCATCATTCTTCTATGCGTCGTGAAATTTATTTTTGATATTGGGGATGATACAAACATTGGGGTCATTTAGGCCTTCTTCCATGTTGACTCAATTTTTATTTTTACTTTTTCTTCATGTGCTCTTCTTCACGTTTTGAGAAATTTGGGGATTGATGAATGTTCATACATACACTATGTTATATCTATTGATATCTATGAACATATTTGACCCTGGGTTCTCAGATCCCCCTATCTCTTGATTTCTTCATCTTTGTCTACTTCTTGATGTTGTGGTTCTTATGTGTTGTCCCTCATGTATGTGTGTGACAACATACCATATAATACATCTCCTTATGTGTTGCGTTCCACAACATCTCTACCTCCCCTTTCTCTCTTGGGATGCCATGTGCTCCTTTGCACAATACACACCATCCTAAGGGGGATATCATGTTCTAATTTTTAGTAAGGTTAATTCTTTCAAAATGATTCCTTGATCTTAATTTTCATTACAATGAATTCCTTGATGAAAGAATACCTTATTGAAACCTCTCATTTTCCAAAATGTTGTATTTTCTCAAGGCTCCTGGACGAAATTTTCTTTTGAAAAGGACCCCATATGTGAAAGAGTTTGAAAATTTCCTTTGAAAATGGAGCACTCTTTCTAAAATGAAAGAGTGAAAACTTTCCTTTGAAAAGGAGTTCTTTCCAACAAAATCCTTGATGAAAAATATTTCAAAAGGATCCCTTGATGATAGAATAACTTGTAGAAAATGTTGTCTTTCAATCAGAGCATTCCTTTGAATGGGCCCCTTGGTGTCTTGAAGGGTTTCCTACTGAAGGAACCCCCTTTGGAAGCTTCTCCTTCAATTGAATTCATTGATGTCTTGCAATTATCTGTCTTTTATCTAATATTCAATATCATTGTGTCTTGGTGTCAGACTTCATATATCCTCACATCTAGTTTGGGGCAACCCAACTAGACCCTTCTTTTTTGTGACTATCCTGCAACATGGTTTACAATAACCATAGGCTTATCTAATTAGTGTATCTGATTAGACTGTGTCTTATCATGTCAGCTTATGTGTTTTATGAATGTGTTTCCTATGATTTTTTCCTAGCATAGCAGGTGGTGACCACTGACTTCCTCAAGTCTGGTTTCTACCTAAAGAAGAAAGAGGAAGAACTAAAAATTGTGAGGAGTTTGAATGACAGCACTCAATTTGAGCAACAAATGCAACAGAGGGATGATTTTGAGAATCAAAGGGCCCAATTGGAGAATCAGCTCGAGGAGAGAAAGTATTCCCTTGAAACATAATCAACAAACAAAATTGGGCTGAAGAAAAATGGCTCGCCGAATGGAGGACTTTGTCAGAACAACTTGCATCTACAAAAGAAAAAAGGATCACAAAACTAAAACATGATGTTAGATCAAGGTATGCAGAGATTTCCCTTCTAAAGAATGATCCCCAACCCCTTGCTACCTAGTCGGACCTCCTTCTAGTGGGTCAATAGCTATATGTTTCATACTAGGAGAGGGTTAAGACCTTCTACCTAAAACTTCAACCAATGATCCAATTTATGGCAGAGGAAACAAATTTAGGTAGGGAAGTTCATGGGGCAATTGAGCGGTTCCAACCAATCATCCAATAGAAGGTTCCTGAGGTAAAAAAATTGCTTGATAAGATATACATGGTCTCGAATGAGGACTTAGCAAATGTAGGGATTAGGGATTGGAAGGCTGTTGCCAAAACAATGAATAGGTTCATCCACTACCACACGACCATCCTCCATACTAATGAGTGCGCTGCCACACTGGACCGAACCATGAATAACATGTGAGCTAGGTTCTCCTAGCTAACTCAGATGGGATTTCCATCCCTATTTCTTGTAGATGAATCAGTGGCTACTGCAAAGAAGATTGCAAAAAAAATAGGAGAGAAGCAACAAGACACATATGCTTTCCAAACTTCAGCCAACCCCCTACTGCAATGGATATTGAAGGTGTCACCCATTAGATTGCATGACTAATTTTCCAACTTGAGTCTAGGTACGGTATGTTCTAGATGCTAGCTTACAAAGAGATCATTGATTTGAGTGGAGCGCAAGAGAATCTGTGTGACATATTGACACCATATGATGCTGACTGGCTACCTCTGTAGGCCGCTCTCTCCAAGATTTGATTGTGTTTCCCAAATGTATGGGACTTTGGTCTCCTAGAGAAATTTTTGGGTTCCTCACTCCATAGGTGAAATGCCCTTGGTAGTCGCCAAAAGCTGTGAATGTTAAATTCCTCGAGCTCCCTATGGGTGGTTTTGTTTTTGCTAAGTACTGGCCTGCACCTCAATTATTTGAACATCATCATACCCCTTTTTGAAGAGTGTTATCTGTTGTTGCCACATGTCCACCAAGCACTCCTCTCAATGATTACTTCCTTCACTCTCCTACCGGCTCCCACCATGCTTCCATGCTCAACATCATGGGCTATTCAAGGCTGCTTCCCATTGCTTTTCAATTGGGCCCCATCCACGTTCCATGTAGCTTTCATCCATGTACACTTTTTGGTGGACCCCATAGTCTGCGTCGATAGTAAAGAATGCCTCCATGTGTCTTCACTACGCAGTCTTTCAACGCAAGGAGAAGGAATCAATGAGTGGGCCCCAACAAGTTTCCATGTGTCTCTTTCGTGGGAACATCATCAAAGGGAAGGAAAAAGTGAATTGTGTGCCCTGCCAAGCTGCTGTGTGTCTTAACCAACAACATGATTGAATGACACTTGTATGCATAGGGTTTTTCTGGGACCACTGCCATCATTCACAGGGGGTTCATCTAGCTGGGAAGCGACCATGTTCAAAGGCCCGAATCTTTTCTGTTGTGACGACCAAGGGAAATCATTGCTACATGAATCATTGCTCAAGATACATAATCTTTTCTGTTACTGGCCCACCATGTGGTGGGATTTTTTCAGCTATATATACTGCTTCTTCCTTTTGAAAATGAGTTCAAAAGATACAAAAAAATTAGGGAAAAGACACCATGCCTTTTGTATTGATTTTAGCTTATTGTATAAGACTTTCAGATTGTGCCATTGTTTGGCCTTTCTATTTTCTTAGGATATTTGATGAAACATTATACTGTGCCACTATTATTTTGAATTGTTTATTTGCAGTACTTCTATGATTTGAATATAAGCTTGTTGATTTAGACCATGTCTTTTGACTCTTCTTTTTAGTAAATGTGTATGAGAATCATTTTATGTCATTGAATGAATCATTCAGGTTTTTATCTTTAATTTCTATTATTTTGGGACATAGCAGATTGTTGAATGGGCCCTTAAATCACATCCAAAAGATAGATTTATCATGCCTTACATCTAAGTCTTGGCACATCACCTTAGTCATATTTTGTCTTTTATATTTGATTCCTTTTCCCATTCCAAAACCCCAATTACAGAAGAAGCTAATTTATTTAAAACCCTGGAGGTCACTCAGTTTAGCGCAATTGGTCCCCCATTAATTGAGTTTCCCATAAAGGCTATTACCTTGCAAATTTTTGGCATCAACATATCCCACTTCCACCAAGACTTACTAGCTACAACCCACACATACACATACTCATACTCATACAAGTTGCAACATCCGAACATTCATTAGACACATAATATAAACTATGAGGGTGAAAACCTATTATCAAAGGGATACAACCTCTCTAATGGTCCAAGATAATTTGACCAAGGAAGGTTCTTGTTGTACCATAACAAGGATATTATCCTACTATAATAAGGAAATTCCATTTTTTTATAACAAAATATCCTATCATCCCACTAAAATGGAAATTCCCACCATCCTACAAAAACAAAGATGGGATTATTTTGAATACAACCAAGATAATCATGGAGCTCCACTTTTACCATGAGTGGTGATACAAATCCATCAAGGCCTCATGATTTATCAATAATTTTCATTTCACTACCACCTACAACTTGGGGTACTTGTTCATAGAGATTTCCTTGTTACTAGCTCATATGAATCCTACATTTAATGAATCATACTCTAACAAAAGAACCATCCATAAAGTGGACACCATAAGGAACTAGAATTCATACACACAACATTTAGTCACAATTATAACAAATTAAGCTTCACCCTAGATATGCTCAAACATGACTTTAGTCTCATGCTCATTCACAATTTTAGTAGCACATTATACTTTAGTAAAATATTTTTATCTTCCCTCTCTCTAATTATCTTCACTTCCTCTACTTCTTCTAGCATGATTATCATATGCATGAGTGTTCTATAATCCAATAGCCTTCAAATTTTGATTTATTTGAGTATTCATCAAGTCTCCTAAGTCATTTTTTCTCCAAACTTTACTAATTTTTGACAATAAATTAAATTCTCTAAATCTATATCCTTAATCATAAAATTATTGACATTCCTTGAGAACCTCTACCATAAAAAAATTTCTCTCTATTTGATTGGTTGAATCCTTGGTAATATGCTTAGGTTGAGATCTTTGCTCTTTTCTAGACATACTACATTCTTGGTTCCTCAAGCTCATTTACTTCAGTGCATTACCATCCATTCCTAGCTCACCATTTAGATTATGTAATTAGGATCCTCTTGCTATTATTTTGGGTACACACCTATTTTTTTGTGTGCATCCCATGTGACACTTGAATTCGTCATTCAATTCTAGCAATCTTTACTATGCATTGTTACCTAACACCAATAAAACTATATGAAATAAAGCACCCCTCCTTCAACTTGATCTAGCTCATCCATGTCAACAAATACCTATAAAGTCAAACAAGTTCATTAAGGAATCTTGTCTCATGAATAATCCAAGAAATTATAAAGAAAATAATTATTCAAATAAACATTAATATGAAATACTTAATCTAATATCAATGATTTTGAAAACATTAATTTGAGTCCTTATCAACACTTCCTACACACTTGAGAGAAATTATTAGGTCACCAGGTCTTTGTAAAATAATCCCAGTTGTTGGAGTTGATTCCACAATCCTACAACTACCAAGTATTACCTACAATCAAACACCTATCATAGAAAGGAAGAAAAAATAGTGGGAATTATTATGGAGGCTAGAGAGACTATTGATCCAAAAAAGAGAATCATTATACATGTGCATTAAAATGAATTATACAATAATAAATCATTATACTAAGGAAAAAGTAAAAAGAAACCTTAAATGAAACCCTGGGTGAGTATAAAATTATACCATGACATGTGTCCTTAACTTATGACTTGATATGAAAAAAATATGACCTAAGTAAACTTAAATAGCTAGTGTGAAAATGGACCTAATTAATTAGAAAATACCCTTTTACTCTAATGCTTTGCTTAAGTTCAACTTAGGGAGAAGCTAAAACCTCTAATCATGAATACATAAAAAAAAATTGGGTCCCAACAACTACACCTAATGAGATAATCATGTACAAATGAAAATAATCTCTCATAACTAGAGAAAAAGGAGAAAAACTCATTAAAAAAATCTTTTCCAAAAGAAATAAAGACACATGAAGGACTAAGATGCCTCAAAAATAATTTCTTGAATATGAACATGAAGAACACCATTGAAGCATGAAGAAAATGTAAACAACTATCAAAAGATTACTGTTATAGTTTTGTAATTGAAGAACCTCCTTTGAAATCAAGATGAAAATAAAATTAAAAATTAAAAAGATAAAAATTTGTACGAATGACCCTAATGACACTAATTGAACAATAATCAATTGGGAAACCAAGGCAACAATCTAATAGCCAAAAATACAAATTGCACATCATTTTGGATGAGTGAACCCAACGACATTGCTCAACCTATGCAAAGAATGTACTACAAGTAAAAAATATAGGTGTCAATAATCTAAAGAAACTAATAAAATGAGGATGGAAGGTTGTCTCTTCAAAATAGGAATGACATTGTGTCTATATGATATGTGTCTCATCTCATCAAAATGCATGGGTAACCAACCACTGGATCCGCCTAGTACATAAGAATAAAAATAGATACATAACTCACTCAAAATCAAAACTAATGAAATATTAACACCAATAGTATGATACCTTTCATAGTGCTGACAAGGGATAGGGATGAAAAGTCCACTAAATTTGTATGTAACAATGTAATGCATGAAGGATAAGAGACATCATAAAAATGTACACAAGATAGTACTTGCAATTGAAAAAGGGCACACAAAAAAGGTACACCCGTAAGAAGGTAGACAAGGTTGTGTTTGCAAATAACAAAGCACAAATAACAAAACCCCCTTAACACGTTATAAAGCAATGTGAGTGCAAAATATGATATAACATGATGTGCAAGATCTCCAAAATATATGCACAATGATGACACTTTATCTTAGTGCATCTATGTTACACCTCATTTCTTAGTTACCATGATACTTTTACCTTCATGAGTAAAAATGATGATAAATGTAAATTATGACTTAAATATGTTTAATAGGTAAATGAAGTACTTAAATATGCATTAAGATGTTATTTATTTTTAAGGTATGATTATGTTTTGTATATACTAATGGAAAATATGATGAAGGAATATGTATTGCAATATGATTGCTTTAATGCTTTGATGATGCAAATGAATTTCATGTGAATGACTAACTACCTTTGTGATGCACTAAGTTGGATGTAGGAAGGAGTCAAGCCATTAGGTAAGAGAGAGGGAGTATCACTCAGGAGAGGAGATTGGTTTGGTAACCCTAATATGCCTATTTGATCTATCACACACTCATGTCCTATTTTGGTGAAGTTGAGTCGAGTTGGTTTATGAATTGGGTAAGTAATCCTTGCTCATAGTTTGGGGATGATTTGAATGACCGGTTTTAGTCTTTGATTGTTTTTGTTTTGGAATATGTAGTTACGTCTTTGTGTTAAGAGTAAGTTCTTCTTTGTATATTCATATTTATATATTAATCAATGAGTATATACATATAATATATATGTATATATATAGATATATGTGTTTTCTTTGGATATCAAGATAATGATATATGTATATATAATACATATTAATATATATAATCGTTATATATATATGTGTGTGTGTGTGTGTGAGATTGGTAAATAATGATTAAAAGAATGAGTATATATATTAATATATAATATAACAATGGATTGTTATATATATATATATATATATATATATATATATATATACACAAGTGCCACGTAGTGGCCAGTACTTGCCTTTGTAGTATTCTAATTAGAGATTTGTAGAGTTGGAATGAAAATAAATGTAAGTTTAATTAATGTGAATAAAATTAAATGTAATTTGTTTTTTAATTATTGTATTTTAGTTTTGACTTTTGTATTTTGTATTTTGTTTGATTAATGGTTGTTGAGTTTTTAATATGTTTTGGTTATTAATGTAAATATCTTGTTTGATGTTAAATATTTGAAAATAAAAATAAATTGGAATAAATGTTTATTGTTTGGTGTTATTTTAAAAAAATTAAAAGTTGAATACATTTGAATATTTATATAATGAACCCATTCATTGAGAGAGAAGTAGTTTATGAATTATTTGTACTAGACATAACTATGACTAATAAAGAGTTGAAGTTGAGTTTGTTCTTTAGAATAAATATTTGCTAAACATTAAATAATCAAATGATTTATTATTAAAATTAATTCTTAATTGATTCTAGTTGATTTTGAATTTGATAGTGAAATCTTCATATTATAGTTGAAGTTAAATATACTATTAATATAATAAATATACTATATTCTAATTTAATATTAATAATTTATAAATTACATTATATAAACTAAGTAAATGGTAATATTATAATATTAACATATTTTAAAATATTTTTATAATTATTAATATAGTGATTTACTATTATATTGATTATATTAATAGTAATATATAATAATATTAATATTATAATTAACATATAGTAGTTAAGTAAAGATAGTTTATTAATATATATAAATATATATGAAAGGAGAACCACACAACATAAAATAACCTATATTATATATTATATAAATTCAAGAAGGAGAACATATATAATCAAATTATACCATAAAATAATAATAGTGTGAATCCAAATCTTTATAAAATAGTTAATTGAAAATGTCAAAATAAGTAACATTTACTATTTACTTTAGAAGATTTAATGAAATGATTTTTAAAGAAAAAATGAAAAATCATTCTTTCAAAAATATTTAATTTGTTTTGTCGGAGCAATAACACATAACTTTTTTTAACCAATCAAATGCACAAAATAATTTTTTATAATTTGTAAAGTTAAATATTTTACAAGTTGACTCTACGAAATTGATTTTTATTTTATTTTTTGTTTAAATATTGTTTTTGATTGGTTGAAAACTAAATTATTAATAACTAGTTAACTAAAAAATTCCAAAGTCATTACAATAGTACTATGCCTAAGGCAAGTGCTAATAATATATATGATGATATATATTAATATATATATATATATATATATAGTTTTATATTTAAAATTATTTTTAAAATGTTTAAAAGTAAATATAGGCGCATATATGGCGCAACCCATATAGAAGAGCGTGGCTTGAATAAAATACAACATAAATGTGGTTATATGTCACACCATGTCTAGTGCATGAGAAGGAATACAATGCAAAAGAACATAAGTATATATTGTATAGTTAAATTGGCAAAGTGAATGATAAATATTGATGCAAGTGAATTGCTAAAACAACACTAATATAAGAGCATACATTTCATTTAAACATGTTGATGATATTAAATTCAACGCCCAACATAACGAGGGGGCAAGTTTTCCACATGTAGGGGAGAGTTGAATAATCTTTTAAAGATTGTAGCAAATAGAAGTAGGAGGAGGAAAGTGAAGAATAAAGAATAAGAGGAGAGTAAAAAGACTAAGTCTCACACACATGAATGAGGAGAAATAAGATAAAAGTTAATTAATGTGAACACCATTCATAGTGCCCAAATATGTTGTGCATGAATGAGTTTGAAAACCTGTACATAAGTCTCCATAAGAAGTGTGTAGAAACATTTGAAACCAAAGCATAATATTGTTGTTACCACATGAGCAAAGGCAATGCTATAACATGAATTTGAAATCAAGTAGAAGTCTATTGTTGCGCTAAAAACAAACACATAGCTTGATAAGGCATAAGGCTTAGACTTATATTGCAATAGGGAAACCTATAGGTTGCATTTCTGAGTTTAAATAATTGTTTTCACCAAGATATGAGTGACTCATCTTTAACAAAGAAGTTAGACTGTATATGTATTTGCAAACTAGTGTTTTAAATAGCCACATCTCACTTCTTGAGCCTAGTCAATGTATTTGGAATAAGAAGGTGGCGGATTTAGTAGCCTATTTGTAGCATTATGATGCTTAAATTTTAGTATAAATAGAGACATCCTCTCTACCTTTGGCCACACTTTTCCATTCTAATTTCTTCATTTGTTATTCTGCTGTAGTTTTTTGGGCAAGTGTGTTTTTGAGAGATTTTATGAGAAAGAGAGTTGTTTTGTGGATTCACAATTGATGAGAGTTATTTGTGAAGAGGCTAGAGTTTGGAGATAGATTAAGCTTGGAAGGAGTAGCAATTGTGATTATGGAGGTTGAGTTTGAAAAGAAGTATTTTCAGTTGGAGCTATAATTCCAAGCATGTTTATTTCTATTTCTCTAATCTCTTTATGTTGACATATTATTTTTCTATGAATTCCATTGTTGTGGAAAAGATGATTTTGAATGCATATTAAGCTTTCTTTTATGAACTTGGTTTATTTCTTAGTTTGTTTAAGCTTGCATGATTCTTGGTAGAAGTCTTGATTGGTGAAACCCTTTTATTTGGGGTATAAATATATACTATACATTGGAACTTGAGTGGTTATGTTGTTAATAGGAAGTATATTTAGTTTGTGAAGACTATGTTAATATTACATTGAAGTGCTATCATAAATTTGTTAGTGTATGATGCTAGGTAAACCTTTGTGGATATTGAGGTTAGTAATATAATAGGAATGATGACATGATAGACATGTCATCAATGATAGGTTGTTATGAAAACCATATTGATATTCTATAGTTGATTGATTACTCATATCTCCTTGAAGTAGGAATAGTCTTTTCCTTATTTTTAGGGCGTGTACTTGATTATTAAATCAATATTCAACATTAGGGTTGAAAAATGTATTTTTTGATTATGTTATTTTCTTATTTTATTACTAAGAGTCTATTCCTATTCATAGAATTCTAAAAGATGACTCACGTTTTGGGAACCCAAAGACATATTGTGAAGAGGATTATGGTGCAAAAGCAGAAACTCTTCACAATTTGATAATGTCCTCCAAATTATATACAAATGAAATGAACATTGTGAACATGTGAATATTTGAGTCATATTGAATGAAGAGGTTTTAGGATTGTTCGTGATCAATAGATTGTTGATTATACTTTTGATGGAAGTCATTTATTGATGAGATTATACTTTTGATTGAATTCATTTATTGTTGAGATCATACTTTTGAATTGAAGTCATTTATTGATGAGATCATACTTTTGAATTGAACTCATTTATTGATGAGATCATACTTTTGAAATGAAGACACTTAATGTTGTGACTGAACTTTTGATTAGAGTCATTTAATGTTGTGAAGTTATGATTACCCATATGGTTAATTAGGTTATATTATTGGGGTTAGATAATCCAAGGGAAAGAGAGTAACCTAGTTGGTCACTTGGTATGTGTGCATGTATGGTTAGCTTGGTTATACCTAGGGTTGGAATAATCCATGGGAAAGGGTGTAACCTAGTCAGTCAGTTAGTTAAAGCTTGGTTATACACTGGGTTAGAATAATCCATGGGAAAGGGTGTAACCTAGTTAGTCAGTTTGTTAAAACTTGGTTATTCCTGGGTTTAGGATAATCATGGGAAAGGGAGTAACCTTGTTGATAGTTTGTTATGTTTGTGATTGGTCAATACCAAATTGAACTAAAGAGTGGGTGAATGGATGAATTTCTCTTGAAGTAATTGGTGTTGGATTCAATTGCCAAAATAGTGTAAGTAGCCACTTTTTACATTATCAGTTCACTGTGATCCATGATTGAATTCTAGGTAGGGAAGTCATACATGTAGGTTGTAGCCAATGTATGGTAGCTCTAGATATGTAGGATACAACACTATGCTCAGGAAGGTCAATATTATGAGGTTACCAAAACAATCTCTTCATTGAAGGGTAGGGCCATCTTACCAGTTAGGTAGATGTGTGGGGGATTGAAGTAAGTTCGTGGCTGGAGGAAAAGCACTTGAATGATGCTCTCCCTCATATAGTTGGAAATCAAGATTTAAGGATGTAGCACCAATTTGGGGACACCTAGAATGTAATGCCACTTAATGGGGTCATCTAGGAGGTATGCACCAACATTGGGGACATCTAGATCATTATATTTTGATTGTATATCTATTTCTTTAAGCTCATGGAAGCTATGTATGTAAACACGTATCTCTATTCTTATTGAGAAATTGTAAATAAGAAATGTTATCATGAAATTATGTAGTAATGTGGATTCATTACTTGGAAATTTGTAATGTTTCTTTGTAATGCAATGGGAAAGTTTGAAATGCGTTTATTTCAAATGTGTATATTGTTATTGAATTTGAAAAGAAAATTTTTATTGCTAAATATTGGTATCTTAAACTAATTACTTCTGGGTAAAACATAGTAAAATTCAATGGGTAGAACAATGGTAAATCTACAAATGAAAAAGTGCATTATGTTGGGATTAAGGTTTCTCAAAATTAGAGAGTCCCATGTTGAAATAATTAATTATTTTCCTCTAAGTTGCTAATTTAATTATTTAAATGGAAAAATATAAACTTTCCAAATTGCTAAGGCACTTTGTGGGACTTAGCAATGAGTTGGCTTCCTACATGCAAGGTGCAAAGGGTGAGAATGTGGCACTTATCACATGGGTACTCATTTTGGAAGAGGAAAATGTTTAAACCTCTAAAATGTGTGTCATGTTGATATGTAACATTCTAGTTTGGAAGTTAGCATTTGGTGGGGTCCACTTGTGAGCATATTCCTTCTTCAAAAAAGTGAAAGCAATGAAGAGTGACACTTGTCACCTAGGCGGTCATTCTAGCATTGAGCATTGTGAAAAACTTAAGGAGGAGTGCCATGATGCCATGTGGCATTGGTTTGACTTGTTGACTAATGCTTGAAGAGGAAAGTTGCTAAACGAAGATAGAGTTGTCACTTGGAGTGACTGAGAGTCAAAGGGTAGTTAGAAATTGGTAGGTGGCTTGATTTTCTTTAGTGGGATTCCTAGCATGCCAAGGAAACCTAATATTTGCATAAAATATTAAGTTGGATGCCTTGCATGTGGATGCATGTTGGTGCATGTTGCATGTTCAACAAGGTGCTTTTTTAGATAGTTACGACCAGTGCATGTTCTCCATTCTAGTTTACATGTATGCAGAGTAAATGGGGATGACACATAGCATTCTCGAGTTCCCATGATAGAGGTTTATAAACATGAGAATATTTATGTATTTTAGAGAGAGCTGAATTTTATTGTAGGGTGATGTTGTTGGATTTTCTCCAGAAGAGCAAGATGTAATCTCCAAGTTTAGGGTGTGAGCTTACAAGGGTATTATAACATTGTTGTTATGGATAAATACATTGGTTCAAGCCTGCATGAGCATAGACTCTGTAATTGTACTATAATTGGTTTTTTTGTTGATAATATAATTGACTTGTGTTGATTGTAGTGTGGGGTTTTTTACCCAAAAGGATTTTCCCTACATATATTTATGTTCTATCTCTTTTGTATATTCTTATGTTATTTAAATCTTAATATACATGTTGTTATGCTATTGAAATGTTAATGTATCTAAAAACTACTTTTCTTTCCCTTAAGGGTTAATGTGATGAAAATTAAAGCTATGTTTTTTTTTCTTTAATACATAGTTGTATGTGCTTGTATCATGAGAAAACATATGATACTAGAGGCATATATCGGTTCTCATATAACATTAAGAGTTTGTAATTTCCCTTCATTTGGTATTAGAGCTCAATACCATGGTTTGTATGTGCTTGCATGTGCATGTATGTGAATTGCATGTACTTGCATGTTACTTGCATGCTAATGCATGTGAAGATTCATGGTGTTTAAGGTTCTAGAGATTTTTTGTGGTGATTGGAAATATTGGGGGAATTCATCCTTGAAGGAATTGGCTAATGATTAATCCTTATTTGGGTGGAAGCTTTGTAGTTAATCTAGTTTTTAGGAGACAACAAGCAATGTGAAGGATAATGAAAGATGGAGTATTTTGGAGTTGATGATGTG